>VUYV01000564.1:212311-332773 GCA_008711295.1 Anarhynchus alexandrinus | reverse complement strand
AAAGGACTATAGGGCATGACTTATGAGGAACTGCTGGTGTTCCTAAGTTTGTTCAGCTTAAAGAAGAAGAGACTGAGGGGTGACCCCATTGCTGTTTACAACATCCTCATGAGGGGCAGTGGAGAGGGAGGTGCTGATTTCTTTCTGGTCTCCCATGACAGGACGTGAGGGAATAGCTTAAAGTTGAATCAGGGGAAGTTCAGACTGGATATTAGGAAAAGCTTCTTTACTGACTGGGTAGTCAAGCACTGGAACAAGCTCTCCAGGGAAGTGGTCATGGTCCCAAGCCTGTTGGTGTTCAACAAGTGTTTGAACAATGCTCTTAGATATATGGTTTACCTTTTAGGTTACTCTGTGTGGAGTCAGGAGTTGGTTTCAATGATCCTTGTGGGTTGCTTCTAAGACAGGACATTCTATGATTCTCTGTTATATTATTTTGGGTGGGCAGGAGGAGGAATGAGACCTCTATACAGTCAGATGTGTAGCAATAACTATAAAATATACTATTTGGAGCACTACTTTAGTTCTCATATTCTAATAAAAAACTAATCAATTAGTTACGTTCTCTAGGACTGAGAATATGTCCTAAATCGATATTTGCCTTTTGGACTACCTTGGAGCACACAGACTGTGTTTTCAGAGAACTAATCATAGTGATTCTAAAGTAATTTTAATGATCTGTAATTTTTAATATAAACTTCATCTTAGTGTTTGTATGGTCAGAATTATACAGGTAGAAATTTCATCTACTATTCTATCATATATTCAGTACATAAGACGAAACCTGCAGTTCTTCCGTCAGTTTTCATTACCATTATTATTGTTATCTACCATAAACTACTGTGACCTTTTCCATGACATTCCCTTCTGTGATTTATTAATGCTCTAAACAACACAGATTCTTCTGTAGATCTCTGAGGGACTTCATTGGATTTGATAACATAAGAATGACTGTACTATGTCAGAATAATATCTACCCAAGTGCATGTGTCTTGTCTCCAGTGGTGGTCAGTGACAGATTATTAGGAAAAAGTACAAGAACAGAGCAAGCATACTCTTCCAACTTCCTTCAGTCTGAACATTTACGCTTTTCTTTTTCTGCTGTATCTTTGATAAGAGAGAAGTTTCTCTAATCTTTTTGTGATCTATAGGTAAATTTCCACATGTGAGTTTCCTACATGTGAGCGTAAAAATAACCTGGTATTCTACATTTTTTGGTTAGTCTAGAGTACTGACATCTCAGTGTTAATCTTGATTTACTCTTCCACTGTTTTGTCATGGATCTGAAATTATTGTTACTGAGATTTTAAGACAAAAATCTCAGTACGACCACTTACAACAAAACAGCACAAAGTTCTGCCGTTATCTAATGAATATAAAGTCTGTTTTATTACAGCACATAACTGATGGTAGAAATCTAGCATAACACAGCATTTGAAATACAGGAATACTGTGTGCATCAATATTTCTGCATTGCAACTGATGACCATTCACTTCTGACATCTGAGATCTGCTCTGCAAATATGAGAGGTGGATTTAATGCTATGTCCAGTGGTGCATAAATATTAACTTACCATCAATTTTTTTCAGCGTTTTGTGTTAGGATTCTTTTTGTTTACAGTTTCATATGCTCAGTCAGGGAATAAAACAAATTCAGAAGAGTGAATGAAATCAGTTGGCCAGTAATAATAGCAATAAGAACAGAAAAGCTGTTATTGTATACTCATATTAAGGCATGGACATTTTAACCTACAGTTGTACTCCTTCATTGGTATACTACTTGTGGGATTCAAGAGTAAACACAGAAAACTTTGGGACTCAGTCATGTTTCTCCTTCCTACAGCAGTACCTTTGCCATAAAAGCATATCCCTTCCTCTTCATTTAACAGAGACACAGAATGTGTCCACCCTCATGGCTGAATTCAGCTGTTCTATAGTCTGAGGAGGAGTTGAAAAATGATTTTTTTCTCCTGTTGTTTGAACCGAATATGGCTACTGTTCAAACTGTTGATGATTGGTCATTTCTAAACTATCCATTTGAATAGCTTGGTAACTTCGTGTGTTGTAACTGTGTGATAAGAAGTACATTACCTGGTACAATAGCAGTACTAACAGGACCCTTCACTAAATTGGTCAAGAAAATACATTACTCTATTTGCAAGTTTATTTTTGTCATTTTGAGATATTATTTCTGCCTCAACTAAAATCAACATTTTGTATAGCTTTCCCTAGACCAAACGTTTTTTTGAAATGATCAGGTTATCAACAAGTTAGCATTCATGACAAAAATACCTGAAGGACACAGGCCTGTTAGTCTGTACAATTGTTCCATGTCCCACTGACCCACGTATGTCTTTGTTATGGGATGGTGTTTTGTTTTAACAGTCAAGCTATTTTTTATTCCTCTTATCAAGAAGTTTGAGATATTTTCCAATCCAAAATAAAAACTTCTGGCTTTTACTCCAGTTACGTAAAACCTGTATAAATGACTGCGGTCATCATTCTAGAAGCCTTTATACATATACAAAGGGTTTGTTTTTCTTTCAATCAAGTGGGAAGTATGTGTTTATGTCATGTTGATTGTGCATGTGTTTACATTTATTTATTTTGTTGTTTAGAGATTGTTGCTTGTTATGTTAGTATAGAAATATGTAAAATAGATTTTACGGGAGACTTCTGAGTCCTTTGCTACTTCTTTCTATTCCAGCTGTAAGACTAAGATTTGTCTAGAATTGTGTGTGTATTCATGTTAAAAGTTGTCTCTTTGACATTAGAAAAACATGTCAGTATCGAGTTTCTCATAAACAAAGTTACTTTCCTGTCAGTATTTTTTTACTGTAACTTTTCATTCAGTATTTTTTCATGTCTAATTTCAGTGGAGGAGGGGGTAGAAAAAAGATCGCTATCACAATGCAAAATGTGTCATTTTTTTTCCAGCTCAGAGAAGAAATCCTAATTGTTTTAAACTTATTTTATATGTATTTAGATTTTGAATTCTTCCAATATTGCATATAATAATTCGAGAGAGTTGTATTCTGTTTAAGCATTTCTTGTTAGAGACCTTGTATGCCTTGATGTCAGTCAAACTGTGGTCAATAGCCAACATGGCCCTCTGCTGCCTTCTCCACCCTGCTGATCCCTGGCAAAGAGACAAAAGGATTTCACACTTAGTGTCCTCACTTTAATCACCTCCAACCTTCAAATAATGGCAAACAAACAAAACTTTAGATGGTTTTGGTCTTTTTGTCTGTGTAATTAAGATTTTTATTAATACATTATACCTGCAAGTTTGATTACCGAATATGATAATTTCAAATAATTTATGATTATTTCTACTATTTTAAGTTCTGTAGTTAGGCTTGCATCCGTCTTCTATAAGGTGCAATATTTATGCTGTTGCCTAAATTCTACCCTGCTTTCAGATGTTAAGTGTGCTGTATGAATGTTGGTGTGTCATTATTCGGTATTGTTAGACTTAGTAATACAGTCTCAAAATTATTTTCATTGTAAAATCATTACTTGCTTAATATGGAAGACTATTATTTCAAAAAAGCAAGGAGAACAGCAGGCAGAAGGCTTCTGAGCAGCTGCCTGTTTCTATTTGATTCATATTGCTGTTGTTCATAGAAAAGTTACTAAGTTTAAGAGCTATATTAGCAATTATTATTATTATTTAATCTTGTATGAGACCATGTCTAGTTTAAGGTTAATGAAGCATATGTCTATCTATCTCTGCTGAAATGATTATATACTTCCACTTTATAATTTACTGTAGTATTATTAAGTAATGCATGACAAACAATGAGTGATTGTTGTAATTCACCTTTACTGAATCTTTGTCTTTAGCTAAATTATGATTGTAACCAATTTAGTCTCAGTCCACTTCCTGCATTTGAAGCACTGGTTTTATGACTCAGACTTTTATCTTATCATTGTATAGCCCTCTTCAGTATAGTTCAAAATTATCCAAATTTCTAATTAGCACTAATTTTCTTCCAGAATTAAATAGTAACTGACCACATCCTCTTTGCAAANTCTTTTTTTATTGGGGCAGTAGAAACAATTTTCTAAAATGGAATTGATAGTGTCTCTTTCTAGACCTTAATATTGCAAGCTTCATTTTGGATTTTGTTAATGCCAGTCCTGAGTAAATAAGTGGAAAGACTAGCAGAATAAAGAATGGCATGACTGTTGCTGATGAAGAGGGAAGAAATGCCGAAACTCACAAAATTATGGGAAACATTCAGAAAATAACGATGTATTGGGTAGAAAACGGGCAAGGCTATCCATTATCATGGATGAAGCTGATCTAGTTCTTTTCATTTTCCTTAGTAATAACTTTCTTGAACCAAATGCTACATAGCAAAAATCACAAAGTTGATCAAAGCAGTAAAGCTGTACCACGAGGTTTACTTAGTGAAAAGTGCTGCTGATAGATGACTTAGGAAGAATCATACTTGAAAATGACAATATGAAATATAAAAAGTAATTAAAATGATGTAAAGTAACAAGTCAGTCTACTTAAGATTCCTCTAATCTTTGTCAGAAGTCAAACTTTGCCACTATCATGGTCTTCAAATCAACAGGAAATTAGAAGAAAATACCCCTAAATTTTCTCTGACAATTGCATCAAAAGGGAAATGAAGGAAGCAAGTGTTCTGTTATGGTTACAGGAAAATTTCTATAGCTAGAGATAAGCATGACTTTTATTGCTTTTATTTTGCATTAAGTGGTGATATCTAACACAGAAAGTAAATATAAGGTGAGAAAAAGCAAAACTGGAAACATTATTTAGAGGCCTGATCCAGAAATAAAAGGACCATAAACACAAGATTGCATCAGCAATAGGTTCAGTACCCACTCTTGAGTTCCAGGATTCGACTCATATGGCTGCCACTACTTAGCTGGGGGTGAGGGGGGAGAGTTCTTTTGAATTATAAGCAATCTAATATGGAGATTTGTCACAGTATTATGCATATATATTTCTCTTTAGAAATTTTTACCTCTCAGCCGTAACTTGTCTTGACGGTGAGACCAAGTGAAGCATTTGCTCTTTGTTTATTCCCATTCTTTGCAAATGATCAAGATTCATAAATACGAAAACTTGCAGAAAATAAATTTTCAATTTTAAATTCAGTACTCATTACTCCTAGGTTTTATGTCTGCAAATTCACGTTAAATTGTTTCACAAAATTGCTGTGTAAAAGGAATGACCTAGAGGAAGATTTTTCTGATCTATCAATTACAGTTAAACCACAAAGCTCAGAGAACAAATACTCAATATTTCAATCTAAGCAACAGAGACCAGACATCCCTGAATAACTTTTGATTGCAAACTTGAAGAGATGTTGCTGGTCATAAATATGCTTTAAACAGGAAAAGATAATTTGAATTTTTAGAATACATCAGTGTGAATTATCTACCTGCTTCTCTCTGCAAGCAGTCTATATCAGATAATTTTATGATCACTCTTACAGGATGAGTCATAAACTGCTTAGAGTGATGGAGTTTCTATATTGACTAACCAGAATGTCGCTAGTTGTATTTTGACCTGATTTGGCACCAGGGGAATTAGGAAAATTGTGTAAAACCCCTCAGATATTGCAGATGAAATGTACGTGGCTTACATTTGCAAAAGTTCATGGTTTATTGTTTGATGTAATTGTGTCCTTTTCTTACAAAACCTTTTCCAGAGATGGTGAATTAATAGGAGAAAAGGAATAAGCATGAAATTCTTTGCTATGCAGGTGAAGCATAAAATATGCTTTTGCCAGATCCTTAAGTTTAAGAGGTCGTTTTCACACTTGTAGGCCAATTCTATTCCTATTGGTATAAATAGTTGCTTTACAAATAGCTTAATAGGAACAGAACTGGACATTTCAAAATGTGCTGTTATTAGAGAAGATCTTCAAATATTATCCAATGGTTATGCTACTGGAAGAATTTAAGTTCACAGTTAATAATAAAATTCAAAATTCAACCACCAATATTTGTACTTACGATTAGGTCAGGAACTGTCTTTGTGATTTGCATTTTCAGACCCTGTAGACTTGCTCTATACAGTAATCTTTACGTTTTTGTTTTTCACTCTTTATTCCTTTTCCTGATATATCTGAGTGGAACTGGTCCATCTTAATTCTTAGTTAATGCAAGGATTATTCATTGATAGGGAATTGAGGAGCAAAAATTCATCCATGCAGCTGAGCTAACTGTTGATGCTGTGTTAAAAATCTACAAATTGGTAACCTAAATTCAGTATTTTCTATATTATGGCTCATATAAGAGTTGATTCAACATTTAAAATTGCTTTTGAAAAAGTTGTTACATTAGAACCATATTGATACAGGACAGAAGACAGTTTAACTTGCATTAGTGGCATAAGGACTCTGAAATAAAATCAAATTGTGTCTATGCTCTTGAATTATCAGAGGAAGCCAGTCTGGCATAAGATGTAGTTAATATTGAATGCAGGTAAAAAAGGTGAGTTTTTTGACTAAACTGTAGGGAAGCAGGATTTAGGTGTGCTGCTTCAGGCAAAACTCCATGGCAATGTAAGAATGAACATCATAAGGATCGTTCAGATAAGAGCTTGAAGATCTTGGATTCCACCTAGTTTATGAATCTTAATTTGTCCAAGTTAGAGTAAATTTTAATTCCTGAGCAGGTCCATGCATACTGTATCGAAGTAGGAATATTGCAAAACTCTGTTCTGGAAAGAAGTTTTTCAGAGAATGACCTGGGGGTCTTGGTGGACACAAAGTTGAATATGAGGTAGTAGCGTGCCCTCACAGCGAAAGAGGGCTAATGATATAATGGGCTGCTTGAGGCAAAGCCTAAAGGCTGAAGGAGATGATCCTTGCCCTGTACTCAGCACTGGAAAGGCCACACCTGGACTGTTGGGTTCAGTTCTGGGCTCTCCAACTCAAGAGAAAGAGAGGTAGTACAGAAAGTCCAGCAAAAGGTGACTAAAATGATTAAGGGCCTTGATCATCTCTCATACAGGGAAAGGCTGAGAGAGCTGCGACTGTTCAGCCCAGAGAAGAGAAGGATCTGGGGGATCTTATCCACATACACAAGTACCTGAAGGGAAGGTGCAAAGAAGAGGGAGCCAGGTGGTTCTCAGTGGTTCCCAGTGACAGGAAATGAGGCAATGGGCACAAACTGAAACACGGGAGGTTCCTTCTGAACCTCAGGAAACACTTTCTCACTGTGAGGGTGACTGAGCATTGGCACAGGTTGCCCAGAGAGGTTGTGGCGTCTCCTTCCTTAAAGATATTTAAAAGTCATCTGGACATGGTCCTGGGCACCCAGCCGTAGGTATCCTGGTCAGGACGACCGCCAAGAGGCCCCTTCCAACCTCAACCATCCTGTGATTCTATGAGACAGGTAGATTTCCTCAGTGAATGTTAGATAGCTGTTGAGCAGTGATCCCAGCCTCACTCTAACATGCATCTAGACTGCCGGATCTTCAGGGTAGCAATGTAACTCTTCTTTTCCTTTCTTTTCTTTTCCTTTCTTTTCCTTTCCTTTCTTTTCTTTTTCTTTTCTTTTCTTTTCTTTTCTCTTCTTCTCTTCTCTTTTCTTTTCTTTTCCTTTCTTCTCTTTTCCTTTCTTCTCTTCTCTTCTCTTCTCTTCTCTTCTCTTCTCTTCTCTTCTCTTCTCTTCTCTTCTCTTCTCTTTTCTCTTCTCTTCTCTTCTCTTCTCTTCTCTTCTCTTCTCTTCTCTTCTCTTCTCTTCTCTTCTCTTCTCTTCTCTTCTCTTCTCTTCTCCTCTCTTCTCCTCTCTTTTCTTTCTCATTCTATAAAAATTGTCTTAGCCATAGGATAGATCATAGAAATATTGTCTGCAATTCATGAAGAAATGGGCCTTATATAAATGAAGCAGACAAGGAGTTGTAGCAATATCAGGTCTCTTCCCAAACCAGAAATAGAGAGGTCTTGTCCTGACTAATTAACTGAAAAGTCTCTCATACCTATTCCCTCCAGTTACTTTGGATGTAGAAATCTTGATTAGCTGCTGCGGCTAACAGAGGGATCGAGGTATACAAGGTGATAGGAAGAGTTGAAATCAAGTCCTGAAACATCTGTTTTTGTCCAGTCCTATTACACCAGAAATAGAAGTAGAATAACACTGGTCTCTCCATCCCAGCTCAGCCTCTCCCTGTGTGAGAGCAACTGTGTCTCCAATATATCCTTATGTTACTATGAGATCTAATCCTCAGCTGCAGAGGATTAACCTTTGCCCGGTGTTAAGTGAAAATTGAGGAATTAGCCCTCCACAGGAAATCTGTACCGGTTTACTGCTCACCATTGCTGGGAATGGGGAAAGGAATGAATGCAAAACCTACTTATTTGTGGGCTTCAGCACGTATTTTCTATTGCTTTTATTTAAAATATTGGAGTGAAAGAATAACGACATTTTTCCATTACTTTCTGATTCACATCTAAAATTTTACTAATTCTACTAACTTACCTCATAAGTCATGTTATTCTTACTTGGGTCTGTGGGTTTCTACATCATTATAATAATATTTCTACATCATTATAGTAATCTATTAAGGTGTTTTAAAGAAAGTCTTCTGTCATAAAAAATTCCTGAATTACACTAACGTCAATCAATGTATCTCTGTAAAAAGACTGTGTATTCAATGACAGTGCACAAGAGCCACACAATTAAATTTATAGATATAGCATAGCGATGCAGTCAAGTGACCCATGCTGTAGAACATTCTATATTTTAGACATTAAGTGATAGAGTGAGTATTTACTTATTTATGTATGTATTTATTTTTAATGCCAGATGAAGAAGAAAGAAAAGGCTTGATCACATCAGACTCTTGTTTGTAGGTGTCCTCCACAGAAGTATTAGCAATTTGGCTTAGCGGATGATGATGGAGCAGAAGGATATTCAGCGTGGCAGATACATTTACACTGTGACCAATATAGCACAAAATATTCCATGATGCTAACAATTTGTTCAGAAAAGTTACAATGTGTCAGCAAATGGAATAATATGACATTATGTGAACAACACTTTTCAGAAGGCACTAAAGAAATTGTTTAATTTCAAAAACAGTTATCTGTATGGAAACAGCTTGGTAACAGTGTACCTAGTGTGTCAAATGATATGGCTTAATATCACGTGCTGTGTAACAACAAGTCAAATTCCTTGCTGGAGCTGGGTTCCAGCTTCTTTGGAAAAATACTTTTCTATTGTGTTCAGGCATGTCTATTGAGATACCTGGATTTTTTTCTCAGAATATCTTTCAGAATTTTTTGACAGCTTTCAGAGTCAGTATCACTATTGTAGCATCTTTCCAGAAAGTGGATAATCTGTTTGGATAAATGCAAACTGCATATATTATGAATTCATGTTGTAATCATGATGATGAATCTTTCTCATTTCAACTGAACATGCACATCACCGAAAATACAGGGGGTGGGAACACAGTGGGTCAAAGATAAAGCACTGCCAACCCTAAGCCTCTTGCTGTTCAGTGTATTGGAATATGAAAAAAAAAAATGGTTTCAAAGGAAAGAGGTATTAGGCAAAAGTTTTGTTATGCTTTAATAAACTTTGGGTGACCTGTTTGAAAACAGTCTCATATGTACACGTAATTTCCGTATGCTCAAATGACTTTTAGCTAAAATTATACCAGAGTGCAAAATTACATAAAAGCTGCAAAACCAGCAAGCTGCAAGTTATGGTTTGTGACGATAATTTAACTGTAGGTGGAGAGATTAGGTAGAAAATTGTGTAAGTGCCTGCTAACATCATTTAGAAATAGGCTGTTCTTTGGAATACTTGACTACATTGAGAAACAAAGAAGCAAACTATTTCATTAATCTTTTGCTCTTGTGTTACAAACTGATGTTAATATAAGCTTATACTCAAACTGCGTAAGTTGTATATATGCTAGTATTATGAAAAAATCTCAGCATTGCATGTGGCTGAAGCGTTTTAACAGTGGCTGGTGCCTGTATCTCCTTTTATTTTTTATTCTCTCAAGTGACTTGCCCAATGTTCTTTCTTTTTCCTTGTTCTCCTCTTCCCCTAGTGCAGATCTCTTACTTCCACCTATAATAGTGACTTCATTGCTGAATTAATTAGATTCTCATGGATTTAAGTAGCATCTCTTGTGGGCTTGTGCTATTACCTGTTTAATTTCTAGGAAAATGAAATTCTTCTTTCTCATTTTCCTTTCTTTTCCTTTAGTTTTTGTGAACCTTATTGTCTCCTACAAGTTTTAGCTTTATAAACTGTCATTGATTAAAGTCAGGATCAGAATGTAGACCTGCTATGAGATTTTAATCCAAAAGCACAACAGATGGTAAAGAACACAGGAGAGAGTTTCTAATCAAGTGAGATCACTCTTCATTACGTTCTGAGCTCACTAAACCAGACACACAGCCCCCGCCCCGAACTATTCAGTTTTGCTTAGTCTGCATATTATTTCCAGCAAATTCCTGGGCTTAAGGATAATAGATCAGTCCTCAAAGTAATTTCTTCAAATGAGAATTCATAAAGTACAGACAGTGTCATGTTTAAAGAAGTTGTTATAATTCAGCTTTAAGTCTCATTTTAAGCACTACAAACTGATGAATTCGAAGTTAGTAACTTGAGTGAGTGAAAATTATTATAAGGATCACTTTAATTCTTGTAAATGCCTACCTATCAGTGAGTCAGCATATCCTGACACAAACACATGTTAAGAATAATATAGAAGCCTTTTCTCCATTTCTCACCCCACTACTCAGACTGGGAGCCACCACAATTTCTTCCTGATACAGAGTGCTAGAAATTGCAGAAATTCCTGTTTCAATTTTTAACAACATTTCAGTCTCTGTTTTCAGTCTACCATTGTCACCACTGTGTTTATTACTATGTTTTTATCTCTAAAGTAATAATTTCCAGAAAATCTCTGTCTTCTTCCCGCTTCATCCCTCCATCATAATTTTTATATTGAGTCCCTAGAGATATCAGTTCTGATTGTTTTCCTATTATGAATTGTGAAATCCCTGAAACAATGACCATGAATGGGATTTGAACAGCCAGCAGGGATTTAAAAAGTCCAATGCAAGTCCTGTAGTTAGTATACCTTTTCATATATTTATGTTGTGTAATACAGTACTGGTGCTTTCTACAGAATATGTACCAATTACTGCCTTACATGATCATGTAACTCTCAATAATGAGACATATTACTTTGTAGAAAAATTTATTAATATGTAGACTTACATGTAATAGAGACATTACTTGTTATTTTTATAAATTTAGTGTTCCATAATCACATTTACTCATTAAAAATGTAAAAACATTATCAGCATCTAGGAGTGGACACTAAGTATATAGTAGCAGAATTTTGTATAAGACACTGAAAGGTATTTAATAATACTACTAATACTAATACTAATACTAATACCAATACCAATACTAATACCAATACTAATACTGGTGCCATCCTTTTCGGATTCTTTGAGCTACTGCAGAAATAATTGCAGTACGTATGTTAATGAACACTTTATCTAGTTTTTTTTTATAAACAGAAGATTTGACGAGCAAAATGTCAGTGGCTTATGCACAGAACATATAGCAATAAAACTCAATTATGGATTTCAATAATATCTCATAGAGTTCAATTTCTGTACTTGTTTAACTACAAGTAATGGTTAATTTCCTGTTATGTCCATGTGTTATTGCTCTTCTGTTCTTTCTCACTCTAAATTTTCTATGTTTTCTAAGATCTTTTGAAATTACTCTAACAATACCATTTATTCCTTCACACTAAATATGCAGTAATCACCAGGACGTAGTAAAAAGAGCTAAGTATTAGGAGTCAGTGTTCTACTAATTAAAGAAAAAGAAAGTAATATCTTAATAGAGAACTTCCTAGTGTGTCTCTCAGTGAATGTTCATTTGCTGAGCTATTTTAGTTGAAGCTGTGGAGCTCTTAAATTGGTGAATTTACAATAACCTGAGTAAACACTTTCAGTGAAAAAGGTAAATAAATCAGCCTTTCTTTAAGTTTTTAGGCAATTTTCTCAGGACTTCTGCAACAAAGATAGTACTAGGTAACATCTGTTAAAATACTATTTGTTGCTAAATCAAGTATCATGGAAAATTTGTAAGTGTATTAATTTCTAGACAATTATCTTTGCCAATTGAATTTATAATCCCACCAGAAATTAATCAGCCTTATTTGACAAAAGTTTGTCTGGTAGGAATTATTTCAATCTTTTGCTTTTCCATCAGTTCTTTGTAAGCTTTCTATCTTTTTATGTGTGACTGATTTATTGTTAATAGGTTTACAGTTTCTTGTGCTTTTTAATACAAATACAATATTCACAATTTTCCTGAGTTATGGAATCTCCCTGATGTTCAAGTGTTTTTAAAAGTGTTTGTCACCTACATCATTAATTAGTGCTTAATGGGTTCTTGGAGGGTAGCTACTAGACCTCCTGATAAAACAGCGTTTAATGTGTAATTTGTCTTAGCCACCACCTTCCTCTGTTACTTGTGGTCTTTAAAATACTACACAGATTTCACAAGTTATAAGCATATCAGTTTGCTTCCAAATACACAAACAAAGCACCCGTTAGCTTCCCCTGCTGTTTCAGGTTTCTGAACAATTCTGTTTATTTGAATACAGCATGCTTTTCACACTCTGGGTAATGTCCTTGGTCTAAATCTCCAGTGCACTAAAGTACTTATTACATGTTTTAGAACAGGTGAGACTCAGGTACCTTTGCATTTTTTATAAATATTGTGAAATACTTAAATGACTAATACACCCTTCCTTATTATTCTTCCTACTGTCATACAGATTATTTGATTGTGTTTCTTTAGTTTTCTACTTGATTTTCAACAGTTTTCACCCAAAATTTAAATTTGCAAACTACTTCTTTGTTATTAGTTTTCTTTTCCTAGTTACTGTCTTCGTCACTGAACTAGGATGACATTTTAGCTCTAGCTGCCTTCTTTCTTGATTGTGGACTTTTCTGGCCATCCAACATATTCTTTTTAAAGAACTCTTGAAGTTCTCGTATTTCTACCTCTTATTTCTTTCAAACAATACCCTTTGTGTTACAAAGTGGCTTTTCTAAAGCTTCAATTTTTAATATGTATGTGTGTCTCTGTACGTAAGGTTTTGCACTGCTTTTCAGCCATTTGACACTATCCTCTGCTTGCTTATAATGAGTGTAATCACACCATGACTATCACTGATCTCTAATCAATACTGTCTTCTCATTCAGTGATTAATTCAAGTGGCAATGTGTAGTATAGCTTGGGATATTATTAAAGCAGGAAGACTCACAAAAGAAAAACTAGTAAAAGAGAACAGATGAAAGAAAAAAATAAAATTGGACTTAATCATGGCACACTCTTTCAGCTTAATTGCAGCATTAGTTGTTACCATTTAATTAAATGAAATTATCTGGGATGTTAAAATGGAATTGTAATTATGCATAAATAAGAACACTCTTTTAAAAGGGTTATAGTGGACAAGCATATTTATATATATACACATATTAATTGTATTACGATAAGAATACCAAAAAGCAAAATTTTCAAAAGGAAAATTTTGTGAAATTACAACTGTAAGTATTAGGAACAGCAAACTAAGGGATGTTCTACCACACAAGAATTGACTGCTGTCAATTCTTGAGTAACTCTGCAAGGTAAAAATGTCTTTTTACTGGAAGATTAGAAGATTTCTTTCTACATATCACAGAATGATCAGTGATTATCTGACTGTGTTGTAGGGCCCATATATATAGAAAAAATATTGTGCAGCAGTTGCAAGAGTCTGGAAATCTCCCAATCTTGAAACTATTTTCAATTTCCAGAGGTCTACGCATGGACTAAAACCTGAAGCTATTTCTCTGTTGGTACTTGTTAATCATGCAGGACAACCAAAAGCAATCTCAAAAGGTGGACACAGTATTAAAACTGAATAAATGCATAGCCCATATTACAACATGGTCTGAGAAAGAGCCTGAGGCAATAAATAACTCCCGTGAAGGAGGAAAGAAGGGAAAACTCTAAAAGTCTCCTCAAAGGGCAATTTTGACTGGGAAAGTAAGGCTTGACCTTTTTGTTTTGGTTATTTTAAAGAAAAGTCACGGTATAGAAAATCCTGTTTCTTCATCAAATTGTACAGGGAAACATCTGTGCAAACATCTGTGCAAACACTTCAATAGCATTTTTTTCTGGCACAATGTCACTGCTTTGATTTTGGTTTAGTATACAAAATACGCATCCATAAAAATGGAGGAATGCCGAGATTTGTGAATTCTTTTACTACCTTTTTATGAAGTGCTTTGTTTATTTGGAAGCTAATAGTGCAGAGATTACCTCTTACTTTATAGGACTGAGTCCCATGGAAAAGCTGAATACATACTTACTAAGTTTCATCTGTCCCTTGGCAGATTATACTTAGACAATGGAAGTACACCAGGTGGAAAAATTCACGTGCACTGGAAAGGAAATGGTTTACTTATCTGGACAAAATACAAGCTACTTCACACACTGAATTCTGTTGCCAGTCCTATCTGTAACTCAGGCTTTGCAGGCATAAAAACTGACAATCTTTTCTGCCAACTAGGTAGTAAACTGTGAGAATCTGTAACTAAGAGTATCCCTGATAGTTTTCCTTCATTTTTTTTGACAACGTACTGTTTTTTTTTTCTCAGGTGTGGTCAGCTTCTAAACAGTGAGCTTAACAGGGCAGGAAAGCCACCGTTAAGTCACTTAATGTGGGAAGTGTGTGTCGGTTTTAAATTAAAATGCCAGAAAGACAAAATGAGTCGTACATGAGAGACTAACTTCATAGTTCCTGAATCACTCTTTGTTCTGCCTTTATGTGTTGAAACAGCAAAAAAAAAAAACAAAAAAACAAACCAAAGAATGTAAGGGGAGAAATCTTAAAGTAGTGATTTTTTCGTGTTTCATTTTATCTCGGCTCTATATAAAACAGCAAAATGTGTTTCCACAGCAATGGTGTTTGCTTATTGGTAGCTACCCTAAAAGAAAAAACAATTAGCAACCCCTTCCTTCTCCAGCTGTTTTAAAAGTAACACTTAAATTGTTCTTGCTCCCATTTCCTTTTTCAAAAGCCACCAATTTTGCTACTTGTGCTGACAGGCTTGCATCCTTTCATGCAACTCTGCCATGTAGGTCCTTTATTTTAAATTTTTAGTAAGAGTTTAGAATAGCTGAATTTGGTGATATGTTGAAATCAACAACCTTGCAAGGCCAGACTTCTATTATCTCAACGGAAAATTTAATGATTCCATTGCTTGTTAAGAGAAATTCAGATTTCACCATTAATCTGCCAGTGAAAATCTGGAAAAGGTAATGCTCAATTTGCACTGGCAGATGTGTTGTGGAAGTTGTCTATTTCTAAAAACAATAAAACATACTTTAAAAATGAGTTTATGATCCCCTGAGAAAAAGACTGACTAAGGTTTCTGTGAGAGTTTGGGACTGTCTTCCACTAAGTAGACCTAGGGGGTGGTACCCAGGGTAAGGAAGATAAAATCTGTACCTAATAAAAAAACTTTGGCAGATTTAGTCATATCATGTCTTTCTATTCATACTAAGGCATTCATTTATTGACAATAAAATACATTATTTTAGTGTGTTCATGTAGAAAGAAACAAATATTTTATTCCAATGGAAAACTGCTCCTGAATCTCTTTCCTAAACAACAATTTTGAAATAATTTGAAATACAATGAAAATGAATAGATGATACTTAAGCTTAAATTTTTATGTTGGGATCTTTTATTTGTGAGAAGCACTTAGAAAAACTAAAAACAGGTATTACAGCATAGCAGTATTCTGAAAGCAGTTTCCAGTTCACAGTGAATTAATTACAAATCTTATTTTATGTATTTATGATGCACAAACTGAAATTATTATTGTCTAGTGAAGGAGTTTATAAATTCGTTTCCCTATTAGTGAAGGAAATTAAGTGAGCTAACAACATGGCTTTACTGCAAAGAAGGCTAATGATACATTGGATGACATAAGGCAAAGCATTGCCAGCAGGCCAGGAGAGGTGATCTTTGCCCTGTACTCAGCACTGGAAAGGCCACACCTGGACACACTAGACTGGACTGTTGGGTCCAGTTCTGGGCTCTCCAACTAAAGAGAAAGAGAGGTAGTACAGAAAGTCCAGCAAAAGGTGACTAAAATGATTAAGGGCCTTGATCATCTCTCATACAGGGAAAGGCTGAGAGAGCTGCGACTGTTCAGCCCAGAGAAGAGAAGGATCTGGGGGATCTTATCCACATACACAAGTACCTGAAGGGAAGGTGCAAAGAAGAGGGAGCCAGGTGGTTCTCAGTGGTTCCCAGTGACAGGAAATGAGGCAATGGGCACAAACTGAAACACGGGAGGTTCCTTCTGAATATCTGAATACCCCTTTCTCACGGTGAGGGTGACTGAGCATTGGCACAGGTTGCCCAGAGAGGTTGTGGCGTCTCCTTCCTTAAAGATATTTAAAAGTCATCTGGATGTGGTCCTGGGCACCCAGCTGTAGGTGTCCCTGCCTGAGTGGGGGAAGCTGATCAGGATGACCTCCAAGAGGCCCCTTCCAACCTCAACCATCCTGTGATTCTGTGAGATACTTTGTGGAACGACTAATTGTAATGAGTGTACTTTTGTTTGTCTGTTCTGCTGTCTTCTTTAGTGATCCATGTATAACACCAATAAAACACCCACAAGCTGGTTTGAGATCATAGGCAGATGTTCATAGCTGTCAACAGCTTGCTAAAAGTCATTCAAGTATATTCTAGTATATGGTTTATTTGCAAGTTTTAGAAAGTTTATAACAGGAGATACACAAAAAACCAAACCCTACCTTTGCATTTAAGATAGGTGACTTAATTGTTACCTTTGAAATCAACAGACCCAAACCCTCAAACTCAAATAACCAATGTAACAGTTTCTGGGTGTTGTTACTTACCCCTGTGATTAGATTTATTAAGAAAAAAAAAAAAAAAGTTGGTACTGGGAGTGTTGAATGTTTTTGTTGTTGCTGTTTCTGCTATAATGTATTGGTAGGAAAGTTTCTGCAGAGTAGAGGTGGAATGTAGTGGCCAACAGTCTACAGGTCAGGGTGTTTTCCAGGGTTTCAAGTTCATAGCCAAATCTGATTTATATGGCTAACAGCACCCTAAGTCCTAGGCTAATGCCCTGACTGAGCACTAGACTGGTAAGTAACTGGACACATTGTAGCTGCCACAAAATTTTCATAAAATTACTGGTTATTTTTTCTGGCACAAGACCAGAAACCTATGTTTAAGCATAAAAAAGAAGTTAAAATGGAATTTTTGTTTTCTGGCCAGCCTTAGTTGCTGTAACACTGAAGGCTTTAAAAGCTTATCACCTAGACTTTGTGTTGCACCCAGCAGCTTTAATTTTCATTTCAAAGGAATTTTTCTTGTCAGGGGTACCAAAGGTCTCAAAAAACCCTAGGGAAAATTCTTAGTCAAATACCCCATTATTCACTGATTTCCTAGCCTGACTTGAGAAATTTTCTGTTCTTCTGTGATAATGAACTTAACTTTTTTATGGAAGGTGTTGTGAGGATTATCTGTAGCAAAGTATGTTAGGCAGGAATATTTTTGAATACTAAAACTGAGGCAGGGTGCAGTTTTTTAGAGGGTGCTGAACACTAACATTTTCACACAAATTACATCCTTCATCTGCTGGTTCAGAAATATAAACAGGGAAGCCATTTTGTACCATGATATAAGGCATACAAATGTGGAAAAGGCCATTATCATATTATCAGAGTGGATATGCAGACACTGTAACAAACCCATAAAATCTAAGATTTCAATTTATCAAAGCTCTCAAATCTTTGTCCAAACTAGAACTATGATTTTTCTCACCAAGACGTTTCAGAGGTTATTATAATCAAAAGGCGAATAGGGATGAAGAAAAACAAGTGATAAAGCATGACAATAAGAATGCACCTTGTTAGTTTCTTGTTATATGGTGCTGCCTTTTTTTATTTGTGTTTGCTAATTGTGTTTGGAAGGAAAGCATAAAGAATGCCTATCTTTGGGGGGAAAAAAAAAGGTATTTCCATAAGGTAGGAGCATGAAATCGGATTAATTTAATAAGATTGTGGAGGAAAAATACCCTAAATTAACAGAAAAAAATAGTTCTGTAGAATTTTTCAGTTATCTCCAACATCAGAAAATTATCCCAAATGTTTTCATATGAAAAATCCAAATCTACCAAATGCAAGTCAAGACCAGAAAAATAGCTGAATTTTACTAAATGGAAAGGTAATAGTAATTTTGGCAAACAGTTCCTTATAAGTTTCAGGTCTGCCCCTAAGCTGCTTTTAGGAAACAAGAAAAATGAGAGTACAGAGTATAGGAGGACAGATGTTGATTACATAATTCTTTACGTGGTGTAGTTTAAACTAGAACAAAATTGGCTTCTCTGAGAGAGTTAGCAATGCCTTTAGTTTATCTAGTGTTAAACAGCATCCAAATTGCATCAGTATTACTCCTTTTTAGTCAAAACATCCATGAAGTTCAGTGTGGACATTTTGAAAGCCAAGTACTCCTTTGTGAAGGAAAAGGATATTTCCTGGAAGAGATGAGGTGACTTGCTCCAGCAGTCCCTTTGCCGTTCATTACACATGCCAACACTGCTGCTATTAGTGAATAAAGGATTTCAATCTACAATGTTTTTGTCTGATTTTACATAATTGCTGAATATGTAAACAATAGGATTTAATTAATTAAAAATTCCATTTTTAGTTGCTTGTTTAATTATCTCTTTTAAATTATATTTCAATTTCCTGTAGCCACTTGTTTTCTTGGGAGGATTTCCCTTTGTTAGGCAGTTCTTTTACAGATGTGAAAACTGTTACAGATTATCTCTCTCATCATTCCTGTGTCCTGCAAGCTCTGGGTGAAAAAAGAGACCATTTCTGCATGTTACTTTCTTGTCAGGTCATTGTCTTAACAATGACTGTTTTATGTGAAATCCTAGCTGCTGGCAGTAGTTGAAATATTTCTCACAAATCTGTCACAAGAAAGAGACAACCATTTCCTCTCCTTTCTTTTGCCCAAACGTCAGGGCAGCACTGTTGAACATGAACAGTGGGGAGCTGCAGTTACTCAGTAGTTTAGAAGGTTTTGATGGGCTTCACACTCCCAGGATAATGCAAAATACAAAACTTTGTCATAACTTTTCCTTGATGTCTTCCGTGACACTTTTTCTACTGTTGCTCACTGTGTTAAATCTTTTTGATCCTGGGGAGCTTTATTCAGTCTCTACTTAAAGCAGGTTGCCTGTGGCTAACATTGAAGCACAGGATCTCTGACAATATGCTTTAGTTTCTTGTGGATAATCCAAAATTTTTCAGGATTGGGGTAAATGTGCTCTGTTCTATGGCATATTTCTGAGTTTCCTTGCGGAACAATCAGATAATGTTCTGCAATGATTTTATTTCTTGTTTCTACTTTGGTACACAAACAAGCCCTTTCAAATAGAAGATGATATTAATGATTTTTTAGAAAGACCTGCTATGAAAAAATATCTTGTAACATCCTAAAGGATTCTTAATGTTCTTTCCATAAAATTGTTTGTCACTTATGTTCATCAAACATTAGATTCCTCTTTCCTCTCTGTAATCAGTAAATGCATTTATATCACTCCCATTTATTAGCTTTTATACTCACTTGATGCGCAATCTCTATGAATGTAAATCACTATAGAAGTCAGACAGACATCTGTAAGGATGCAAGTGCCAAAACTCAGGAGAATTTCTTACGTACTTACCCTTCAGGTGGTTTGATCTGCTAAGAACTTGCTTCAATATGCAATAATATGCAAGATATTATATTCAATATGCAAGAATATGCTTGCACATACACCTCTCTATATGCATAGTTCTCCCTCCCTCAGCCCAAGCACCTCAATGCACATGTCCCCCCAAACCTAACTGAGGTCTAAAAACTCTCAACATTTGCTTGGAAGGTTTCATAATATTCTTACACCACGAATACTACTGATTATCTTAGATTATGTACAAAACATAATTATGTACAAAACAACTATCTTAACTATGTACAAAAGACTGCCCTGTGTAAACTGCATTTATAGGATCCATTTCTACTGACTGTTCACAAGGGTCTCATCTGGATGCAGCCTGGTCCATTCTGCAGGAAGATTCCACGGGGCAGAGGCGGGGTGCCAAGACTCTTCACACAGGGAGTGTGTGACTGAGGTCAATGCACCAAAGCACTTTAATAAGTAGTACCGGTGCCCACCTGGGGCTGCCTGGGGGTGGTCCAGGACTGCTCCCACCTGGAAAGCTCCTGTAAAAGTTAGACCAATACTTTGCTGCAAACCTGGCTAGAAGTCGGTCGTTCTTCCCATTCCAAGCTGGTCCATCCATTGCCTCCAGTCGGCCCATTGCCACTCCTGTGCAGAGCCTCACTGGGCAGTTCCTGCACCAGCCAGGAAACTGCCTGTTCCAGTGCACACAGTCAGAGCCATAACTATGGGACAATCATGAATTTCACCCTTTTACCACATTTATAACTTAAATTCCACAGAGCTTGCTGCATTATGAAACCCAAATAAAGTGCTTTATGTGAAATTTGGATGGAAAGATACAATCCTTCTATTCTCTCCCTGTGGTGAATGCTACAACCACAAGGCTATAGTTTTATTTGGGTGTGGAAGGTAGGAGTGTGACACTCATGTTGAAACCAGAAAGAAAAACATTAAGAGTAAAACCTAAGTAAGTGTTACTTGATTATTGTGTACGCTGTATAGTAGACAACTGTCTGTAAGTTAAAGATCATCAGGAAGTCTGAGGTGTGCAAATAATTCTTCAGTTCCACAGGAAAACTAAAACGCCTAAAGGTATGTATTTGGCTTGGAGTAAAGCAAATTTAATTCTTGGGTGAGTCATAGAGAAACCTTTGGTTGTGACAAGGACAGAGGGATTTCTTTGCAGAACAAATTCCGGTGAAGAACAGTTTGTGCTTAACAAAAAAATTCCATTTGGTCTAAGATGGGATGTTCCTTTTTTAAGTGTTTGTATAAAAAACAAAGGAAAGCAAGAGCCAGATTCACAGAATTTTTAGGGTGGGAGTCTATTCAATAATCTAGTCATTAAATCAGTCATCTTGGATGATGGAGGTTATTTAAAATCACTTTTTCTTGAAAAAGCTATAATATTTCCGGTGATATTAATTTATAGAATACATTGGAATATTAGGAAGGAAATACTAAGGGATACTAGCCCACTACATTGTACAACACAAACTACTCATGCAGTTTTACAACAGGTGGTACATGCAGAAGTGAAAGACATACTGAAATTAAGTCTCCCATGATTGTATATTTGCTTTTTTGAACTATTTCCTAAAGTGGGACCTCATAAGGTACTGCTAGTATTAGGAATTTGGCTTTGAAAATAGATATCTGAAAAGTGTAGTGACATTGACCAAAATTTTAAACTAGTTTGTCTGATGAGAAGCAAAAATTTATTAAATATCACTTGCCAATTAGATAATTAAACAAATGCTGAGTTCTGTCCAAATTTCCCTCCTCAGAAAACTGCAATTAATGTAATGCTAGTGTGTAGTTCATACCTATATGTATTGTATTTGTTTGACAAATGTAATATATCTTCTCTATTTCAGTCTGTTTTTAAGGAGAGATTTATGGTACTATTTTTCTTTTGCCTGACAGTTTCTATCTGATTATTCTAATATTGACCTTTTACAAGTCATGGCTCCCACTTCCAGTATTTTATATAATGTCTTGCAAATTTAACTTGTATTTAGATAGAGGCAAGTTTTGAATCAGTCAGTCATTTTTATGATAAATTTCAACCTGGTTCAAACCCCACTGAATCCATTGAAAGGATTCTCATTTATTTCAGTGATTAGGCTCCTTGTTTCCTGAGCACATTACCTGCTGTCAGTGGATCTACTCATGTTTATGATTCTGTATGAACTATGGTGAATGATTTGCAATTGGCTTTGGGTTTTTTTTCAGTTCAGGTATATTAATATTAAATTAATATGAATGTATATATATATGCAAAAGTATTTCTGTTGATATGAGCCCATCCAATTTGTGATATTATAATCTAGTATGTGTTGCAATGTCCAACACAATCAGAGTCTCCAAGATTAATTCTATAAAATGGGAGCTGGACAATTCCAGCCCCAACTGTAATTAATTTTATGTTATACAGGAGAAAATATTTTATGAGTGGGAAAACTTAAAGCAAGATTAAGTAGGCTTTGTTTTAATGGTCAGAAAGCAAGATGCTGAATATGAAAAAAAGCATTCAGTGTTGTTTAAACTTGAATACAGAGAATGTCTGCTAGAGATAACTAACAATCAAACAAATAAAGATCCCAGGAAAATAAGTGATTTCTATTCTAAAAAATATCTTCATCTTTTTTTCTGTTGTCATATTTAGGACACTAGAAGCAATGAGTGATGTGATGACATGGTCTGACCTCCAGCAATAATCAATATTAGATGCTGAAATCATGGCTAGTTCTTTGGGAGGATTGTCTGTGACCTCTGGAAANGAAAAAAAAAAAAAAAAAAAAGTAAGTGTTGTATAATTTTGGAAGCTTTTGAAGAAAAACTTTCATTGAAATAGTATTGAAACCTTTCTTCTCATCTAAGTTAAACTTGGTGTGAACATATGTATATGTAATATGTGTTTCTCTATAGGTTCCATGATTTCTTGTAAATCCTTCCTCTTATTAGGATGTTCTTAAAAAAAAGAACAAAATGATGCAGAAAATCAAGGGATGGAAAGGTTTAATAAGGAAAGTAAGTATATTATAAGCATCCATTTATTCTAGATATTAGCTTAATAATCTTTTTGGATGATTTAAATTTTTCAGCCAAAACCCCTGTCGTATAATTCAACAAAAACTGCCAACAATGCTCAAAGAGTTACATTCTTTGGTAAAAAGTCTGAATCACTTTTGTAGGTGAATATCAAACATAATTATTAATTATGTAAATGTTCTCTCAGTTACACATTTTAGTCACTTATTTATAGTGCAAGTAGCTTTTAAATTACTGCATTTAATTATGCTTCAGCTGGTGATGGATTATATCTAATTAGCAGATAAATATCTCTCTTATAAAATGATGCCATTGTGCTGCATTCTTAGGATATATATGTCCTTGAGTTTTATCCATTCTTGATATTAACCCTCTAACAATAGCTAAAAGAAATAAATTAAAAATTTATTACAATTATAAATATTTTGTTCTGTCCTTGGAAAAACATACTTATCTTTCATTTGAAACATGAAAAATTTGTTTGTCTGAGTTGGGAAATTTTGTATTCCTTAATTATACTCTAAGGTTTTAAAGGGTTAACTAATTTCAGAGTAAAAGTACATATATTGCAAAATATAACTTGACTAGTTCAACTATGTGGATTTAACTACTGACTAAATTTTGTTCTGCAAATTTCATATGGTTTTAAGTCAGTTATTACTATTTATTCTATACTCTCTCCTTATAAAGGAACAAAATTGCTACTACTGTGTAAGCTTTTGTGTAGCTTTTTATTTTCTGTATTTCATTTTTGTTATTTTTCATCAATGTCAAGAAGCAGAAGTGCAAAATTTTCATTATTTACTTCTGAATTAATGTTACATTCCTAATACTTCCTGAAGTTTATCATATATCGTAGGAACACAGGACTGGTATCACAAAACTCAAATTCAATTCAAGTGATCATGTAAGAAGACATTTATTTATTCCTTAAAAATCCACTGTTCCTCTCCACAAAACATTCCTCAAGTATGCATTAGTACAAACCTTAAAAGCCATAGAGTTAAAAAAAAAAAAAAGATTACAGAATAAAGAAAACAAGAAAGATTAAGACATTTATTATGTCTATGCTTAGGAGAAGGGAAGAAGGAGAACTTTGTCAGGTGAAAATAACATTTGTGGACCTAAGAGGAAGAAAAGGAACTTTAAGCTATTTATCCCAATTTCGTGTTTTTCTATCATAGGGCTGGGATAAATGTTTTTCAGTAGCATACTCATAGATAAGCATTTCATCTAAAGCCTCCCACGTTTTTATACTCTCCATTATTTTTATAACCAAAAAAATTGTATGCATGTTATCTTTTTCTTTTTCATAGATCTTTCACATAAAGTGCCTAAACAACTGAAGGAAACATGGGTAATCAAAAAGACGGTGATAGGGAAAATGTTACATTTTTATTATATATGAAATCACACTTTAAAAAGCACACATTAAAAATGTCCGCACGTTCACACCATTTTCCAAGAAACTGGCTTCAGAGGAAAGCAGCAAAATTTACCATTCAAAAGGTAGGGTGAGAGCTGATATTCCCTGAGAATATTGATAGTATTATTTTCAGCCCCCCAATTTAACAGTTTATCATTTAGTCAAGTTTGAGTACAAGAGGGGTTGAAAAATGGTATAGTACCTTATTAGAAAGCATAACACATTGTCTTAGCCTTCAGGAGGACACAGAGAAATTAAGCAAAGGTCAGTGTTCATTTTACATGTAGTTCTTTGACAGTTTCCAATTACACTACCAATCCAAGATAAAAAATCCACGAAATGAGCTAATATATTGCATTAGGGGAAGCTTCAAGATAAAATATTGGTACTCAGCAAGTTTGCAAACAGTTTTGCTGCTATGGCAAATATAATTTTTAAATTGTTTATGTTAATAACCATTTACATGGACTGCTACAAGTGAAACAGGTTGGTCTACTCTTGGATCTTTTAGTTACATCTGGTGTGTAATGCATTATTTGTCCTATTTTTCCCGAAGCAGGAACTTAAAAAAAGGCAGCACATTGTGTCTCAGTTCTTTAAGCAATATATTACTCCAATATCTTATTAAAGATCAGATTGGATAACAAAAAAATTCTTAATCTTCTTGAAGAAGAAGAATTTACAATGAACATCCTCAAGATGAAGAAGTTCCTCAATGAACAAGTATGATAAGGAATTTTACTTTGTTCCTGTTTCTTACATTTTGTAACATTTTCATCACCAGCTAAAGCTTTTGGTACTGCTTGTCTATTGGACACTAATGGATGTCTAAGCATTGAGTGACAGCTTTCCGGCAGAAGAAAAAAATAATGACTAAGGAATGCTTTGTTTATACATTTGCACAAATCCCAAAAGGAAATCACCAAAAAAACTTACGTTTCCAAGTATCTCAGTACGATAATTTTTGGTTCCAGAATGTCATTGTTTCTAAGATAATTCTGTTCTAATTATCTCTCAGGAAAGATCTCAATATACAAAAAGCACTTTGCACAGCTATGTCTGCTCTAAAACCCTTATACGAGACATGATCTTGAACATTAAATTTTGGGAAATAAAAAGTGTGTGTGTATTGTGTGAGTAATAATTCTTCAATTCTGTTCTTAAACTCATTAGAAGAAACATCCATGCAAATATCCTGAATTTCAAAATTTCTTGCTCGCTATATTTTACTGTTTCATAAGAGTCTCTTCTTTTTGTCTGTCTGTGCTGAAAACAGTATCTGCAAAGCATCTTCATATATGGCCACCCTTCAGTGCCCATCCACAGTGGTCTTTCAGCTCTTCCAGCTCCCTGCCAAGCTGAGCCTATTTGCACCGAAAATCATTTAAACAGTTTCACGTAAACTTTTCTGTTGTATAAGGAAACATTTTCTTTTGTGGTAAGAAAGCTTACACATGCTCTCTTTTCTACTAAGCTGCATTTAAATTATTATTTGAAATAGTAATAAATATGTAGTCAATACTATGCTGTGTCTCTTACATTAGAAAAAAAAAGAACTTTTCTGTTATTTTAGGTTGTTCTATATAGGGTTAAAAATAAATGAAACTCGAGAATATATCTTATTTTGAAATGACATATTCTACTACTTTAATAGCTAATTGAATTTGTATGTTCTAGAACTGACCTAAAGATGTTTGTTTTAATGCAGACTTCGAAAATAAATCCGTGTGAATTACTAGTGGCAATTTTAATTTGAAAATGACAAAAGCTAAAGTTTATTTTACTTAGGAACAATATATATTTAACAGTTCATGCTTCATATTTATGGTATAAACTTTCAGCATATATTTAATCTCTGGTTCACTTCCTTGGGTGTTAAATTAGGTATTTGTGAAAAATGAAGTGGTACGGCAGACAGCTTCTACTGCGGTCAACATTATATGCTGAGCAGGGTCACACCTCAGAAAAGGATAGTGAAATTTTGCATGGTATTGTAAATGTTAATGCATCACTAAGAATGATTTATTTCATCAATATGTTAGTAGAAGTTAGTGCTGCTGGGGTAGTGGCTTGGATGAGAAAAGCTGCTGCTTTTTACATTTTGGCTATATAAGCTAGTCATGATTTCTGATATCAGTGCAAATTCAGAGTAATTGCACTGATTTTAGTGGAGAGGCAGAAGCCTAGAAGGATACAAGTAAAAGTAGAGTACAAAAGTTGTGTACAATAAGGCTAACAGCTGATGGTCATGGCATAACTAAGAAACTGTCCTACAGGCTAAGTCAAGAGTTATAGATCTCTCCATGTGTTTCTCTCTGCTGTGCAGTCCGGTGCTACCATTTCAGCGGTTATTCCCTCTTTAGTCCAGGTCCTGTGCATTCTGCTTTGCCAGGAGCAGAAAACCAACACAGGTACATGGACACAGGATCTTCAGATGGGCAGCCTGTCCTTCCTCTTGCACTATTTCTTTATATTCCTTAGGATTTTACATATTTCTTTTTCATTTTTAGTTTGAAAAAACTAACTAAAAGAGATTAATTATGATTCCTATGAAGTATTATTAATTTTTATTTTATTACCTTCTGTGTAATTTCCTTAATATTTTACTTAAGAAATGTGCGGATAGAGAAACCAATATTCATGACTTCTCAAGAAACTCATAAAACATTGCAAGATAAGACACAGTATACAAATATGCTTTAAAGTCTCACAATATGAGGAAGAAACTCCCTCTGGAGATTTTAATTATTAGCAAAATCATGATTTCTGAAGTTAGCTCTGAAAATTTGTGTTAAAATCCATAGTTCTGAAATTTGTTGGGAAATTTGAGAGTAAAATTCTACAAAATCCTGAGCTTTCCTCCTAAGAGATGTTGAGAGTCCCCTCTTCCAAGTAAGTCCTGGGAAATGAATGTAATGGTATTTGATGTGGGTGCTCAGCTCCAGGATAGCAATCAGTGCCTGCCAGCATTAGGATCTTTATATTCTCAGTTATCAGGAGCTGCACAGAGAACATGTTACCATTCTCTGAAGAAAAAACTTTAATATCCATATTATATTGCACTGCCATCTAGAAAAGCCCAGTTTTCTTCTGTTTGGATATACCTGTTTCCATTATTTTACTAAGTATCTCTTTTTAACAATGACTTACATTTTTAAAATGAGACTTAGAAAAAGAAAGTGTTCTTTTTCTTACTGAGACATAAAGATTCTCAATCATTGTATCTTTATTAGAACCATGATTAAATATAACAATAAAGAGCATTGCCTTATATGCATATCATTCATATTCGTCTCTTTCATTTTGATACTGTAACCATAAGGATAATGAGGTATTTTTTTTGCATTGAAGAAATCCCAGGCCAAACCCAGTCCTTATTCTTCCTATCTCATAGTAAATTCTAAATTTAATAACTTCTTCATATATGAAAGAAAAAAAAATCCACTCTGGGATATAGATTAATGCTTTTATGTGCTAAAATATTTATTGTGAAAAAACCTTGATTCAGAAATAATACTGGATACATTATGAAAGATGAATCTAATCCAGGGGAGTATGAATCTCAAAAGAAATTGAAGCCTACATACTCACTTCTACTGATCTCTTGCACACACACTAAGTGCCATGGGTAAGCCAAAGATCTATTACTCATTCAGCATTACTCATGATTCCAAAATCTCTTGTTGCGGGTTATCCCTTTGGTGCAATTGATATCCCACCACTATGCTGTAAAAAATCATTTCTGTCTGTGCCTCATGTTCAGAGGAAGAGCCAAGAAATATCTGAATTGTAAATTTAATGACTCTGATTGGTTGGAGATTTGTAGGCCTATAAAATACTTTTCTTCCCTACGGCAGGAATAAGGTTTCACCAAGCTAATTAATGGCAGTTACTTTGCTGCCTTAAAAATATATGAACCCATTGACAGAAATGGGTAAATGTTGGAAATGGGATTCTGAAACACTCCTGTTGTTAATTAATAATTGATTATTATTATCTTTCTAATCTGTTTATACCCTGTGAAATGTATATATTTATTGTGCATCCTATCTCAAACAGAGCAATATTACAGATTATTACTCTCACACACACACTTTTTCTTTTTAGCAATTAATTAATTGTTGCTGCTTTGGACCACACTTGTATTTCTTATCTTTGTATTGTGTGTTGGGAATAAAAAGTCCTCGTGATGCAATTTAAGCACGTTCCCTAGGAATCCAGCCTTTATCTCTCTGAGTTGGCCTGTGTTTTTCTTCTTTTCCAGGGATAGCTTTATTTCAGTGGGAACAGTGTTAAATAAATGCTAAAGGCTTTCCTCAAAGTCTAAATTATGTTTTTAGTTTTGCTGCTGTGGAAAGAGGCATTTATGTAAAAGAAAACATGAACTGTAACTCCAAGACATACTGTGTCATCAGTTTTTAACCACTGAAATCACTGGGGAATTCTGCCTTAAACCGGTGACATAACCGTGTCCTGCTATTATTACCCTCCCCTTACAGTTTCCAGAGACCACAGTCATGTTCCACTCCCTATTGTAAACACCCACAATTATAGATTTGGTGACTGCCTGTAACTGCTTATTCTGTAGAAATTCTGCAGGAGTCAAGTTTCTTCAGAGACTACTTTTATAGCTTCAGTTCTCTCCTGACACTGGAGAAATGACAGGTAAACTTTTACATGAAAGATAAGCTTTATGTTCTCCAGATTTTTGTTTTCTAAACACAAAACATCAGCGAATTGCTAGAGTAACTACGGATTAGGACAGAGAAGAACATGTTAAGAATGATTGTGTATAACAGCCATGCATTAATAGTCTAAGGGAAATATCTTTTGTGATCTAAAAATACAGACTTGTGCTTTCAGAGAGTAAGTGAAAATATCAAAAACTAAGTGACTTAGAAGGCAAGGATTCATTTTCAAAAATAGTTTTCAGCAGCAAAAATGGGACACTACCTGCACAGAATGGGATGACTATTGGTCTTTGGCTTATGCAGCAGATAGATTTCTAAAATTTTCTTTTAGTATTCATATGATCCTTTGGGTTTTAAGAAAACCTGACAAACCTAGCTTTGTATCAGTTTTAAATAAAATGGTATTTAGATTCATAATGAACTGAAATGGGTTTTTAGGTTTTACTGGGTGAATCCATTTCCTGTCATGGAAATTCACTTTTACAGTTGTTATTGTTTCATGCCTGTACGCATATGAATTGTAAGTGTATGAAAGAAGGAGACAGATCAAGGAAGAAAAAATGTGGAGAAGGAAAAGGGACTATATTATATGAGTCAGTTGCAAATTATTTGGCAGGGCTGCTAGTTAAAATCAAAGATGAAGTACATAATTCACAAACAACATACAAGCCAGAATATGTTAGCTAAACATATTCCTTGAACAATTTGAAAATCAAACATTTGTAAAAACCAAAATCTGTGCTTAAGTCTAACAGGCTGTTGCAGCAGGAAAAAAAGGCCTGTAAGATCATGTAGGACAAGGTTATATTGAGTTTGTTCAGAAAAAAATGAAAAAAAACCCACAGTTCAGGTTGCACAACACAATGAGGGAGGCAAAGAAGGGTGAAGGGATTGACAGAGCATAGCACCCTGGAAGATCTCAGGCATTAGGTATCCGGGATTTAGTATCCTCATTGAGTTATTCATTTCCTGTGAGATGATACTGGATACTGTGTGAATTTCTTTACTTACCCTTGACCAAACAAGGAGCGTGAGAGGAGCAAACTGCATTTGGCCTTGTCTGTCCCATTCACATGCCCCCCCTCACTTGCATTGTTGGCTTCCTATTACTTGTTTCTTTCATTTCTCTAGCTCACACATTTAGAACAGATTTTTTGGGTATTCTTTAATTTTTACTTTTAACCAAAATTAACAAGTCATCAAAAGGAGACATGAAATAGTCAAAAGCAAAAATTTTCTTTGAAGTTTATCTTCCATTTCTGGCCTCTCTCCAGTTCCTCCAGCACATGATTCTCCTATACAGGTGGAAGGTGATAGGATTCAGTAGTGCAATTTTCCTAAACCAAACTGAAAAGACACTGCCCTAAGTTTGGTGTAAAGGTCTTGTAACTTTTGTAACTTTAGTTGGACACAGTTAAATGACAAATATGGAGCAGCAGCCATTGTGACCAGCACCATGTTCGTGAAGTTATGGCTTATAGCTATGTCCAACTTTAATTTCTATCATCTGTGGGGTGGATAATCATGATGCCTAGAAATCCACAGGAATCTACACAAATGGGAAGAGAGACGTAGTTACGCTCTCATGAATTTGCTTTCTCCTGACAGCTGAGGAGATTATACTTATAATAGAGCAAGTAGTACAGCACTTAGTAGTAATTAACAGTCTGAAGATCTAGTAAACTGATGAGAGAAGCAAAATACACAAGAAGAAATTTGTAACAAAATTTTCTAACTATAAGGAGTTTTTCAAGTATATGGGGGATTAAAGGAATATTAATAGCAGTATTGATAGCTAATAGTGGGCTGAAATGAGTACAAATGATGCCAAGAAGATAGATATATTTAATAAGTATCTTTGGTCTACATTTGAGAAAAAGACAGAAGAGGTAATTTTCTTATGGTGATGAATTAACTTTCTGTTCGAAGAGAAAACAAAAAGGAAGTTGAACATCACCTAAAATCTACAGGTCTTATGAGAGGTTCACTGGTGGGATCATCTAATAAATTTAACCCAAATGAATAAAATAAAATTTAATAAGGCCAAATGTAAAGTATGTTAAAGTTGAATAATTGGAGACTTGCGTTGGGAGTTATTTTGGGATGTTGTAAATTTGAAAAAAAACAGCCTTGTAGATCATACATAATTTAGTTGATAGGACATGCCAGTGTAATATTACAGAAAAAATCTGTTCTGGCATAACTGCTAATCAAGGTCTTTATCCAGTACTGTTAAATCACAACCAATGAAAAAAAAAAATCCTAAAAAAGTAATGGCAAGCTGTAGACTCACCAAGAGAAGCATCCCTGATATCACAGAATTGTTGAGGTTGGAAGGGGCCTCTTGGAGGTCATCTTGTCCCTGCTCAATCCCCCTGCTCAACTAGAGCAGGTTGTGCAGGACCATGTTGAGATGGGTTTAGAATATCTCCAAGGAGGGAATCTCCTCAACCTCTCTGGGCAACCTGTGCCAATGTTCAGTCACCCTCAGAGGGAAAAAGTGTTTCCTCATGTTCAAAGGGAACCTCCCATGTTTCTGTTTGTGCCCATTGCCTCAGGTCTTGTCACTGGTCATCACTGAGAAGAGCCTGGCTCCCTCTTATTTGCACCCTCCCTTCAGGTTCTTGTGTACATGGATATGATCCCCAGATCCTTCTCTTCTTCAGGCTAAAAAGTCCCAGCTGTCTCAGCCTTTCTTCATAGGAGAGATGCTCCAGTCTCTTCATCATCTTCATGACACTTTGCTGGACTCTCTTCAGCATGTCCATGTTTCTGCTGCACTGGGGAGCTCAGAACTGGATGCAGTACTCCAGTAGTGGACTAGCCTGACCGTAATAGAGGGGAAGGATCACCTTCATAACTGCTGGCAACACTCCTAATGCAGCCAGGATATCATTCTCTTTTTCTGCAAGGTCACATTGCTGGCTTATGTTCAACCTGATGTCCAACCAGGACTCCCAGGTCTTTTTCTACCAAGATCATTTCCGGCTGTGTGGCCCCCAGCATGCACTGTGGCCTGACTTTACACATCCCCTTGTTGAACTTCATGAAGTTTCTGTCAGCCCATTTCTTCAGCCTGCCAAGGTCCCTCTGGATGGCATTGCAGCACAACCCTCTAGTGTTTCAGTCATTTCTCTTAGTTTTGTGTCACGGAGTGGCAGGTATGTATGACAGTGAAATTTCAGGAGCTAGGTCTCTTAATCATCAAAACAAAAAAAGAAAATAGGAAAGTCAGTATGTTTTCTTCAGTCTAAATTTTATCAATAAGTAATTTAAAAGCAAAGATTTTACAAGACCCACTAATAGGACACTGAAACTAACCAAATTCAGAATAGAAAATATGATAGATGTATTTAACAACAGGAAGTGTTTTGTCATCATGGTAGAGTTTACACTGTTCGAAGTCAGAACTTTACCTTTTTCTTTTTCTTTGTGTTCTTGTTCCAGTCAGCAAAAGCTTACAGCCTTTTTATTAGAACAGATCAGATAAAATGATTACTACTATACCTTTTTTAAATTTATGCCTCTGCAAAACTGAAACTTTATCAGCTTCCCTCAGCATTGCTATTACAGCGTTTTCTAAATCTGTCTGGCTGGGATAGAGTTAATATTCTTCATAGCCTCTCATATAGTGCTGTGTTTTAGATTTGTAACCAAAACAAATCTGTTAACACACTAATGTTTTAGCTGTGCTGAGCAGTGCTTGCACAGCATCAAAGCCTTCTCTGTTTCCCATGCTGCTCCCACAGTGAATAGATTGAGTGGTACGCAAGAGGTTGGGAAGGCACACAACCAGGCAGATGGCCTGTACTAACCTAAGAGATATTCCATGACATATAAGGTCATCCTCAGCAGTAAAATGGAGAGGAGGTGTCTTAGAGGGGTAGACATCTTTGGCTCTGGAACTAGCTGGGCATCATTGTATGCATGGGAGGTGAAATCCACTAAACCTACTGTTAACTCAGAACCCAGAGCGCTCTGGGAACCAAATCTCAGTTCGACAAAAATGGCTGCCAAAGCCATGAAACTACTAGCAAAACTGAATCCCACAGAAATTACTGAGATGGTGATAAAAATAGTGTGATATTTTCAACATAAAATATGTATGCCATTACAATCATCACATATGCCTCATGAGCTGTAGATTGGAAGCTCAGCTGCTGAATGATATTGTCAGTTTTAGTGTTTCTATTGACTAGTTGGGTAAATAACCCAGAGTTCAGTTCTCTGGAATCTCCATTTTTCTTTTTAACTTGATGGTGGCCCAAAAAATGTCAGCAATGAGAAATTTAATTCAACCATAGATAAAATATTTATTTTGTAGTATAAATTATATTACATTTTAGATGTAATAAAGAAGTAAGCTTAAAAAACAAGGGGTTTTCAGACACAAATATCTTTTTCAAAACTAATTTTGAAGTTCTCATAATGTTTTGTTTTTTGTGAACATTCTGACAAAGATATGAAAATTTATAAAATATTTTACTATCATTGAATTCCTTTATTTTTTTTTCTGCATTTTGTTTGAATAACTCAGTAACAATTAAACTGGCTCTACTTTTAATTTGACAAGAGATCGATGAGTGTTGCTATTACTGAAGAGTAAAGGAAGTGGTGATGATATATGTTTGTCACTTAGCAGCTGCCAGATTTGGAGTGACGAGAATTTTTTTTGGTTCAGAATATATTTTCGCCAGAAATTTCTAATTATGGTTTTCAAGCCTATCAATTTAGGGGCTGTTAGGACTTTTAAAAGTAATGCTATACAAAGGAATTCCCCAAAAGCAGCTTTCAAAAAGCTAGATCTACCAAACAGAAATTTCCCAGAGTCAGGTCTAGCCAAGACTTTTTTAGTCCATGGTTCCACTACAACACATAGAGACACCACAGGGAAGAATGAAACCCTGGGCCTCCAGTAGCCTATGAGAGGGGCTGGATGGAAGTCTCAGAGTCCTGAAAGCCTTTAAGGCTACTTTAGAGTCCTGCATCCTCACCCTAGGCAAGTTGAAAAGGAATCCATGGGACCTGATGAGATACATCCACGGGTCCTGAGGGAACTGGCAGATGAAGTCACTAAGCCACTAGCCATCATATTTGAGAAGTCGTGGCAGTCTGCTGAGGTTCCTGCCAACTGGAAAAGGGGAAATATAACCCCCATTTTCAAAAAGGGAAATAAGGAAGACCCAGGGAACTACAGGCCAGTCAGTCTCACCTCTGTGCCTGGCAAGATCATGGAGCAGATCCTCCTGGAAACTCTGCTGAGGCACACAGAAAACAAGGAGGCGATTGGTGACAGCCAGCATGGCTTCACCAAGGGCAAATCATGGCTGACAAATTTGGTGGCCTTCTATGAAGGGGTTACAGTGGCAGTAGACAAGGGAAGATCAACTGGCATCATCTACCTGGACTTGTGCAAAACGTTTGGCACTGTCCCACACGATATCCTGGTGTCTAAATTGAAGAGACATGGATTCGACAAATGGACCACTCAGTGGATAAAGAACTGGCTGGATGGTCGCACTCAAAGAGTTGCGGTTAATGGCTCAATGTCCAAGTGGCGAGCAGCAACGAGTGGCATTCCTCGGGGGTCAGTACTGGGACCTGTACTGTTCAACATCTTTGTCGGTGACATGGACAGTGGGATTGAGTGCATCCTCAGCAAGTTTGCTGATGATATCAAATTGTTTGGCAAGGCAGACATGCTGGAGGGGAGGGATGCCATCCAGAGGGACCTGGACAGGCTGGAGAGGTGGCCCCAAGCCAACCTCATGCAGTTCAACAAGGCCAAGTGCAAGGTCCTACATGAGGGTGGGGGCAATCCCAAGCACAAATATAGGCTAGGCGGGGAATGGCTGGAGAGCAGCCCTGAAGAGAAGGACCTGGGTGTGCTGATCGACGAGAAGCTCAACATGAGCCAGCAATGTGCCATTGCAGTCCAGAAGGCCAACCATATCCTGGGTTGCATCAAAAGAAATGTGGCCAGCAGGTCGAAGGAGGTGATTCTGCCCCTCTACTCCACTCTTGTGAGACCTCACCTGGAGTACTGCATCCAGCTCTGGAGCCCCCAACATAAGAAGGACGTGGACCTGCTGGAGTGTGTCCAGAGGAGAGCCACGAGGATGTGACAGGATGAGGGGCAATGGCTTCCAACTGGAAGAGGGTAGGTTTAGATTAAACATTAGGAAGAAGTTTTTCACTTTAAGGGTGGTGAGGCACTGCAACACGTTGCCCAGGGAAGTTGTTGAGGCCCCATCCCTGGAGGTGTTCATGGCCAGGCTGGACGTGGCCTTGGGCAGCCTGGTCTAGTGGGAGGTGTCCCTGCGATGTCAGGTTGGAACTCGATGATCTTCAAGGTCCTTTCCAACTTAAACCATTCTATGATTCTATGATATACCATTGTTTATTACATGTGATCATGGCCTGTTTCTTCTGCTGGAAACTGTGTCTGGCAAATAAACAGACACCAACAAAATCTTATATTTATAAATTCTTTGCAAGAAAATACAAATTTTTCTACAGTCTATAATAGATAAGAAGATAATTATTTTTTTCTGATTATAGTCTCAGTCATGTGATGATTTCAAAATCCAACTAACCAAAATTAAAAAAAAACCAAAACTTTTTTTTCTGAGCGATGATATTTTACACTTCCTCATTATTGTTTCTCACAACAAAATGAAAATTTACTGTCTAGCAATGAAAATTCAAATATTTATTCTTGTTGGTATGACTGCTTCAAACTATGAAACTTTCCATAGGTAATTCTGAAAACTCATTTGTCATGTGGTCTAAATACAGATCAATAGAAATGATAACCAGACAAAATAAAAGCTGAAGAGCAAAACATCTTACTTTATGGTGGTTTGTTTGTTTTTGTTTTTTTTTTCATTATCAGTGTAAATGAGATTTATTGATTTAACTGGTTTTCTAGATTGATTTCCATAAAATCAGATCATATTTAAATTTGATTTAGCGATATCTTCAAAGCAACTTGAGTTTGGGTAAATACGTAATATATTAAAATGATCAAGAACAGAAAAAATGAACATGAGAAAGTCTGATAACACTGTAAAAATCTCAACATTAAGCTATTATTTTGATTTACAGCATATAGGGCAGCTAAAGCTCCAGCTGAATCTGTTCTCACACAGCAAAGTTACTCTTTAGTTTTGCCAGCAACAAAGCTTTAAACTTGTTTTAAATGAACTCACTGTAAGCAATTTTTCTTTTTCCTAAAAATGCCAAATGAAATGCAGAAGAGAAAATTAACCTTTGCATAAGAACTTTCTATTCATTTGAATTTAATAATGTGTGCTCAATCAAGTTTTCAGATTGATAAATAACCAATTAGAAATGCTACGCTTCTTATACTTTTTGTGCTGTGATTTGCAAGCTTAATAAAAAAGAATGTAATTATATTGAGTATTGCTATCAGTGCATTTCTGGATGGCCAACAGCTTGAGAAGTTTAAAACCACAGGGTTTGTTGCACTTGGAAAGCAACACTCTCCCTACTGTGTATTCCATGGTACACAAGTGATTTCTTCTGCATTTTAGTACAGACAAGAGGAAATTTCACTAGTTTTCAGCAATTTTCATTTAGTGTGTTTTGCATTTAGTGCATTTGATTCAAATCTGGTTTTAGGTACAGCAGAAACAGGATGAGAACTTTGGAAAAGTACAATGGAGGGTATATAAACTTTGTTGTTGAGACAAAGGTCCTAGCCCTGGGATTATTAATTTTTGTCTCCTTAGTCAAGTTAACTGTCCTACTTGATTTTCATTGCTTGGAAGTACAGGTGAGTGCATGCCTGATGGGAAGGAGCTAGATCTTTGGTGCTAGATCTATCAGTTACATTTAAGCCAAAGGCAGAAATTTGCGATGTGCTGTTTGGAGAGTGCTTCAAAGAGGATCAGAAAGAAGTGAGAAGTTTCGTTGAAATTCCTCTACATCCTCACAGGCATTCACAGATACATGAGGTATCACTTAAGCAGCTTAACCATTTTTGTCTTCTTTTCCTGGGCTAGTCCAAAACATACAGAAGAATAATTCAAAAGCAATGACTGTAATAAAGAATATTTGGTCCTGCACTCCTATGGGGATAAAGTATTTAGAAGATGATAGGAAAGAAACACATTGTGAGGCCAAGAATTTGTAAAGTCACAAATATACCATAATCTATCATTTTTTTTTTCAATCCACAACTAGAAATTATTGTAGTAACTTTTTGAAAATAAAAATTGAACAACTATTTCTTCTATAGAAAATACTGTAGCTCTGGCTATAATACTGTAACAGATAGTGCAGACAAGGATATTCTGGTCATCCGCTTTCCAAAAAACAGACAGAAGCAATATTGGAATGATGTTCTGGGTATCAACAGCGTAACATTGTCTTCTGTTGATGAAGCAGATGGGTAACAGGATTCACAGCTCAGCTGTCAAATTGTTGTGTGAATTAGTCTGTCATCTGTAAAATGGAAGAAACTGATCACAAATTACTTAATTTCACATGCGTGTTGCAAGGCATAATTAAAGTTTGTAAACTTCTTTTGGAGACTCTGTTGAAAATTGCAATATAATGCAAAGTGATTATACCAGTTATGATAATTATTATCACCAATGTGCATCTCAATTCTACAAACATCAGAATCACTAAACTCTTTATTGCCATAATTGTCCTGTGGGCTAGGTTTGACTGGCTCTATCAACTGAATTGTCCAAAAGAGGACAAAGACTTTCATTAAGGAAGAAATGCAAGTTTCATTGTTTATATAGTGAGTCTGGTAATGAATATGATATTTTAGAAAATGTTGAGATGATAAAAGTATTAGGTTTCTTTGGACTTTAGCCACATTTATCTAAAAAAGAGGTTTTGTTTGTTTTTGCTATTGTTTTCACTTCTCCTGGAGTACAGAAGGTATGTACAGTTCTCTAGGGATTAATTATAGAGCACAGTGCTATCCAAACAAAACCTAAAATTGTGACAAACCTGGGTAGAATTTTCAGAATCTATAAGCCTAAATATTGTATCATACTAAACTCACTTTTATTACCAAACAACAGTTATGTATCAGCATGACAAGAAACTCATGCAAGAGTCAATTACCCAGTCTTTATTTCCTTTATTTTGTAACTTTTGTGTGACTGCTTTCTTCAGAGAATACATTTCACTATTGAAAGACCAGACGTTAGCTAAGCAGAAGATTCATGAGGCTCCAGAAGAAAAAATCTTTGTAAAGTCTTTGGCAAAATCATGGAGCAGATCCTCCTAGAAACTCTGCTAAAGCGCATGGAAAATGCAGAGGTGATTAGTGACGGCCAACATGGCTTCACTAAAGGCAAATCATGCCTGTCAAATTTGGTGGCCTTCTATGATGGTGTTACAGTGTTGGTGGATAAGGGAAGAGCAACAGACACCATCTACCTGGACTTGTGCAAGGCATTTGACACTGTCCCTCACGATATCCTTGTCTCTAAATTGGAGAGACATGGATTTTATAGATGGACCACTTGGTGGATAAGGAACTGGCTGGATGGTCGCAGTCAAATAGTTGCGATCAAAGTCTTGATGTCCAAGTGGCAAGCAGTGATGAGTGGCATACCTAATGGGTCAGTAGTGGGACCGGTGCTGTTTAACATCTTTGTCGGTGACATGGACAGTGGGATTGAGTGCATTCTCAGCAAGTATGTCAATGACACCAAGCTATGTGGAGCAGTTGATGCACTGGAGGGGAGGGATGCCATCCAGAGGGACCTGGACAGGCTGGAGAGGTGGGCCCAAGCCAACCTCATGCAGGTCAACAAGGCCAAGTGCAAGGTCCTACATGAGGGTGGGGGCAATCCCATGCACAAATTCAGGCTGGGGAGAAGGATTCTCCCTGGGGAGAAGGACTTGGGGCTGTTGGTTGATTAGAAGCTCAACATAAGCTGGCAATGTGCACTTGCATCCCAGAAAGCCAACCGGATCCCAGGTTGCATCAAAAGAACTGTGCCTCACAGGTCAAGGGAGGTGATTCTACCTCTCTACTCCATTCCTATGAGACCCAACCTGGCATAGTGCATCCAGCTCCGGGGCACCCAAGATAAGAAGGACACGGACCTGTTGGAGTGAGTCCAGAGAAGGGCCAGAGTCCAGAGGGCTGGAGCACCTCTCCTATGACAATAGGCTGAGAGAGTTGGGGTTGTTCAGCCTGGAGAAGAGAAGGCTCCATGGAGACCTTATAGCAGCCTTCTAGTACTTAACAGGGGCCTACAAGAAAGATGGGGTGGGACTCTCTATCAGATTGTAGTGATAGGATGAGAAGCAAAGGTTTTAAACTGAAAGAGGGTAGGTTTACATTGGATGTCAAGAAGAAATGTTATCAGTTTGAGTGTGGTGAGACACTGGATCAGGTTGCTCAAAGAAGTTGTGGATGCCCCATCCCTGGAAGTGTTCAAGGTGAGGTTGGATGGAGCTTTGAGTAACCTGGTCTAGTGGGAGGTGTCCTTGTCCTTGGCAGGGGGGTTGGAACTTTGATGATCTTTAAGGTCCCTTCCGACTCTAATAATTCTATGATTCTATGATTTTATGATTCTAAGTTTATATAAGAAAACACTGAAAATAAAAACTTAAATATATTTGCAGAAGATATTGGGTTTGAGTAAAACTGAAGTAGTGCTTGGAACTTACACCTGAGCCCAAATAGTCATTCTACACAATTTTTTATTTATTCTTTTATCTATTGTTTAGCGTCACTCAAAGTAATGTGTTTGCTTGAATGACTTCCTCTGCAATGCCTTTTTAAAAAATCACCTTTCAATGTATTAAAGAGCTGCTTTAGTTTATGTGTTTGTATTTTTCATTATCTGTAGGCTTTAGAGGACAGTGGGAAATAGTTGCCACAGCAACTGGTTTAGTTTTACAAATATATGTTGACTTTTATTGGAAGTTCAGCTTGACAGGAACATATTTTCTTTAGATTGTGCAATTTAAAAAACACCATAGCTAATTACAATCCCCTTTTCTGGTATCCTGGAGGTTAATGCAAAGTCTGGACACCTATGTGATAAAATGTTTTTTCAGAGCACTGTAAAAACAAAGTCTAATCATATTTTCACTTAAAACCACAAAATTTTAAAATTTTGTGTAGCCATCAAGTTTATAAAATACCCATGAGACCTAAAGAAAAACAAAACCCAAAATTTTTCTTCTCTCTTCCTTCAATCTATTTTCCAGAGAATACTGATCAACCCAAATACTTTGTTAGTGTTTAATGTTTTCTTTTCAGCCCAAGAGATTTGAATTCCACTTTTAAGAGGACATTTAGATTATATTGAATATACTGATTTAACCACTGATTTTGGTCTGGGTTTTCAGTCAATGATTTTCTGAAATATTGGAGCAGATCTTACACAGATGAAAGTCAACAAAACTCCATCAATGTGAATTAGCTTATCTGGAACGTAATAATTTCAGATGTCTAATGGCTAACTGAAAGCAAGTGCAGAAGATACGTATGGGAGGTCATTTTCAGAGTTCAATACAGCTCCCATAATATACCTCTCAAGAAGTAAGTTCACATTCTTCATAGAAGATATAGAAAGACTAGACTATAAAGCAGAATCTATATAAAAGAAATAAAAAATGACACAAATTGCCACTCTTATAATGTACCACAAGTAAATTCTAAATAATTTTAAATTATTATTATTATCAGACTTCTTGCTGAAAATCAAAGTTTCTATGAAGATATAGATTAAGATACTTTTAATTCCCATTATACATTAAGCTATTGCTATTGCAATAAGCTTTTGCCAGAAACTGTTTTTCTACATCTCAGACTTATACAGAATTTATGGAGCTTTATTAAAAATACTTGGGAAAATACCCCCAGAAATAATTGGATTTCTGTGGGTTGTTTTTTTTTTTTTGCTTCTGAATGATATGGATTTTTTTAGTATCTGTTATACTTTACGGATAACAGAGTGAATATATGCCTTGCTTTGCTGCTATATAGACTAGAATAATTCCTTTGCTCCTGAACTGAAAGAACTCTGCTTCAGCCTTGTTTTCTAAGTCCAGGAAAAGGGGCAGAGACAATTTGAGACCTTACTATGTAATGAAAATTGTATTCAGACTAAAACATGACTGTTTCATTTTTTTCCAGGAAAATGTTAGTATAGGATGCTATAACCTTCTAATTCATTAGCAGTCTATCACTATGTGAGTGGCAAAAAACGAGAATTATTATACTGTTCTAAAGAAAATTTGTCTGTCTCCTAGGAGCAGTTGCTTCATCTTATCCTAAATTACACTTTTTAGGTTTTTATTTGGTTCTGTTGCTCAAGTATTTTTTTAGAACTTAAAATCATAACTTATAACATTGTTTACAACTTGGCTGCTATAATCCACGTGATGATGATTTTCCAGCACACTGTTTCATTACTGTTTCCATTTGTGACATTTCTAATACAGTCTGGTTTGTAATCACCTTGAGACTTATCTTACCCAACAAGCCAAACTATTAAACCACAAAGAACACCTAAAACTTTTAAACTACATTTTAATTTAGAGAAAGCACTAAAAATATAAGCATTTGCTCATATGGGAGGATGGGAGGGTAGAGCATCATGACAAAATTGTTAAAGTGTAATAAGAACAGGGGTTGCTGGGATTCTGTCACAGAGAGACAGCTAGAGGAAAGATTCACAGACGACCATATAATTGAAATCAGTTCTATTCCTTATCATTAAAATGTGGTTCACTGGGCTGAAGAGAGTTCTCAAAAGTTGGCAAAATGATTCAGGCATAGTTAGGGAAAGTACAGGCCCACTTCCGTTTAAGCCTCTGATGTAGATCCTCCTTCCAATGAAAGACAGTTCGTTCTTACGTTACTCTCACCTCCTAGTTTACTTGTGATGTAAGGAAGGGGGACTGTAAGGGGGACTGTAAGGGGGAACAGCTGACCTCAGACTAACAGTGTAGCATCACAGTTTTGAGTGAATGCTTCCAACGAACACTCAAGCAGGCATTTTATCCAGCAGTTACTCTAACTTGGCACAACATAGGTGTTTGCTAGATAATGTCGTATGCATGCAAGCGAAAAATGAAATTATTTGCCTACTTTTCTCCTAAAAAACTTCCACTTCAGACTCAGGAACTTGGTCTAGTACTCTCAGATCCTTCGCTATATTTTTAAACTACGTGATTGTCTCTCCCCTATTTAGCACAACCAATTTTAACAAAACTAAAAATTTCATTGAAATTATATTTTGATTTCATATTTTGGCCATGTCTCTACATCACTTGTACATCTGTGCCTCCTGTGGAAAATATGTGACTACATTGTTAGCCTTCTTTTCTCTTGCTAATCTTACCCATTTTAGGGTAATTGCTATATTCTCTCCCAGAAGCAAGGTGTAAAACATACTGTTAGCCCCCGATGTCTGCCCTGTTCAACTCAAGTTATTGCAGGAAAAAAGGAACTTAAATCAGACCTTCATGAATTTCATGTAGTTTTGGTAGCTTTCTTGTTTGCACAAAGGGTGACTTTTTTCACTTTTGTGTTAGAGTACCCTCTAACACTATATTTTCCTACATATGGTATACTGTCAGTTTCTATCCTTTTGGATGATCAATCCATAAAGAAGCAAAAAGCAATGAAAAAAGGAAACAATGTCCCAACACGTGGTTTCTGGAAGGCTGCCGCTACACTGTTAGCAAATGTTTTTGAGAGTATTTAAGTATTATTAGTGAAGAATGAGAAAACCATTAATAGTGACTTTTGTGCGTTCAGTGGACTAACTGTGTAGGGGGTAGTGTGAGGTTAGAGTAGCAAGTCAAAGTATGAGACAGCTGAAAGCCAGTGAAGTCTAAAATATTTTTTTTTATTTTTATTTTACATACTTGTAATCGTTCATACAACACATTTGGCCTTTTTTTTTTTACTTTTTTTTTTTNGGGTAATAAACCCCATTCAAATTATCCTTTAACAGATAGCTGAAAGAAATTTCTAAAAATAAAAAATTAAGATATATTTTTTCTGCACATGCACAGGTTTTTATTGCACCTCTAACTTTTGTTGGGTTTATTAGTGATACAATATATATGGCTGAAGAATTTGGGTTTTTAATGATCTACAAATGTGCCTCAGGCAAACAGTAGCTCCTACAAGCATGTTATTGAAAGTTTTAATCTGATTCTTTGTATAAAGCAGAGTTCTTAGGAATGTATATTTTCATCATGCTTAATTCCTAGTCATGGAACTAAAGTTCCTTATAGGTTCTTCTATGTGGATGCAAATTAAGGCTTATTGTGCAAGGCTGGCAAATCACCTATAAACTGTCAACTACATAAACTTAAGGCTTCATTTTGCCACATCTGTAATTAATTAAATCAGTCTTTTTTTGTTTGTTTGTTTGATAAGCAAATGTAAATCTCAGGAAGCTTGGCAAAAAATTGGCAGGAGCAAGAACATGAAAACTGCGTTTGAAAAGTGCAGCTGAACCCTCTTTGGGAAATTTGTAAACTGTACATGTGTTCCTGCCTTACTCTGAGTCTCCTTGACTGCTCTACACATTGACAAACTGCCAGATGGATTTTGTCCCTAAGATCTGTGATGTTGAAAGAAGGCAAGCTTTGGCCAACAGATAAGATAAGGTAGCTCAGTCAACAGGCAAGTTACTGCTTATCACTCAGGAGACACAGATTGTCACTGGCCATTTGTATGACAGGAGAAGTATATGTTTTATGCAGCTGCTGCCAGTCTGGGAAAAATGCTTTTAGTCATGCTGTTAGTGTTTCCTTCTCTCAGGCAAAAATCTCTAGTATTTTCACCCAAATATAGAATGTTAGTAAAATAGTGCTGAAAGGAAGTTTGCATACATCCATGGAAAAATAGGAGTATCTGATGAAATCATGGATTATTCTGCTTCAATAGTAAAATTGCTGGTGTTCTTCAAGTTGTTGAGAACTTATCCATCCAAAGTGAGAGTGTTTCCCTTGACTTCTTGAGCTGCTGAGGAGAACTAAACAGTAAATTATCTTTCTAATTCAAAATACTAATTGGTAAAAAACTTTACATTACTTAACTGTAAATGTTGATTATACATAAGGTATATTCAGTAATACAGATAAAATGATATATTTTTTACATAACTTTTCTGATATGCAAATTAATTTGTCCATAAAGAACCACTTCAGCACTGAATATCATCTCTTCTGTAAAATAGGATTCCAGCATTTCATCCAGGAATGAGTGCAATAACTTTTAATTCACAAAACTGTATCATTCTGAAATATCCTGAGTTTACTTCACAGGCAAAGAATCAAGAAATGGAAAATTCTTCATTTCCTGTAGAACATCCATGTATTAATTATTATTATTATTTTCTAAATTTGGTGTCTTATTTCTGGTTTGAATTTGCCTGAGTTCATCTTCCAGTCCTTTTTTTATGAAATGGATTGAGAGCAGCCCTGAGGAGAAGGAGTTGGGGCTGTTAGTGGATGAGAAGCTCAACATAAGCTGGCAACGTGCACTTGCATCCCAGAAAGCCAACCGGATCCCAGGTTGCATCAAAAGAACTGTGTCTAACAGGTCAAGGGAGGTGATTCTACCTCTCTACTCCATTCTTATGAGACCCAACCTGGCGTAGTGCATCCAGCTCTGGGGCACCCGAGATAAGAAGGACACGGACCTGTTGGAGCGAGTCCAGAGAAGGGCCATGAAGATGATCCGAAGGCTGGAGCACTTCTCCTATGACAATAGGCTGACAAAGTTGGGGTTGTTCAGCCTGGAGAAGAGAAGGCTCCATGGACACCTTATAGCAGCCTTCCAATATCTGAAGGGCGCCTACAAGAAAGCTGGGGAAGGACTTTTCACAAGGGCATATAGTGATAGGACGAGGGGGAATGGCTCCCAACTGGAAGAGGGTAGATTTAGATTAGTTATTAGGAAGAACTCTGAGGGTTGTGAGGCACTGGATCAAGTTGCTCAGAGAAGTTGTGGATGCTCCATCCCTGGAAGTGTCCAAAGCCAAGTTGGATGGGGCTTTGAGAAACCTGGTCTTCTAGGGAGATGTCTCTGCCCGTGGTGGAGGCATTGGAACTAGATGATTTTTAAGGTCCCTTCCAACCTAAACTATTCTATGATTTTATGAAATAATTTAATTTCCTAAAGTTTCTACAAATAACAACTATTTTCTATCATGAGAGTTTCTTTATTTTCACGGGATTAATTCACTCCCAGGTGGTCTTTTTGATAAACTAGAAGTGTTCTCTAATATTAAAAAATTAATAAAAATGAACAGAAGTTGTGCAGATTTGCTCATCCATGCTTTTAGGACCTCCTGAGTGCAATTTATATCCTTCATAGTTTATAAGGAAATGGTATAGTGTCTTATTGTGTTTATATATTATAAGTATATGGCCTTGTGTCTCTCTAGATTCAGAAAAGAAATTTTAATTGCATATTTCTGTCTTTTCTGCATTGGCATAGATGATTTTGTCATCCCAATTGAAAAACAAATATGAAGTATTGTTTTGATTTTCTGATGGTTCTTTATTTTTAATAGTCCTGATATCTTTAGCAATGTCCTTACTTTTTCTGTCTTTCACAGCTCCTAACTGAATACCATCTAACATTCTGCTTGTAATATATTGGGATTTTCTGTTTTACCATATGTAGTGACTACCTTAATTTAACCCTGAATCAGGATAGACATTTAGCCAAAGCCATCTTCTCTCATGATTGTGGTAAATCATTTAATAAACCCTTAAATTGCAAACTACTCCCGTGCTTCATTCAGATTTTCTCTATGTTTTTCTACCTTTTTTTTTTCAAGTGTTTTGAAGAACCAGGGGTATGTAGTTGGTTGTGATTGTCCTCTGTTTGTTCATATTGAACTTGACCATTTCATGATCACTGATTCCTGAGCAGCCCCCAGGTTCCAAATTAATGAATAATTTATCTTTCTTTAATATCATAATAAAGTTCAGTATTACAACTGGAATCCTCAGGAAGGAAGACAGGAGCAAATGCTGTGCTTAATATCAACTGCACTAAATATAGAAAACTTGGGTATTTGAGGTACTGGAAAGCAAAACAGGATCTTGCAGTGTATTGCTGTGAATTAGTGTACCTTTGTCGCTCACTATACCTGAATTAGTTCATCTGAAATGTTAGGATCAGCCCAGCTGAAGTAGAATAAGACAGATCCTAAGCATGGCTTAGAGCATAGGCAGGACTCTGGCTGTGTGATGGGAAGGTAAAGTACCAACTGGACCCAGGGAAATGGGAGGCAGATGTCTTTACACACTTGTAGGATTACTTATGCTGCTTGCTTAGACATCTTCCTGAGGGTAAATGGAAGTACCCACATTGCTTCCACAGTACTTCCTGGACTTGGGAGATTTTTAGAATCTTTAATGCTGATGAAATACTACATGCAAGGCTGGCTTATCATCTAAATAAAGGTACACAACAGTGCTTCCCTTAACACATATTGTACAGCTGACTGTTAAGACTCCCCATTGCCTGATAAAGCAGAGCTTTATCCAATTGTCTGACAAATCTGGGTTGCCTGGGGACCAGATGAGTAACTGGTTGTATAGGAGTTGCATCATAACGCCCCAAATTAGTAAAGAGCCATCTTATTTCTATAAGTTATGTCTTGTCTCTCTGCCATCTTTCCATTCCCATGCTGGAGTTCACTTGGAGCTAAAACATATTTCTGCATGGAAATAGATTGTGGCAGCTTCTTAAGGTGCTTCTCTACTTGGTGATACTTTGTTGGCAAAACTATGTGTATTTACATTTGTGTGAATCCAACTACATGAATAAATCATATTGCATTTATATTTTCTGCATTTCCAACACATTTATCAATACATTATTACAGGAATTTTAACTAATGAGAATGAAGTATCGTAGTAATGTTGTTGGTTAAATGTTTACCAGTTGTTTATGGCAGAGAAAATTATCTTTTGAGGTTTCTGACAAATACCATCAATATCTGTATCAGATTATTTCCTGCCAGCAAAAGAGCAAATATAGAATGTAGTAATTATGTTAATTTGATCAATAAATCAGAGGACTGATTGAACTTTATGGGAACCCGAAAGTAACTTTTCTATCATAAAGAGATTGCTTTTAACTTGTTTCATTGTTGTTTAGATGTAATTTAATGAAAGAGAATTCCTGTCCATTGTTGGGAACACACATAGATGTTATTTTTAATCATACCTTTATAAGATATTCTGTTGGAACTTTAGCTTGCAATCTGTTCCTGACACACATGAAAAATCCTAATTTTTTGCCAAGGGTTTTTAACAAAATATAATATTTTACTAGGTCACATTTTCTTTTCAACCATATTTAAAAATTAATAAATAACCAAGATATTTTACAACTCCAGGAACTGAAGACTGTGCCAGATTATTTCAAAGAAGAAACTTAAATTCAACACAATATGATGCTTATTCAGTGACCTGTTTCATCTGGAATCATAATATCACAGGTGAAAGAACACACTGCTTTTCCATCTTTTTTATATAAGAGGTGAGTACCTTACTCCTGACAGAGAAGAGATTCCTGGTTGCTGGATTAAATCAAAATAATTATTACTGTCTGGTTCACTCGTTTGAAATGTCTGCATTTTAGACCAATTACAAGCACCACCTGACTGTTGTTTACTAATGGTTCTGATGATGGGGAAGACTAAATTGTCTTCTTGGCCCCACGATAAAGTATGGTGGTGAGATCTGCAATTATAATAATGTAAAATCTTCACTAACATTAATGGCATTATTTGTGTTCAAATTAAGTCAAAATGTTAATATCAAGTGAATAGTAGCTTGACTGCGTACCTGTCGTTATTTAACCATTCTTAACAAGTTGGGAGAGTAAGCTTTAGTAGAAAGCAAATGTCAAAAAGAGGACATAATTTTATGGTTAGGTTGAAGCCACACAAAGTACTCAATCAAGACAGTCTTTGGAACCCAGTGAAAGTCCCATCTTGGTAAGTAGTATAGTTAAATACTCCTTCATCTCTTCATTGTATCCACTTGGTAAAAGGAGTGGGATTCTTTCTGTAACTTTTCTGCTGTCTAGAAAGAAAAAAGTATCTCTATAACAAACTTAGCTCTTTCTCGATAGAAATGGTATAGCTCAATGCTAATTCTTTGTTATGTCTGTGTTACAGCTACTCATGCCAAGATGAATCTCCAAAGTTTAATTTCCCATGTATCATATAACAGAAAAGTGCATATTTCACTTCAAGATGTAATTAAGTTTTGTATGTATGATAAGGCAGTAACTGCAAGATTCAGTATTAGAACAAAATAGTTGAGATTAAAAAACAAGAGCTTAAGCTTAATCTTAGTTGATAAGTGAATTCAAAAACTTGAAAAGACTATATTTAGAAAACATCAGAAGATTAATTTATATTATTGCAATGACTTCATTTCATATTGGTTCAGGTATTTTGAAAACATGAGAAAAAGCTGAAGTCCATCCATCATGAAAAAACTACAACTATTTTAAAAAATTGTTTTCAGGATTGGTAATGTTAACATCAGAGAGATCTCGATGCAGTTCTGCAGTTTGTTTGCACCAAGGTCAGAAGGAAATGTTTGAATATCTAAGCAGTTGAATTAGTTTGGGGTAAGTGCTTTGATTTTATTTTTGCTTGCTACTGTGTCATCTTGGAGTGATTCAGTATATGTAGATGTGTAAAATTATTTATTGATGTTGGTGTGTATAGACCCCAGAAAAGGAGGAAGAAATTACTATAATATCAGACCTATAAGTCCCTAACCATCACTAACTCTTTTAGTTGTTTTGCTTTTAAAGCAGTAGATATGTATATTTATGCACTCAGATATTCACTGTGTCTTCCCCAAAGCCTAGCCAGTGATTCCCCGCAGTCCAGTGAGTTCTGCCAGACATGTCCCAGCTTGGCAGGTGATGGGGAGGCAGCAGCCCTGCTTCTGGGACCAGGCGAGACAGGGGATCAGGGAGCTTAGTACAGAATTGTGGCACTTTTCTTGAATGATACTTGGTTTGTGAAGCACAAAGGTATTATGTTACCTACGGGCAGATGTGATGAGTAATAACAACTTTGGGTTTTGAGTTTCTGGAATATACATTGGGTCTTTTGGATGTGCTCTGTCTTTTCTGTTTGATGTTTTTATACTTCCTGCCCACTGATTTTTCTGATTTCACTTTACAAATCATTATTTAAGACACCAAGGGAATTAATGACAGAAATTGTAAGCCTACAAATTCTTATTGTTCTAGTCAAAATTAGAGTTAATAGTTAACATTTTTTCTGCTTTATATGAGAAATTCCACAAGCTCTTTAGACGTATGAGGAGGCTTTAAGCTAGCTTTTGGGAAAAAAAGTATCTGCCAATCTGGAAGCAGATAAAATTTCTGGAAAAGATTCCAGCTATTTTAGGAATTCAGCAAGTACAGACTTTACTACCTCCCTTGAAATTTTTGTTTTCCTTGTATTGTCTTTTATTTTATTTAGTAATAGTGACACACAAAATTCCAGAAATAGCATTATAATCTCTTGGTGATACTTGATAAAAAGTCCCTTTTACCTGATTCCATTAAAGCATTGAATTCATAGACCCAAATCATTTTACAAATCATACACAAAAATTGCTGACATAGTTATTGTATAATGAATGTAACAAAAAAAAAAAAAACAACCCAAAAATACACATGCAGAAGTACTTGATAGTGATTGCTTTGAGAGAAGTATAAACATATCAGTTCTTTGGAACCATAAATAAACAGGCTATTGTTTGAATACCATTGTTTACAAAGAAAGCTGATCATCTGCCTTTCAAACAGCTTTCAGTACAGCTCTTGGCTAGATTTCTATTTTTTTATACCAGATAAAACTGAGCTTGGCTATGGGAAACTATATCCATTTTAAATTGCTAATCTCATGCTTTGTAGTGAAAAAGTCACTTCTTATGTGGCCTCAAGGTTTTACAGTGCTTTGAAAGTAGTCTGGGAAGTGCACACAATGTTTTTAGGAAGCAGTTTGCTCGCAGATTTTGTATGTTTTATAAGCTATGTACAGTCCTCCACATATATGCATGCGCACACACGTACATACACACGCAGAGTCCCCTGAAGCAAGTCGGTATGAATTTAGGCACAGTCTTTTAACGGTTTACCAGACACATAATAGCAGCCGAATGATGCACACTCTGTGCTGCCCAAATATGCTGCCAGATTCAATGTAATGGACTGTTCCTTTTCCAATTTACCAAGTGATGTTTTGGAAAAGTAAGTACAAGCAGACTCGTTCCTTATCTGAAAGTCCTGGACTTTTGGAATTAGTTTGGACTTTTCTGAACTTTCTTGTTTCAGGCTTAAAAATGTAAAAAAAAATATATTCAGTGCTTTGTTTTTACTGGCAAGACTATTCATATTTAATTTCTACTGAACTGCAACTGTGACCAACACTCAGCTGCAATATAAATACCTGAAGTTGAAACACTTACTACATTTTCTGGAAAACAGCATTTTTTGCTATCTTATTACCTAGCCAGCACTTTTATGAAGCAAATGTTTAATTCTGAAAGATTTCTATATGAATTAATTTCCAGATTATACTGACTACAGTGAAAGACACTTGCATTTACTGCATAAAATAAAACATTTATTTTTCCTATAGGAACACTTAAATATTTTTTTTTTTCACACTCAATTGTATGAACAATTGAGAAATTTTCTTAGCTAATAAGCTTAATTAATCTGAGAAGGTATATCTGCCAATATGTCAACCTGAACAGGTTTTGGAGACATTAGTCTGTTTTGTAGGGGATATTAAAAACTGGAAGAATCTGCCTTTGTTTTTATCACTTTGTTTGTATACATAAAAGAAGTTTTGTTAAAGCCAGGGTATTGAAGGCACTTTTCCTGAAAACACTGCATTTGTTTTTCTGTCATAAACAGAAAGAACACTGCATTCCCCATACTAAATTAAGGTTTATCAAGTATACCTTGCAGTGTTTAACAATGAAAGGAGTGAAGTTCACATACATCTTAATGAAAGAACTTTATCACCTTGTATTAATGTTAAGACTAAGCACGATTCATTGTATTCAACACATTAAAAAAATTATCTGGAGTAGTAGATGAATGATGAAATAAAGTTTGAAGACGGTATCAAATTAATCAGAACAGGAAAATCTAAAAGTGACTGGAAGGAATTGTGAAAGATATTTTAGTACTAGGTGAAAAATATCAAAGGTAAGTCAATGTTAGAAAAATCGAAGTAATAAACTCAGTGGCAAGGAAACAATCCTAACTATACATAAACATTAATTCACTGTAAATGGGATTCACATTCAGGAAAAAAGCTTCAATTGCCACTGTGTATAGCCATTTGAGAACATCAGCTTAATACTTAAGCAGTTGAAAAAATAAGTAGACCATTATGATTTATTAGAAAGAAAATAGCAACAAAACCGGAAAACCTAATTAAGCTACTGTATCTATTGTTTCATATAAACGTGTTGTTTGTGTCAGTTATCTTAAAATGGCAAAACAGAACTAGGAAAGCATAGAGAGGATTATCAGAGTTGTGGAATTGCTTACATAATGAAAATAAAAACTAAGTAGATTGGAACTATCTACTTGGGAATAGGCACTGTGCAGAGGCTTTTGTAGTCCATGAATATGAATAAATTTGTATCTTTTCAAAAGTTAGACCTAGTGGTGAACTTTTAAGGCAGAAGTGTTAAAACAAAGAAAATGTATCCACATAACTTCTCTGGGTCTGAGTGCAGAACAGGCAAGCCTCAAAATGATGGAGACCAACTGTTCTGCCACAGGCAGTTACACCTCAGGTTGATTATCCCATACCCAGCTGTGGCCAGTAGCAGAAATGGAGAAGTGAATATACAAAATAAACCTTCTGTTTTCAGCCATATGGTTGTTTAGGGACTGTCTGACCTGTCTCTGAAGCACCATCCATAACTTCCATTGACTATCTGTTCTGCAGATTTCCCTAACTCCTTCCAAAGCATTTTAATATATTAGCTTTGAGGCTTGTCTGTTTTGCATTTGGACACAGAGGAGTTATGTGGACAAAAGCCTATCTGGCGTCACCTATTGTATAAATTGATCTTGTAAAAGACATTAGACATACACATGTAAACATATTTTGCATTGTTTAGGTCATGATGGTTACAAACAACATTGCTAAGTAGTTTGTTAATATATTAATTTCTTCTACATATTTAAAAATAATTTGGAGATATTTAATGTACTTAATATAACCATATGTGCACTCCTCACAAACATTGCATCAAGCCTTACCATAACTCAGCAAGCATTACTGTTAAAGGAATGCTATCAAATTTGTTTCCTACCAACAGTAAAGGTCATAAACATGATACTTCAAGGTTAGGGAATTTTTTTTTTCCTTAGTTGTGTAGTAAGACAGTAGGGAGACATTTGTTCTCATGAGGCTCAAGGGACTACAGGGCTAGTTAGTTGCTTCTATGGTGCATGCAGCATATGTTTAGTTTCATGACATTTCTTGTCAACAGCTGATTTCTTTCTTTTTGTAATGTGTTTCTGTTTTTGCATGAAAATCTTATATGAGAAATTGCACTTTGACATTCCTCCATTTATTGATTTATTCTTGGAGATTAGTTTCTTTAATTTAACATGACCTATTTTTATTTGGAAACTGGATCTCATTCTTGTGAAAAACACAGGAAGACTGCGTGTTTAAAGTAAGCCCACATTTCAGAATATGGTGCTAGAATTTTGGCAGCACTTTAGCTCTGCATTTAATGATGAGCATTTACAAATCTTGTGTCTGGGGTATGTTATTACTACTTTCCTTCTCATAAGACATTTCAGTAATTTAGCCTATTCATTCAGCTACATTGATCCTTTTATTAAATCTTTTTCATATATTTTAACATTCAATTTTTGAAAAAGTTAGAAGGCGGAATGTGCACGCAGGATGAAAACATGATTTGAATCCCAAGTTGTGCATAGTTACATCAAGTATACATATCAGTCAGCTACATACACCCACAGTAATCAGGATATACAGGTAGTTTATGAACACATTTAACAACCTGTTGGTAAAATCCTACTAAGTATGCAGTTTGTAAACGCGTACTTTCATATGTATGCATACATGTGAACAACTGTGCACCAGATCTCTCTGAAAATAGACTTAGCATGACTGCTTAGTTGTTCACATTCTCCAATATTTTGCCAAACTTTTAGAATAAGGCAAATGTACATTTCGATGGTATTTGTTATCAATAAACTAGGTATGTAATTGGATAAGCTAATAACAAGAACCACCCTACTAGTAACAGAATCTGAGAAAAATGTATAACTAGATTATTTTTCAATTAGTTATTAAAGCCTTAATTTAAAACTTCTTCCTCTACTTTCTCCTTGAGGAGAAAAAGAAGGGTTCTCAGAGTCTTTCAAATATGCCTGTATAAAATGCGAAGGTTTGCTGTGTTGGGGAATAAACACACAATCTAATTTGCAGATTTGGGTCAGGCAGAAGTGGGTTATTTCTACAGTTACAGGGGAGAGCACAGAGTGGCAGAGGTTCGGCCCTCTATCAGTATGAACTCTGACTTAAAGCAAAGATCCTAGGGCTTAGATACATTTAGAGTATATACGAACTGGTCTGTGAAGGGGCCTAATATGGCAGAGCAGCATCTGCATAGAAGGGAACGTTCATGTAGCAGATGCACCTCTGCAGGTCCAGAGGTCCTAGCTCAGGATCTGCAGCCCTGTGACCTCAACATATGTTTGCTCATCTCGTCCACCTCTTGCTTGTGACTCTGCTGTATCCTTGACCAAATTTTTAGGCCTAACAAGGCCTGCTTCCACAGCTGTATTGCTGTGAAACTGCTTCTGAGTTATCAACCTACTGAAATAATGTTATTTCCCCAGATTCTAGCGATGCTTTCTCCAGATTAACATAAAGAAAAAAATGCAAATCTTACCAACCAAAAATGAATAACATCAGGCACTCTATTGCTTTATTAAAATATAATGTAATTGGAATGCTATCTGCTGGTATAAAGTAGAGTTATCTGGTAGGCTAGGTTGGTTTCGTCCTAGCTAAAAACCAGCATATTTAGCTGGCGATCCCTGTAGCTGTGTTTTGGAGAACTAGTTCAGTGAAAATTAATAGAAATAATGAAGCTAAATTTCATTTTTATATTTCATGTTCCTCATTTGTTTCCCTGTTTTCATTCTGTTTCTGACATTTCTAAAGTGAACACCATTAGTTTAGCTGAGAGAAGCATGGCTTTGAGAGTGAGAACTGACCTTTACCCGATTTACAAGTCAAGGATTTAGATATTGCTTTTTAGACTTGTCTGGCATGTCAAGCTATGGAAACACATAGCTAATTAATGGGTCTGAGGACTACAATTCAGTTGAGAATGCCAGAAATTGAAATGGTAAAGTTGGAGTCATGATGTCATTCTCTGCACTATAATTCCTGACTGATCACCATGATCCTTACCCACATCTTGCTTTTCCTGGTAGCAGCTAAATGCACAGGCACAGCTCTGCTTTATAATTGTGGTAATGATTATGAGGTTTTCCATTCCTGGAATGATAATACCCTGTAGCTGTACAACGTTTCATCTCTGTAATTGAGAAGAGTGTTAGACCCGATCCATCAAATTCACGTACCTGCATACAAAATAAATAAATCCTAATCTAGAAGGGATTTAGGTGCATTTATACATAACATCACTGATCTCATGGCTGATCCTTTACAGGCATCACTATCTTATTTCAACAAAGGAATCAGAAAAAACAGGTCTCTGCAGAAAAGATTAGAATAACTACTATACGTAACACCATGTAACACATTCAGAAGTGATTGAACTTCTGGAGCCTCAGCAGTGACGTAGCCTAGCCCATATCATGTATAAGAAGTAAATTTTATGTATGGCTAAAGTATTTTCTTATGTTGACAAATCTACGTGCTGTCCAGCTGGAGCAGACAATTCATGTGATCCTGGAATAAAGTCATTACTTAGGCTGTGTTTTCTCAGCCACATTGTACAGGGATTTGCTTAGTTTTAACATTACCTTACATGTCAGAGTATTGAAGAAGGAAGGACAGGTGATTGTAGCTGAAATGATGTGCATTCACCTCTGTGGACTACATTTTTCAATGTTTAAAGAATAAACTCAGTGACAATGTTGTCTGCAGAGGCAGAAGTGTTTGATTCATGCCAAAACTGACATGTGGATGCTACTAAGGGTGCCTGTGGCTGGTTGAAGTACTGTGAACTGTTTGCATAGCAGAGCTGTGGTCTCATGGTGTTTCTCTGCAGTCATTTTATTCTGTTTACGACATGAAACACATAACTCANTTTTTTTTTTTTTTTTTTTTTTTAATCATTGTATCACTGGCACATACCAGAGAAGTAGGCTTATCCTGAAGTAGTAATGGTATCTGCAGCCTGGGGGTAGGTTAGGTGAAAACTTTGTACTTAACATATTTTGGTGTTCCCTGTACATTTTTCTGACACTTCTTCCCATCCTCATAAACAGATTATTCTTCAAGGCATATGACAAATTTTCTGAAGTTTTTCATTATAAAAAACAAAAACCACAAAGCAAAGGTGTTTCAAAATAATCACAACTTACCTGATTTTCACTGAAAAGCTGCCAGCTGTTCTGCAAAGCCCACATCAGACAGTTGAAAGTGCCAGGCCACAGGTCCATAAGATACTTGCTCTTGGTCGTTAGTACAAATGAACCTCATATTGAGAGCCTTTGAGAAGCATTTTCTGGTTTGAGACGCATAGTCTGAAAACTGAAAAGACGTGCTTGTATTTCAAACCTCAGCTTGGTATTAACTTCCCATTTGTTACTAGCAAGTCACATAAAATAGTATTTCCCTCATAATTTCCTTCATCTCAGCACTACAACTGACCCTAAACTAGTCAGCTTGGCTCAGTCATGGGAGGGAAACAGATATTAATTTCATCCTGTCCTCAGATAAGTGTTTTGGGTAGGGTGAATTTCTCTCTCGTGGGAAGGAAATTGCCCTGTCACTGTGGATTAGACAGCAGGCTAAACTGTGAGGGCAAATTGGAATGCTTAACTCTAAGATGGCTATAGTTAGCAGGGGTAAATCACAGCCAACAGGATGAGCCTCAGTCTTCTTCCTGTAAAATTAAAATAATAGTGTTTTGTTACATTACAACCATTACAAAAATACATTAATGTCAGTAATTTACTCAGGCACTACAGCGATGCATTACTGTAAGTTTCTAAATAGACAAATGACAGGTGGAGATTGTTCCTAATCAGATTTCTAAAATGTCCTTAGAATCTCTAAAGGACAGACCCATCTCTGATTAAAAAAAACAAAAAGTTTTCCAAAACATGATATTGGTTAGAATCGCTGTTTGAACTAATCTTTTCCATTTGGCTCTACACTAATAACATGGCTTGAAAAAACCTGGAACCAGTTACTGAAGTCTGAGAAGGAATACTGAAATACTATTATGTTACTATAGTTTGTTGTTACTCCAATCTAATAGTCTGTGACTACTGCAGTGTTTAATTTTAATTAAAGCTCTACGGATCCCGCAGTAGGGATTGTTCTGTCTAATTCATTCTTTATGTTTCATCTGTCATATTTTTCCCTTTTAAGATGGAAAATACCACAGATTGTTTCCTTCTCTGCAAAGAACATAGCACGCTTTCAGAAAAGAACATCTTTTAAGAAATGTAACTTAAGAAATATATTGGTTATATGCTGGAAAAGCAAATAATTACAGTAAATTTTTTTCTCATGATTGTTGACTTAGCCCCATTACTCCTTGTGTTTTCTAAGGATCAGAACAATATAAACTTTTGGTTTTAGCATTTCCTTGTCACTTTTTTGATTGATCTGTTTTCAACAATTTTAATTCACAGCTTCATTGCTTGCTTATCTGTAGCAGTGGACATTATTCATTTTTATAGTTAAAATCTGTTGCTATTGTTGAATATAATAATTTTAACTAATGTCTGCAACCCCTCAAAAAGAATAAAAATTCATTTTCCATAATTTTAGCAATCTAAATGGCATGTAGACTGAATTGGTTGTCTAGGCTGCCTTTACAGATAGCAGGCAGAGACAGATACCTTCCCACATTAATTTATCTTTTCTTAACATGTGTCTGAGAAAAAATGAATCAGTACTTACACATTCTTCTTTCCTTCCCTGATTGTAGCACATGCCGAGACAAGTACTCTAGTTTAGATGTCTTATGTTTATGTATCTATGGGTAGGTGAGCTGAGTCTCTCCACTGATCTCTATAGCCGGCCAAAATGAATTAAGTCAATCATTTCTGAACTAGCTTTCCAAAGTACAGTTATGTGACTCCTCACAATGATACATTAACTTTAGGGGGTAACTGCCTGCACCAGGCCACCAGCCAACATCATTTTATATCCTAGTGGTTCCTGCAGATACAGAAAAGTGTATCTTCATCCTGAAGAACACTTTTTAACCTGACAAAACCAAACCAAACCAAACCAAACCAAAACAAAACAAAACAAAACCAATCAAAAAATGTTACTGCACCGGGCCTTTCACAAGCTTTTCGTCTCCCTGATATTTTTCTATATATCTAGGCAGGTACTTAGCTCCCTACAACAGAAACATTGTCAGTGGAAGCAGAACTTCAGAGAGCCACTCTTTAAAGTTGTGGGAATCCTGATCTCTTGAAAAAGGAAGAAGTCAAAGGCAGAAGGGACAAGCTTTCCTCTGGAGGGATGACAGAGTGGTGAGAAGGACTAGAGGGAAGGTTTTCCTGTTGGAGACCAGTGTGAAGGGAAGCCAGAGGGAGCAAAATAACCTTTTCCAGTGGGGTATATTTCTATTGATTCACTCTTGAGACTTGGGATTTGTTTTCCTAATTCATTGTTGCACTCATTGTAAACACACCTAATTTAAAAAAAAAAATAAAAATCCACTCTCAAGATTGGCTGCTCAGAGTGATGGCCACGACCAAATCCCCATAGTATCTGTGTCTGGAGTTTGAGAAAAAAACCTGAAGGCTAGGAAAGAGTTTTGTCTTAAAATAATGACTCCTTAACTGCTACTGGATTCGTTATTTTTAGCTCTCAATAGTTTCATCATTGCCACGTTTCTATATGGATCCTGTTTCCTAGGATTCCTATTACAATGACTTTCATACGTAATTTTTGTTGCTTCAGATTATGTTAGTTAGAAATTGCAGTATCTTTTTTTAAGAGTTATGACACAACTATTTTCCGATATCTGCTTATAACTAACCTGGTAGAAGCTAGAAAACAGACACTATTTTACAGTATTGGGGAAGGGCAGAAAACGATAACTGGTTGGCTTCTTTGGTTTTTGTACTCTGTTAGTATTTGAACCTATGTAGTTCCTGAAGATGATAACATACAAATGCATTAGACCACTATCTTCAGTTATAAATAAATAAACAGTATTTCTATGAAAACACAAAAGATGGGCTCTATCATAGAAAGTATACTAAATTAAAACTGATCCAGTCTTCTTGCACAAAAGTTACAGCTGTGCATCATCAGGCTGAATCACTGATCCAAACACACTGGAAAACTTTTTAGTTACGTTTTTATTGATATCAGCTTATTACATTTATGAGATAGCTTCCAGCATTTTTCAGAGCTTCAAATATAAACATTACAAACAAGTGTGTCCAGATGAACCAGGATTTTTGTTTTCTAACTGAAAATGAAAATAAGGTTGGGATTGACATGCAGAATTAGAAAACCAGTTTCACACCAAAATGTTCTATTTCTTTGTCTCCTTTCATTAAGAAACACACAAACATGTTTTCAAAAGCCTTACACTGAAAGTAACAGTGATAAATGTTATTGATGCTTAGTATGTAAACAGTGTAATGCCCGTCTTCTTTTGTAATCAATGCACTCCCTTCAAGCAGAATAGTTAAATCCCCAATTTACATGGCTGAAACATGGTAAGAGTATTGACAGGGCCATTATCTTAGTGGTGCTACAACTGCACTTTGATTTCAGAGGATTTTGTGGCAGGTAGACATACATGCTTAGGAAGACAGAAAACGAACTTTTAAATACATTTCAATTACTCAAGCATGGGAATGTATTTTGTTTTCCATGTGAGGTAAATAACTTCCCAAGGAAAATAGATGGGTTCCATCCTCTGGGAACCCCATGGTTACAGTGTGGCCAATTTCTGTGATTTACCTTGTGTTGTGAGGTTTTGGTTTTGTTCCCTCCCCCCAGCAATCAAAACATGCACTAGGACTCAGGAATTAAAGCCTTTTCTAATTTTATGTTCATACATTTTTGAGAACAAAAGAAAACTACTTGAGAAATTCTACATATTTATCTTTCTGTATGGTCCATATGGACTTTTTAAAGATAATTTTTGTGTGCTCATGGATTTGCGGGCCACAAACTAAAAATCTGCCAATTGCATAGTAGTGTAATAGTTAGGCTGTGGAATGAAATTTCTTCACCATTGTAAAAAAAAAAGTCTTCTGTGTTCACTACTCTTTTTAATTTGTGGTTTTTTTATACAAACCTGAGCTTGACAAATGGAACAATTTGGTGAATCTTTCTATGGTTCTCCTTTTCAGTTCTATTTATTTCTGTGTTTGAATATTTCATACAGTTCTTACTGCAGCAAAATGCTGAGGAGAGACCAATCTTAAACAAGTATTATAAAATCAGAAAAGCAAAGGTGGAAATATGAGACGAGAACAGACTTGGAAAGAAAAGGAGAAGGAACTAGAAGAGAGGAAATGATATGTCAAGGAGATGATGTGTGAAGAAATGGCATAGAAAAGCAAGAGTGTAACATTTAAGGAGAAAAAAAGAACAAAATCTCAACAATTTTAGTAAACTGTATATATTCTACCCTGTTAATTTCAGAAAGATGAATCATTTTGCTTCCTATGTATGAAAGATAACTCTGAACCTAATAACAACATTCTCTCTGTGTATAGCATAAGGTGTTTTTATGTGAAACATGGTATCTCTCTTTTTTCATCATGAGTCAGAAGAAATGTAGACAGATTTGCTGGTCCTTCATGCTTGTCATTTGTCCCCTTTGTGCTGCTGTGCCAAGGCAAAGATGGTGCAAGGTAGTAATGTCTTGTTAACATAAGCACAGTTTCTGTCTTTCCTGTCTTAATTTTTAGATAGTTTATCACTGAGAACCATGTATGTAAAAAAAAACAACAAACCTGTCTCTTATTTACCTTATTCATGATAATGCAATCTGTTTTTTCCATGGCAAGGAAAAAGTACTGCATGCTCTCTAGAAAAAAAAATTATTTTCTTTTGTCTTAGCTTGTAAATGTAACACTTAAATTATAGATAAATCAAACTTCAGCTTTTCAGTTTTATTAAATTATTTTGCAACTTTATGTTACAAAACCAGCTAGAAACCCCAATGATTTATAGCTCTGTTTTGGCTTCTTGTTTTCCCAGATTACCCTCAAATTAAGTAAATACATCATGACAATGCTTTTTTTAAGTAATTTTCAGTGCTATCATTATAGATCATATAATCCAGTACTAGGTCTTCCAGAATACGTACCTTCCTAAATCAAAGTGGTTTAAAAGATATGTTTAAAATGTGAGGCAGGAGAATATTTACATGCCTATTTACATTTCAGACCCTATAAACTGAGACCTGTGTTTGAACTCAGTTTGCTATCTCTTGTCGTTACAGCAGATCGCATAACAACCAGTGGTACAACCTGCTGTGACAATTTTTTATTGTACCTGACAACCATATTGACAAAAATCATCTGGAATGCACAATATTGCCCATGTATACGAATGCCAAAAGGTTAATGAAGGGGACATACAGTTGTTCAGGCTGGTGCTTGCCAGTTATTGATTTATTAATATCAACTCAAACATTTAAAATGCTTCCTTTTTACTTTTATTAGATTTAGGTTTTTTTCTTAATTTGTTTGTGTTTAATAATAGTTTAGACCGAGAAAATATCTCTGAGTGAAGTGGCAGTATATGTTCAGGAGATTACTGTGACTCACTGCACTGTTGAAGTTAAGGCTTGCATTGGTTTGCAGAGCATTTACATCCTGTAGATTACAGAAAAGAAGTTCATTAGCAGTTTGAAAGTAATTGTTTTGTGTAAAATTTGAGCTTAGACTTTTCAAGTCCTTTATAGACCCAAAACTTTAGGGCCAGTTAAAGAATAAGTAGTATACATGTCACACCACATCTTAAGTCACGCAGTTACAGTGACAACCACACAAAGCAGTTAAATAAACAAAAAAACAACCCTCAGAACAAAGGAAGAAATGCTTTGTAAGCTATAAAATTCTTTTCCTCTGAAAAACTTTTCAAAAAATGTAGACTGAAAAGGAAATGTGTGGGACTTGCTCCCATTACTTACATATATGTAAGTGATCTGGACAGGGGATTTCTTATTGCCTCTGCAGAGGAGACGTAGGGCAAAGAGATTTGAGGGGAAAATCTGCTTAAGAAAAGGAAAGAAGAGTGATTATCATTAAGGAATATAATTACTGGTGACTCATATTTTGTCAGATCTAAACTCATTTACCAAAACATCAACAAGAACATTGATTGATCTAGGGATACTGATGTAATGTTTTTCTCAATCATTTGTCCTGGTTTTCTGCACCAGATTTCCTCTCAGGAAGACAAGGAAATCATTATGTATATAATTTAAAATCTCTGGGACGTGTTCAGATATTTTGGATGAGGACTTTTAATGTATAAGTAAGAGAAATAGTCATTGCTTTCCCCTGGTCACCAAGAATCATTACAATACTGGGTTTTCACAGATTTGTCCCTTATGACCAATACTTTACAATGTGAACGTGAGGACACTGAGGGATCTTTCTTCTACCTGTATTTATTAGGTTACTTGTTTGGACAGGCACCTCCCAGTTCTTCTTCTTTTCATTTTGTTTGTAGGTTAATCTGTAAACTGGCTCATCTAAAATATCATTTGAACTTGACTGTTTTCGTTTATTTCTCTTTCTTTCTGCTTCTGATGCTGTCTTACCCTGTGAAGCATTTTGGGACCGAAGGTGAAAATAAAATGCTTTTAAGGACAAAGTTAAATTAGAATTACCATATGGAAAGAAGGGAGAAAATGTAAATGTTCTGTGGGAGTGGTTACAGCAGCGGAAGCAGAGCAACCGGCAGCACAGAGGCCAACCCATCTGGCCTGACCCATTGTGACAAGATATTGCTGCCGGGGTAGAGAATCTAGTTGTAAAACTATGTCACATAGATCAACACATGCCTGAGTTGGGCCGCTGAAGAACGTCAAAACAACCAGCAGGTGGATCTGGCTGCTAAGATTGAAGTGGCTCACTCAGGTGGATCTAGACTGGCAACATAAAGGTGGATTTTTCATAGCCTGGTGGGCTTATGATGTCTCAGGTCATCAATGAAGGGAAGCAACATATAGATGGGCTTGTGATCGAGTGGTGGCCTTGACCATGGATGCTATCGCACAAGTTATCCACAAATGTGAAACACGCGCTGTAATTAAGCAAGCTAAGCAGTTAAAACCTCTCTGGTATGGAGGGCAATGGCTAAAATATAAATATGAGGACGCGTGGAAGATTGATTATATTACACTGCCACAAACCCGCCAAGGTAAGTGTGTGCTCACAATGGTGGAAGCAACCACCAGATGGCTGGAAACATACCCTGTGCTCCATGCCACCACTTAGAACACTATCCTGGGCCCTGAAAAACAAGTCTTACCGTGACATGGCACCCCAGAGAGAATTGAGTCAGACAATGGGACTCGTTTCCAAAATAACCTCATAAACACCTGGGCCAAAGAGCTTGGCATTGAGTGGGTATGTCACATCCCCTGTCATACACCAGCCTCTGGGAAGACAGAATGATACAATGGACTCTGAAATAAGACACGGAGAGTAATGGGTGGTAGGACTTTCAACCACTGGGATGCACCTTTAGCAAAGCCCATCTGGTTAGTTAACACTAGAAGATCTACCAATTGAGCTGGGCCTGCCCAATCAAAACTTCCACGTACTGTGGAAAAAGTCTCCATAGTGCACATGAAAAATACGTTAGGAAAAACAGTCTGGGTTATTCCTGCCACAGGCAAAGGCAAACCCATCCATGGGATAGGTTTTGCTCAAGGACCTGGGTGCACTTGGTGGGTAATGCAGAAGGATAAGTCCAGTAAGTACCCTAAGGGGATTTGATTTTGGGGGAGAAGAGCCAATGAATTAAATTGTATGATGTTAATTGCTAAATTGCCACTACATGTTATCACTACTACAGGTGCTATATGCTATATCGTTGGTATTACAGTAAGAATGGCCTGAATTAATTACGAACAAACTTTGATAAAACTGAGTGAAGTGCAGCGGTGGTAGAATCGTAACTGGCTTCAGCAACTGGTGCCCAGCAACTTTCTCGAGATTGACATCTTCAACCCACAGACTGCAGTCATGGACTGTGCCAGATACATCAGCTGTGAGCTCCAGACACAGCGTACAACAATTCCACACTACACATACCATCCCTCCTGCCCTGAAAGACTGTTATGACAGATGGAGCCCAAAGTCATGAACTCAATGAACTCAGTGGATATTTTAGACGGATGGCCCCTAGACTTAAGGAATGATATCTGTATATTTATGTATCTATCTATCTATCTCAAAGACAGGAAAAATGGTGGGGATTTATTGAAAAGAGTAAGACCATGGGCATGATGTAGATGGTATGGAATAAGAGATGGCCACTGTCCTTGTTTCAGCTGGGATGGAATTAATTTTCTTCCTGGTAGCTGCTGTGTTTTGGATTTAGTATGAGAATAATGTTGATAAAACATAGCATTTAATTGTTGCTAAGTAATATTTATATTAAGTCAAGGACTTTTCAGCTGCTCATAGAAGCTGAGAGGAAGCATAAACAGGACAAGCTGACCAAAGGAATATTCCATACCAAAGATGTCATGCTCAGTATATAAATAGGGGTTGGCTGGGGATGCAGGAATCCATGATACATATCAGCCTGGAGAAGAGAAGGCTCCGGGGAGATCTTATTGCGGTCTTTCAGTACCTAAAGGGGGCCTACAGGAGAGCTGGGGAAGGACTTTTTACTAGGGCATGTAGTGACAGGACAAGGGGGAATGGCTTCAAACTGGAAGAGGGCAGGTTTAGATTGAACATTAGGAAGAAGTTTTTCACTTTGAGGGTGGTGAGGCACTGGAACAGGTTGCCCAGAGAGGTTATTGAGTCCCCATCCCTGGAGGTGTTCAAGGCCAGGCTGGACATGGCCTTGGGCAGCCTGGCCTAGTGGGAGGTGTCCCTGTCTATGGCAGGGGGGTTGGAACTCGATGATCTTCAAGGTCCTTTCCAACCTAAATCATTCTGTGATTCTATGATTGCTGCTCAGGATGGGATGGGCAATTGATCATCGGGAAGTGAAAGCAATTGCATTGCATCCTGTTATTTTGTGTATACTTTTACTACTACTATTATTATTATTAATTATTTTCTATTCTAGTATAGTATTGTTAAACTGTCTTTATCTCAACCCAAGAGATAAAGATTTTTCATCCATTTTTCATAAAGATTTTTTCTCCCTCTTCTCCCTACCCTACTCGTGGCGGGGGTAGGGAGGGAAGAGAGTGAACAGCCACATGGTCCTAGTTTCTGGCTGAGGTTAAACCATTACAGTCTACTATGGTCTTGCAAGTAGTCTTATTTTTCATTATACGTTCAGTCAACACATTCTTGTTCATGCATTAAACAAGACAAAGGAGATGTTCTCTTCTTTAATCCAAAAGCTTCCAAAGAACTCCTGAAGCCATGGGCTACTGCCGTGATTCAGATTTTATTACAAGGGGTTTGAATTTCTGTAAACTTTTGTCAGCTTTTGCTCAGCTCTGCTCAGGTTGTTTCAGTTTTGCATTAATGACAGGAAGAACAGCGAAGACAAGCTGTGTGAGCTTCACCATGAGCTAGGAGCTCAGTATATGCACCTGTCAACACAGGAAGGTCACAATCTGACTCAATTCTTAGAGGGTACTGCTTGCTTTTTTTTTTTTTTCTCCCAACCTTCTTTTTTTTTATGATATACTGTAATGGAGAACAATGTGCCTGATGGAAACTGTGGTGTCAACTATGCATCCTGAAATGATAGAGCAGGGTGGGAAAATTTGTTGTACAATGCAAGCTGTTCTTCCTAGCAGGCTACCTTTGACCCATGAGGTGATACACAAGTAGAGCAAGGCCACAGACCTGGCCTCTTTAATTTTGGATCATGTGTAACTCCAGACAGGTAAGCAGCACATTATGAGTAAAAGCTAAACTTTGTACTTATGATTAGGAAATATAGGGAAGTTTCAGAGCTTCTTTTTGGATAAGCATCAAATCCTCTGTGGTATGGCGCAGGAACTGGAACCGACATAGGTTGTCCTTTAAGACTTTGTATGTTTATGGCTTCTGCTAAGTTACAAATAGTATGAGTGCAGCTGCTCTTCGTGTTTCATTAACATTTCAGTGTTTTGACTTCTGGTCTTGGCCCAAAGCTGTAAGTACTAGATATACAAAAATTTATTAGACTAGTCTCGTCATGAACAACTTTTCTGAGCTTCCAGGAAATTCTGGATCAAGACAACATCTTTGGGGATATTCTCCTTATTTTTGTATTTTAAAAAATAGCTGAAGTGGCTACCCTAGACAAAGGAAGTTTCCATGTCTCTTTAATGTTGATTTTTCTGTAAGGTCTGGCAAATTTGAGATGTTTCTTCTGTTGAATTAAAACTTATTTCACAGCCATTTACATTTACAAAAGAATGAAGTTTACTGTTCTGTCACATCCAGGTATTTTATTTTAAAATATCCCTGAGAAATTTTTTAGATAAAAAAGTTTCAACTCAAAGAAAATAGGGTTTTTTGTGTGTGTGTGTGTGTGAATGCTTTGAACTTCCTTCTTCAGGACTTTATATTCTAATCCTAAAAAATAGAAATATACTGTTTTCTTTGATTATTATTGTGTTGATTTTCATTTAAATACTTTTGCTTACACATCTGCCTACTTTCTTTACTTCCTTATTTGATCTTATTCTTCATTGTTGTTATTTTAGAATACATTTACAAGTCTTTTACTTACACTTCTATTCTTATCTTAATTTTTTCTGATAATATCATCATCATGCCTAAAGATTTTGGCATTTCATTTTCTTCATAGTTTTTTTTTTTTTAGTCAATTTTTATTTTATTCTATTCTGTTTTATTCTGTCTTATTCTTCAAAAACTTTTTTTCATGTCTTACTGAATTCCACAGCAGCTTTTTTTTTCTTCTTCCCCTTGACTCTTACAGATATTTGCTGGTTTGGGTACTTTTAAAATCTCTGTATCTTGCATCTCATCTGCTCTTTCTTTCTTAGTCTAAGTCTCATCTCCTAGCTAATATAGGAAAGGTGTCAGAGAGTTTTGTGAGGCTTCACAGTAGCTTTGGAATCATCTACCAAATGTTACTTACTTTTCATAACTGGTTGGCATTGGACAAATGTTGAGACTTTCTTTGGTTACAAACTATTGTTCATTCAAATAGAGGATTGCAGCAAGAGTTTTCTATTGCTTTTCCCTTCAAATTTCCATTCCTACAGTTAACTGAGCAAATTAAGTTTTACAGAAGTGATATCTACTTTGCAATTACCGTAGGATGAACACTTTATTCAAATTACAGACTTGGAATAAAAGGTGACATTTTGGAATGTGAGGAATCAGTGTCCATCCCTAACACTTAAATATTTTATTTTCCCTTGTGACCACTAAATTCCTGTCAAAAATATTTTAGAAAACAAGTTTTAGAATTTTTCCATATTTGCTTTTTGCTCCTTAAATTCTTCTTTGAATCACTCTGTTGATTCATGAGAAATAGTTTCACTATGACATGAAAATACCCCAGTTTCTTAAAATGAAGACCATCTAAGCAGATAACTATTGCATTACAGCTCAAACAACCCCCAACTTACATGATAAATTATGAACTGGAGCACAATGTGAAAGTCAACATATGCCCAAACTTCCTTCTGTCTGCAAGTTTCCGATTTCTTTCTTCTCCAAGCCAGAGTGATGTGAAATGAACTGAACCAATGAATAGTGAAACATGGAACATCAAAGCAAGAATGAAAAGGTATCATCCAAGAGTTTTTCAGCTTTACTTCACAGAAAAAAAAAAATAAAATCTCTAAACAAAGCATTTTGCTGATTTTCTTTCAAGAAATGAGATCTAAGCATCTGCCCACATTTCCAGTCTGCATACTGGGAAGCTCTACTTTAGTCAGTACAGTCTGTACTAGGATTGTATTAGACCTAACATCTTTCATATACTGAACAAGGTGAAGAATAACAATAAAAAGGATATTTCTATCATCTCAAATTCTTAGAATACATTATTTTTGTAGACATTAAATGTCACTTCTTTAAAGCCTTCCCTAACTGTTACAAAAAAATAAATACAAGTTGAGACTATGTTTTGAGTTTCTAGTTTGAGAGTGGAGAGACACTATTTACAGAAGCCTGGTAACCAGAATGGTGAATCACTCTGCTCTTCTTCTCATTGTCTGGAAGTTTTGCAGAAGGAAGACACAACTGGATATAGGCAGAAGACTCTGCCTCATACAACCACCGAAGGAATGAAAGAAGTCTGAGAATTATAACATCTCCTGGCTCACTGACGTTGTGGTATGGGATTCAAAAGGTTTGGTGGCTTTATTTCTAAATAGCTACAGGGAGACTTCCTCTGAACAGGTTTGAAGATGATGGTGTGGGAGCAAAGTGATGAGGCCCTGTGAGCTTTTTATGTTTTAAAATTTTATGTTATTTTGTAAAACTGGATTTGTGTGAATAAATTGTTGACTCAGGAAAAGGTACTGAAAATATATCACTGTGATCTTTGTGCTATGAGAACAGGTGTATAAAGAGACAAATTTGCCGAAGTTCAGATAAAACTCTATAATAAAAAGTAGATAATAACTGGTAAAAGGACAATATTCCTAGCCCGTAAAGCTTTTCCCAGTTTTCTTTTTATGAACTTGAGTTCTCATTTAGTCCATAGGATAATTTTACTAACACACATACATACATCAAGGTATTCTTGCACAGATATTCTAGTGAGGAGGGAGTATTCTGTACATGCTCTTTGGCCTCAGGTGTTTGCCATTTCCTCAAATGTGAACTAATTGTGCTTTAGTAAATAAAAACAAACACTCCCGCACAAATATCTCATCAAATACATTGTACTATTTAAAAAAAAAAAAAAGTCAGGAGTATAACTTCCAAGAATTATGCAGTCTTTGCATAATTTACGCCTCAGGAAACATCAAACTGCCATCACAAATACCTTGTACCTTGACTCTCCTTGTATGCTTTATAACTGTCTTTTGAATAAAGCAGTCTTTTTGCCTCTATCCTCTGAAGAGTCTTATGTCACACTGGGAAAAATACAATAATCAAAAATGGTATGTGATTTACAAGATGAGAACTATCAGCATGGCTTTCTTTTTAATCTTTATTATAATCTCATTATGATCCTTGAAAGGGGTATTATCAAAGCATTATTTTCTACTTTTTGTCTTGAATTTTCATATCTATTGGGTAGTTTCCAGTCATCATGAAAATGAAATGTTTTAAATATGCATAAGTATTCACTCTAAATCTTTACTTAGGTCAGCAATTTTGATGAGGTTACTACACAAATATCTTATGTGATTTCTTGGAAGTCTGGTAGTGAAGTCTTTAAGGAACTTCCACAATTGTGTTTAAAAAAAACTTTTGGATAACCTTGTTTTAAATATTCTTTATGCAGAGAGATTCTGAGATAATCCAAATAGCCTCGATTACTTTTTACTTGAAGAATGTCTTCTCAGTAACAAAAAAAAGTGTACAAATTGGAGTGGGATCTTTCATAATGGGATCTAGATTTTAAAAGAGAAAACAACATTCTTATGTTGAAACCTTCTCAGGTAGAGCTGACAGAGTATCAGGATTGACTAGGAAAAAATTGCAATAGCTTTTGTTGTTCAAGCATACTTCATTGGAAGTCCAGACTGGAATGTTTGCTTGTAAATATCCTGCAACACCTGCAGCACTGAAAGAATTTTCCAGAGTTAGTTAGCCTCCGTCTCAGCTGCTATACTGATTTTTTAAATCATAAACTTCTCTTAAATTATAGGACTGACTTGGAAAACAATGTGTATTTCATCTTTCCATTCCTGGTTCTGTTTGACAGAGGAAAGCAGCACGAGCAAAAAAAAAAAAAAAATCTCTTTTCTGGTTGCTGTTAAATTAAGCAAACTGACACCTTGTACTGTAACAAGTGAGCCACTAGCTCATTAAATCAAAAGGCAAACATCTTTCTCAAGCTAATATGATGCATTGTGCAAAGATCGTGTCATTTAAGACTTATCTACAATGGAAACTAATTAAGTAGTCTTCATGATTTAGGATGATTATCATTCACTGTCTTAGAATTTGTAATTATTCTGTGGAATTAGTTATGAAAGTTACCAAAACATGAGGTAAGTTAAAGAATGAGAAAGCTGGAAGATTAGATGTAGTCAATAGTACACAAACCCTCTGCTTATCACAGGAAGGCTGACCTTGCTGCATGTTTCACTGAGGTAACATTCCCACAAAGTCAGGGAAGCCAAAGCTTGAAGAATTAGCCTAAAAATATTGCAGTTTGGGGTGAATGCCTAATAGAGCTGACATCATTAAGAGATTCACTGAGTTGATTTTACCTGTCATCTGTTCTCAGCCAACGTAATCCTAGCACTTTATCTCTTTCCTATATTACAAGTCTCCTTACTAGCACGCTATATTCTATATTTATTTTTTTTTCCCCTGTTATTATTCCCTTCTCTGTTATCCTATCCTCTCTGTTAAGGCATGTTAGGAGTGGCCATCTCTGCTAGCTGCTCTGGGCCAGGACCTCTCCTCCTCTCCTGGAGCCCAGGTCAGTGTCTGAGGTCTCTGCCCAGCCTGAGGGATGCAACTTCTGCTCTCCTGTTTGCCAAACACCTATCCCAGAGACACACAGACACACAGAGGACACTGACGTTGCTGGTCACAGAGACTGCCACAGATGAGGCACTACCTTCAAAAACACCCACACACAAGACTCTCATAAAACATGAGCATGGACAACGCAGTCCCCTCTTCCTCTCTCTGGATCCTAGGACACCTTAACCATTTTATGGTTCTTCTACTCTGTGGCTAGTCCAGCTTGAAGCTTGTGAGCAAATGATACATGCAGCAGTGTGTCCTGGCAGCCAAAAGGGCCATCTATGTCCTGGGGTGCATCAGGCACAGCATAGCTAGCCAGTTGAGGGAGGTGGTTGTTCCTCTTTGCACTGTGCTGGTGTGGTTTCACCTTGAGTACTATGTACAGTTTTGGGTGCCTCGGTACAAGAAGGACATCAAATGATTAGTGTGTCCTGAGAAGAGAGACCAGGATGGTGAAAGGTCTTAAGGGCAAGACTTACAAGGAGCGGCTGAAGTCACTTGGTTTGTTCAGCTTGGAGAAGAGAAGGCTGAGGGGTGACCTCATCACAGTCTACTACTTCCTGAAGGTGGGCAGCAGAGGGGAAGATGCTGATCTCCTCTGTCTGGCAACCAGAGACAGGACACAAGGAAATGGTATGAAGCTGTGTCAGGGGAAGTTCAGATGGAACATTAGGAAAAGGTTCTTCACTGGGAGGGTGTTCAGCCCCTGAACAGCCTCCCCATGCAAGTGGTCATGGCACCAGCCCTGTCAGAGTTCAAGTAGCATCTGGACAATGCTTTTAGTCATATGATTTATTTTTATGTAGTCCTGTGAGCAGGGAGTTGGACTCCATGATCGTTGTGGGTCCTTTCCAACTCAAGATATTCTATGATTCTATGCACACCCCCATGTACACCTGGTTTCCCCAAGCAGGGACCAGGGTTCTTTATTTGGTAACTTGTCCATCCTCATGTACCTCAGATGTTTCCAGGGCCAAAAAGGTAAGTTATTGGCACAAATACAGCATGAGATGCCTATAGAAGACCAGCAAAATATAGTAAGCACCTTCTAATAGAAAAAGTTTAGTTCAGAAATATTTGGAGAGACATACTCTAGAAGCCTTCAAATCTCTTGATAAGGATTTTTTACATGCCATAAGAAGCATTCCTCAAAATCACACACCCCAGAAGTATGTTTACTCAAAGAAAAGAAAAAAAATTCACAATAATATATTTTAAAATACCATTACATTTAGCTTATAATAGGCATGAATATCACTGTGTTTTACAATTTAATTAACGAAGACCTCCCAGGACCAGAGGTAGGTATTTTTGACAAGTAATATTGCCACATTTCATCACATTGCAGTTCTGTGGGTTGCAAATTAGTTAGTATCTAGTTTAATGTGATTAATGTTCATTTTCCCTACAATGCTGATGTAATTTGGAAGGAAATTTCCATCTGGATGTTTGTAGTATAAAGAAGAAACTGTTTTGGGGGGAAGATGAATTTTGTTTTTAATAGAGATTGCCAAAACCCTGTGCAGCCCCTTAGGTCAGCAAAATTTTTTTGGGAAATTAAATGCATTGAGCATTTTAAACAGAATGACTTTCGTGTTTTGTGGGCAATTAATATTGCTTTCTAAAAGACAGAGTACTTAATGCAAGGGATGAAAAGTGCATTTCCTAACTTAAAATATGTTTTCTCATTATAAAGTTATCTTATAAAGGAAAATCCAATGCTATCCAATCTCTAGGCTTTATAACTACTGCATTAATACCTGAATTGTAACCAGATATTCACCAGCTACAAGTAACTATAATAATGTCCATGAATATATGCTAAATTGCATACACTGCTTTTCATTATGACTTCTGTTTTCCTAGTTAAACTCTTTATTGAGTTCCTATATGCATGATGATATAGGGGAAAACCTTGAAACCACGACCTTCTGACAAAGTACATTTAATTTTATGAGTCACTTAGCAGGCATGCTTTTCAGACTAGCTTCTGGTCCATACAAGCACAGATCCTATCATTTATTCACAAAAACTGTTAGCTTCCTGCTTATGCACTGCTTCTGTGTTTCTCTTAGTCCTCCAGCTGGTAAAAGTAAAGGTGGTGCAGTATTTTTATCCAGGAAATAGTGAGCAAATCAGACAGTTACTCATGAAACAGTCAAACAAGGCAGCCTGGACAAGCAGGAACTGCATAACAAAGCCAACAGTCAGGCACAGCAGAGCCAGAGTAGCACAGGCAGGCAGTGGTCCCACTATGGTAGTTACTATTTCAGGCCAAACTCACAGTAGAGCAGCTCTCATACAGAAATCATTAATTCATTTCTTTAATCTAGTAACCCCCAAAAAATCCAGTTCTAAAACCCACTGGTACATCAATGAGCTCTGAGGAGAAGAGATTTTTTTCTAGTATAACCTGAGACTGTGGCAGATAGCAAATACAAGCTTTTTGCAGTGGCAATATCTGGAAGTCCAACAAGAGCCAAGCACTCTTTGAATATGCAATTTATTTTCATTTTCATGCCAATTAGAAAAAGTTTAAAAATATTCAGGAGAAATAAATTAAAATATGCACTGGGATCACTTCTAAATTTGGCAAGCTACAAGAAGAGAGTCATCCAATACAGAAAATTAGGCAGGGCTCTAGCAGTTCAAATCAGATGATCCTCTCCTGAGAGTGTTTCCAATACTGCATCTTTTGCAATGAGTTTAAAATGAGACAGCTGGCCTCAAAGCTAATACAGAAACTGCAATTCTTTGTTTAGCAAAGGCCAGATGCTCCCGTCTGTTTTGCAGCACAAAAGTCACTATGCTGAGCAAAAGTGGAGCAGGGCTAGGATCTCCTCTCTGTTTCAGTCAGTGGCAGCTCTTGAATGCAAGATGTCCCCAAAGGGTAACGGGTGCAGAAGAGCCTGGTCCCCTGGCACAATGGACTAATGTGCAGCTGTTCCAGGTTCACCCAAAATTCATCCATAGAAAAAATGACATGATATCCATTGGCTCCCAAGCTGCCTAGGTGTAAGCCTAACTCTGAATTCCACACCTAGACCTTGTGTGGACTCTTTTCCTTGGTAATTGAGATATACTGGCTATAGCAGACCATGAAGCTGAGGTCAGGCTCTCTGTGCTGGGCCATAGCTCATCCATGATCTCCTCTGCTTGCTTGCCCTCGTCCTCACCCCAAACACTGTGTAGTCTGTGGTCCCTTTGGACTTGTAGATCAGTTCTTGGAAACTGAAGAAAACAAGGAATGCCAGATTAGCATAGGACTTTTTCAATCAATGATTTGTGTTGTAAATTTATTTCAGTAATGGATAAAGTAACTGTCAGTTTCCAATCTTTAAAAACAGCCCCAAATCCTGACCCTCTCTCCTACTGTTTCCTGTCCGTCTTGCTCACAGCCTGAGGATCATCATCATTTTAGACTGAAAGAGGACTTTTCTGCCCATTCACCACTGTCAGAATGGGTTAAGCCAAAAATAGCTTTCCAGATGGGCCTGATTTACATGTGCACACAGGAGCAAAATACAGTTATTCTGAATCTTGAACAGTCTGTATATGTTACAGCTACATAATACCCTCAGCATGACCCAGGTAACCAAACTCAGGCATTCTAGATGGAAACCATAGTCTTCTTTTTCAGTGAAGAACCATATACAAGCTAGAATTTAGCATAGGGGTCTGTATTACATAGACATTTCTGCTCAATTCCAACACCATGTATAGCCTGAGCTGGTTTTGGCTGAGATAGAGATAATTTTTCTTTATAGCAGCTTGTATGGTGCTTGTACAATTTGTATTTGTGATGGAAACAGTGTTGAAAACACATGGATATTTAAGCTATTGCTGAACAGTGTTTACCCAGCGTCAAGGCCTTTTCTGCTTCTCATGCTGCCCTGCCAGCAAGCAGGCTGGGGGTGCACAAGAATATGGGACGGGACACAGCTGGCCCCAACTGACCAAAGGGGTATCCCATATCATATGGCATCATGCTGAGCAATAAAAGGTGGGGGAAAGGAAGAGGAAGTGTGGGACATTCAGAGTTATGGTGTTTGTCTTCCCAAGGAACCACTATACCTGATGAAACCTTGTTTTCCTGGAGATGGCTGAACACCTGCCCGCCCACGGGAAGTAGCAAATGAATTCCTTCTTTGCTTTCCTTGTGCGTGCAGCTTTTGCTTTACCTGTTAAACTGTCTTTATCTCGACTCACAGGTTTTCTCAGTTTTCCTTTTCTGACTCTCTCCGCACCCTGAGGGGGAGTGAGCAGGCAGATGTGTGGTGTTTAGCTGCCTGCTGAGGTTAACGCACAACACTGTTCCACCATTAATCCATCTAAGCACGTAGCTGCAAAGTGGCTGAAGTCTTGTGGTGGCTAATATTCTACAGCAAATTATTAATTTCCTGCACACAACAATAAAAGAGAGCAAGGTAAGCAAGATCTAGATGTTCAGAAGGTTAATTCCCACAGAAAGGCAGTTCCAATACACCAGGTCACTTACTTTCCCACTGAACAAATAGATGCATTTCTGTGCATCTCATATCAGCTTTCCTCTCTCAGTTAACAGGAGTGACAATACTGTATGAAATGTGTTTTTTTATGGATAAAAGTCTTTTACTAAGAAATTGTGTACCATGAGACCTGGTAATATTTCTAAGTGATACGCTTCAAAGTGAAAGGTAAATAGAAATTGCCATCCTGTCAGAAGAACATTCATAGAAAAGCAAATATGCACTTAAAGAGAGTATCAGTGTTTTCAGCAGAACTGGTTGCATTTTGCCCATTGAGACATTTATTTCTTTTCTTTAATGTGAGAAATAAACGAAACTAAAATGTTTTAAATGAAATGAAACAGATTTAAAAAAAAAATGAATCTAATATAATAAAGTTTTGGACATTACCAGAACTGAAAATATTTCCAGAATTTGTTTTAGATTTGGAATGAACTTAATTGGAATTTCACTGAAGCAAAAAATAGCTCCGTAAATTTTGTTGCCATTGTAAAGCAGCACATGCATGATGGCTACCAGGCAATCCAGTCTTGTTGCTTCTTTCATACATTTCTTTGATGCCTTTAAAACAAAGTATTTTAATTTTTTTTTTTTTTTGTGGAAAATTTTAGAGTTTTGGCTTTCCACTCTAGTTTCCTTCTAACCCTTGTGCAGGTATATAGCTTGACTTCTTAGTGAATTTTGAGCTACTGGAGATTTTGCAGTGATGTTATGTCTATAAAATAGGAATAGCCTGGTTAGCCATCTGTTCCCTTCTCAGAGGTGGCTTTCATCTTTTCTGTGGGATTAATGCTCTTTCTGTTCTTTCCTATTCTGTAGAGAACTATATTAATTTACAACATAACTTCCTAGCCTTTGCAAAATACAGCTTTATATTAATATTACTTTTTAATCACATATTATGTTTCACAATTGCGCAAATACTAATTTAACTTAAAATTCATGGGAAAAAATGAAGACTATTTGGTGGTTTTTCATCGAGCAAGAAGAAAGCCAGAAGCAACATACAAATTTGAATATATAAAGTTTAAGAATCAATAGACGTTGGTATGATAAATACGGTTGGGGAAGGAAGATCAGTAAGGGTTTGATTACATATGATACAAATTCTGCTACAGCACAACATTTTGAAAATACATTACAGTAGTTTAGAAGGCCTAGTAGCATTTCTGCATTTTCTTAAGATTTCACAGATGTATGAAACTCAGTATCTGGGGAAAGCAGGCTCTATGCTGAGTCACTGCCTAAGGTGGAAGAGTCATGGAAAATATCAGCTAAAAACAGTTAAACTGGTTCCCTGAACAAGTGTAAGGAAAAAAGGACTTTGTTTTACCATTGTGTTAAAACATGCTGGTGACTTTTTCTTTTAAAGAGCTGCATGCCCAGAATGAGAATTGCAGAGTCTGAAATGCCGCAGTGCCTGCGTAAGAAAGCTGTGCCTTCTATTCTGTCCAGAAAAACTTGCTAGTGCTTGGCTGAATTACGAAGTTTTCTATGTACATATTCACATTTGGCCTAGGTCTGAGATCAGGGAGGTTTTTCTCTCATTATGTCATTGGATACCTCATAGGAACCTGCCACGGAACCTCACAAAACCAAGCCAGACCGACTAACATATTAAAAATGGGATTTATTTTTATGAGATGGTAAAAAAATCAAACTAAGTTTTACTTGAACCGAAACCACTTTGAGACTCTGACAAACATTAACAATCCACAGGTTCAGAACATTGCTCAGGAGTCAATACCACGCAACTGACTTGGGAATTCTTAAAGTTTAATGGCCAATGAAGCAAAATGCACACTCAGTCACCTAGTAAGCGAGGGCTTTTAACCATGAGGAGCTTTTAACCTGGGCAGCATCTCACACCAAAGGGAGCACCCCCGACTGCAGACCCGCTGCTCAGAGGAAGACCAACTCAAGGTAGGTCTCTAGCAGGGTCACTTTATACCCTAGCCGAATCTGAACAGCCATCACATGTGGCCATGTAGGCCCGCCCCCCATTGGCTGAAGACCCCCAGCTTCCTCACCTTTTGACCAAAGCGTGTATGTGTTGACTGCCACCGCGAGGGTGTGACAGGAGCTGTGGTAGGAAGTTTTCGTGGGTTCTGTTGGGTCTTTATCAGGGTGGGTGCATCTGCCACAGAACCACATAGGATTTAAAGAATTTTTTTTAAGAGCTTCCGGCTTCAGACTGTGAGCAGAATAATACTAGAATTGGTATTACTATATTCTGGACCAGAATTATGGAGAGGCTGTGAGAAAGGATACAGTCTTTCATCTTTACCTGAAGATAAGAGGTCTGGAATTTTGGACTGACTGGACAAGGAGATTGGTAATTACTGTCAAGGGAAAAAAAAAAGATGTATGAAGATAGAATAAATTAAAGTTTAATGATAGAGACTAGGAAAAGAAGTAGAGAGATGTGAACAGCTGGACCCTGAGGTTAGGACATGATTCAGAAAACAACTGGAGGTGGAAAGCGAATGAGAACAAAATGACTTGTGTGAAAGAGTTGGCTGGATAAAAAAATATGGGTAGAAATTGTTTAGATGTGAAGGAAAAGGAAGGGAACCGAGTCTGCTGTGCAGGGAGTGCAAATGCCAGGTTATGGGGAAAATTGAGCATTAAAAAAGGAATTTTCTAGACCAGGCAATTGAAATTAAACGTCTGAGGAGCTGTCAAACAAACTAGAAAGTCAGAATGGCCAAAGGTGAGGACACAGTAACAGAAGACAAAAAGGAACGAGTGGGACCAAAAGTTATTGAAAGGGAGAAAGACAAAGAGTTGAAATAGGAGGCAGAATAGAAAGAAAAGACTGCATCGACCTGACCGTGCTCCTCTCTGCAGTTTGGAAGTGACCCTCAAATTCCTAACTGAAAAAAATTAGATGTAAATTTCTCACATAGTCTTAATTCACCCCTCCTTCTATAGACATGATATGAGAGCTATCAAAACACATAGTTAGACACTATTCATCTGTTGTACTGAGCAGATCTGTATGGGGAACAACCGAGTTATGTCATTGAGGAGGCTGTTCCTTTTACAGTCCTACTTCAATTGTAGAATGTGAAATGTGAATGAGGAAGGAATTGCAAGAAAGGAGCTTATCTTGACAAAAGCTAGTGGATGTTTTGCCAACAGATTGCACTTAGTTCCTTAGTTCAGTTCCTGAGTTGGGAATATCACTGAAATCAAGAATGTCACACATGTTCACAAGTGCAGTGCTGCTCATTTCCTGGGAACATGTTATACCACTCCCTGGTATCTGAATTGCAAAAACACAGTACATTCACACCTCCAGTTGTAAATACACAATGGAAATTTCTTGGAGGGAGGAGGTGGAAAGGGGAACGTGAAGAATCCTGAAAAATACCTTCACATGCCACCTTTCGGGCACTCAGAAAAGGACATACTGTCTATAATGTGCACATGTGGTCTTCATCCATTAAATTAAGCTATAGAACCTTATAATTTCACAAAATCTTAAGGGTGTCCAATATTTTCACACTTGTAAGCATAAGGTCACAAGGATGATGCTAACAAGTTTATGAGGAAGCAAAGAACTCTTTCTTCAGAGAGCACTGTGATGTAAGAAAAACATATCACTCACTAACCAGCAAGAACAAAACAACCCCCCTCCTGCTTATTCTTCCTGTGCACCAGAGAGGAAATGGGCCCTGTAAGAAACATAATACTTAATCTGTATTGACATAATGTGACATAATGAAAATGCACAGGGGAATTGCTTCTGAGTTCCTCGGGTAATTTTAATTCTGGAATTTCCTGACTGTATAATCACTTTTCAATCCTAGTAGCATTCTTGGAAAGGAGTTATATGTATTATTTTGCCAAGACTATTAAACTTTTGGAAAACCCTATTTATTTAGAAAAAATTGCTTGAAAATATTTTTTAAGTAGCTAGGAAATGAAATATATTGTGTAAGAATAATAAAGTGCAATTATTTCTCTCTAGTTTTCCCCAGCTTCCAGTCTATGCTTTTTATATATAAATAGATAGTAATCAACAAAAGAATAAGTCATTTAGAAAAAAAAAATGAATATTTATCAAAACTTAATGCATTTCTTTATGAGTTCAGTGAGCCTAAATGTTAATGAAATTCTTCCTTTCAAATTACATCCATAAACCCAGCATTAGATAAGACCTTGTTATCAAGGGTAAAATGTGATTAAATTGCTGGGTTTGCATTTACTAATGTGGAATGATTTGTAGGTCAATGAAAAAGTATTTAAGATTTTTCCGTTTTTTAGACAAAGTAACACTTCATTCAAAGTACAACTACCTTCGTCCATGTTTGGATGCAACATTTCTTTCAAACAAAAATTTTTTATTTATTGTTGTATTTTTAACAGTAATTCTATTAAAAAAAAAAAAAAAAAGAAGCAACTTCTATCAAGTGACTTTATATTTCAGATAACCAATAGGAAATAAGGATCACAGGATCACAGGATCACAGAATGGTAGGGGTTGTAAGGGACCTTCAGAGATCATATAGTCCAATCCCCCTGCCAATGTGGTTTTACCTAGAGCAGGTTGGACAAGCGGGTTTTGAATATCTCCAGAGAAGGAGACTCCAACCTCTCTGGACAGCCTGTTCCAGTGACTAGATGATAAGTTAAGGTTGATCCTCATTGAGCTTTTTTGTGAATAATTAAGATCAGTTTCACATGTTGTTTCCAGCGTCATAGTTAGTACCACCTGGAGAAACAACTAGAAATTCCTGAAGTGGTGAATGGAGCAATACTATCACTTCCCCATGTAACATAACGTGGTGGAATCCAGTCATTTCTAATATGCTCATAATCCTGAGAACTGCATGGATTTAGACTCATGCCTTTAGTTGCATTCCATTACTTGGAGGGCTGTTGTGTGGTTGTTAATTCAAGAGATTTATTTCAAGCCAAATGCAGGTGATGCTGTCTGTCATTGGCAACTTTGAATTTGGATTGCCATGGTGCCATCATATCTGTAGATATTCTGGCATACAAACATGTGGAACCATTTGTTATCGAAGCTGCAATTTAAGTGCTGTTATTCTCATTGCTTGTTTGTGCATGTGTGTACCCCATTTTGATGGTTTATTTGAAAAGCTTAGTACAAGCAGTCTGCCAGTTAGAAAATTTGGTGCTGGAAAGCTAACTTAGAAATATGAAGATTTGATTTTGGTTCTAGAATAAATTTAACAATTAAATTGATTCTTTCTGTATGTTATTTGGGTTATGAAGTCTCTGGAAAAAAAAAATGGTAACATTTGTTACTTTAAGTGAGTTGCACATTTATGCTTTGGAAACAAAATCTGACAGTGCTTGCAGTACATTTAAATTACACACGTGAAAAATAATAGCAAGAAAAATGCACTTGACTGAGATTTGGCATAAGCCAAGGTGCATTAAGTACTCTGTTAGTCAAAGCTCATTGCACTGTATCCTTACTTCTGTTAGTACCTGAATTAGCAAATTGATGAAGGTGTTACTATGTCTAAAACTCCCTCCAACATCTCACTTCCTGGATTGGCATTTTCTGCACACCGGTTTACAACTAACACCTATGTTGAGAAAGTAGACATCCAGCTACAGAAAGAATAGCAGCTCCAGCTGATAAATTCAGAGTTTATATCAAAGCCTAACAGGCTATAAGTTACTCTAATGATATTGTTCCTCTAAAATCTGTGCTTCCCAAAATATTGTAACTGTGAGAAAGAGTTATCCTAATATTTCAGAAAGTGTCCGATAAACATAATAGGGGGGGGGACTTGCACTTTCTCTAATGAGAGCAGCCAGACCCTCCCTCCTAGATTGCTGTAGCAAGGTCACAGACACCCTGTCACTCTGAAACAGAGGACTTCTCCCCAGTATTCAGTTTCTGTCAATGCAGCCCCAAAACCCCATTCATTCCCAGCTGCGAGCCCCAGCACCAATTGGCACAGTCCCAGTTGCAGCTGGTGACAGATCTGAGAACCCACAGCTAGAAGTCACACTTGGGAATCTCTGCCTTCTCTCTGCCTACTGGGGCAAATAGACCATGCTACTCAACTATACGCTGGGATTCTTGGCTCTTTATGGTAGCTTATTACCCCAACCCAGGTAACTATATAAAATGTCTGTCTGATTACATGGCTCTTCACAATCATTTTCACAAGACATTCGTTGGTTAGGTTGATCCGCTCCACTCCACATAGGGCTTTTTGTCAGCCTTAATTGGTGTAATCCCAGTGAATAATCACATAACCAAGAATGGAATCAGAGTGGACTAATAAATTACTCAAACTAAGATATTAAAGGCTATATCTAACCTGGGTGTAATGTTACTGACTTCAGTGGCATTACATCAGGGATGACCTTCATCCATCAGTTTGCAGGATCTAACATAAATTATTATTCCTTACACATTGCTCTACTGTTTATTAAACATAGTTATAGAACACTCATCATGAGTTCTCTCTCTTGTGCACATTCTGATTGTCTGATTAGAAAAAAATAAAAATTCTTTCAATTTAATCAAAATATTGCATAAATAAAAATGCCAGTTCAAGACAGAATATAGTCTATTAATATGTAATCATAATTTTTGATATTTTAAATTATAAATGCTTCTTTTAAAACTAACTTTGCTTTACCAAATTAATAGTAGTGAAGGAAAGGTTTTTAGATTGCAATTTTTTCTAAATCAGGGTAAAAAAACCCTCACACTCCCAGCTAAAATGTGCTCACAATTAGCTCCAATGTAATTGCTCGTGCACATGTGCAGATTCAGGATGTGAAAACAGGCTCTGCTATGAAACACTGAATGGATTGACTAATTTCAAAATACATATTTGTGCTGTAACTTGGGAGTTCTCAAAATACTTTTCAGAAACTGTGGTGATGACAATGAGGGTTATTGAACTTGATGACCATTTTTATATTTTTCTTTCAGGCTGTTCAAAAAGATCTCCAGTGAGAACATATCCTGTCAGGACTGGTGGACATTCCAGTATCTCTGGATTGCATCCGCTCCACCACTAATGCACTATGTGTAAGGCACAGTACTCTTCTGTTGCCTCCCATCTGCCTTATCTGTACTATTCTACGTAAGAGACCTTGTCTGGCTCTAGCCATTATCATCCCGTGCATAAAACCTAAAGAGAAAAAAAGCCTTTCTGGCTACAGTCCTGTGAAGTACCTATGAGTTACTTGTGCCATATACCAAGCTGTGTGTATGTCTTAAAGTGTTTGAAATAGAAAGCTGTCATTTCTAGGTCTCATATAAAAAGACACAGTAATGTTGAGGACTTGAGCTATTTCTGATTTGGTTGTTTATGAAAATATTAGCAGCTAAAACGTGCAATGGACAATTTTCTGGCTTTGAGGCCAGCTGGCAAACCGTGGCTTTCATCCGTAGACCTTCCAAAACAGAGTGGTCATATCCAAATTGGATATCAGGAGCATTTCTTAATCCTTACTAATTCCTGTGTTATTCCTGGGTGAGTGCTCATTGGCATGGGCCAATATCATATCAGGAGCCATATTAAAAATCCAACCGACTTGGGGAAGTGCCTAAGTCCGTGCCATGCCATGCACTGGCTTTGTTTACTTTAGCACTACAGAGGTAGTCCCAACTGGCAATGAATCCAGGCAGAGGGAGTTAATAAAGTCAGTCATTAAATACAATGCCAAGCTGTTTGTTAAATGCCTATTATGGCAGTTGCAAACTCCTTTGGGAAATTTTAGCAGAGATGGGAAAATATTACAATTGTTTTAGGAATTTTAGCTCAACTTCTCTGGTGGGAAGACTTAAACTGGTGCTTCACTTCTTTTAAAAATTAGTGTCTCAATCACAGAAGAACTACAGAGTGCTGAAAGATTAATTCCCTGCTCTGTCCAACTGAATCAATATCCTATTCAGTGTCCTCATTTGTGAATAGTACTTTTAGTGTACTGTGAGAGCAGATAAAAATCATGTTTTTTTAAGTGGGCAATGAAAAGGAAATGAAGAGACTACAAATGTGTGGAACTATTTAAATTATCAAAAGCTACTATACATTAAAATCTCAATCAAATCTTAAAAAGTGCTTGTACATTTAGGCATATCAATGGAGTGAAAGAAGTGAATCTCTTCTTTCCTTGGCTTTGCCTCCAGGAGTTTATAATGATTAGTACAAATCTGGGAAGTGTAAACATGAGAAGTGTTATACTGCATACTCCTACTGCACTTAAGTTAGATGATTCAGACATACATGTAATTATGATAGCCCTTTATTATTCAGGCTAAACCACTGTTCAAACTCAATATTAAACTTGAAGAAAATGGGTAGTTTACACACTCTGTTAAAAATACATCCTAATCACAGATAAAAGAGGAGCACTTGCAGAGAAGCAACTGGGCTTTACACCTGCTGTCGTAATGAAACCTTCTCTTTAAAATATGATTTTTTTCAGAATAGGTAAATAAGCATGTTCTGGGGTTTTGCTTGTTTGTTTTGTTGGTTGGTTGGTTGTTTCTTGCTTTTGTTTTTGTTTTTGCAAGGATTAGTTATCCTTGCAAAATTTGGACGTTAGAATGTTCTAATTTAGCCTATATCGTTATCGGACACAACAAAAATTATTAATATCTGATATAGAATGCATAGATACAAATTCCTACAGATTCGTAATTTATTCATGAAATGGATGGAAAATGGAATATAGGGAGACAAAATGTTCAAGGTCAAATCTCATTGGCTGCAAAGGCTTAAGGTGAAATTTTGACAAGTATTCCATTCAGTTCTACAAAACAAAAGAGTTAAATCTTATTTTAAATGTGATGGGAGCTAGGACCCGTGTTCTTTCTCAGTTCTTACCTCGAGTGACTTAAACATCATTCAAGATATTTCTTAAGTGCACAAGAACCTCATTCCCTCTCAAAAAAAAAAAAGAATTTAGACTTCTAAAAATCACCTCAAAACATTACTGTTAGTGCTAAGTACAAAATTATCTGACTGTGTGCCTACATTTTCTTTTTCAAGTGAATCTGTGCTCATCATACTGTGCTGCGAACCCGTTGCACAGCAGACAGAACCAAGCCAAATGCCGAGTAATTGTGTAGTGGCAACAGCATAGCAAGGTGCTAGGAACATGCAAAATACCCAGGGGCATGGCAGTGTGTTAAGTGGAGCTTCACAGATTTTAGATCAGAGTTCAGTATATAAACAAAGAACGCCTGCAAAGGCCCCCTGCAAAGGGCCTATTTTTCTCCTGAAAGACAGAGACAGCCACTGGCAAAAACTGATGCAATTTTCTGAAATAACTTTAAACTTACAGTGGACTAACTATTGGACTTTAACTGGAGTGTTTGGAGCTGTTTCTTTTGATTTGATTTATGTGAACGCTGTGTGTGTGTATCTGTGTCTGTGTGTGTCTGTGTGTCTGTGTACCTGCACATGTCTGTGTGTACATACATAGAGAGGGGCAGTATACATACAGGGGACTTTTGCACCGCTGGAGTTTTGGACTGCTGCATTACAGTATCCATTATAGCATGTCACATTCTCATGCACGTTCATCGCTATTACATTAAGTACCCCAAAAGTCTGCAGATGTAGATATAGGAAGTCATATTGTGTGGTTTGTATATAGGAAGGGAAACTACAGCCAAAATGCTTCTATATATAAAGTTATGTGGTAGTTTGGGTTTTCTTATTGTTTTTGTTGTTGTTGTTGTTTTGGGTTTTTGTGAGGGCTTTTTTTGTTTGTTTGTTTGTTTAATTTCCACTGTTCTGTGGCAATTTTTATTTTTAGCAATTCTACGCTAACAGGGAAGGGAACATCCCTCTTTCTGGCCAAACGCTACTAGCCAGACTTTGCACAAAGAAGTTCCTTCAGCTCTCAACTGCAGCGTAGCTCTAAAGCTGCTTCATGGCTGCAGTTGCACTGAAGGAAAGCAGTGTAAACAATGCTTCCCTCCTCATGAGAAAACAGATTGGGAAACATTGGGAAACTTATTCCGTCACTCAGTTTCCGTCAGCTGAGAATGCAAAACAGTCTTCAGGGAAAGAAGGGAGAGGTGTCTAGTTCACAGTTGCCTGAAGTGATGCTTCTCTGATGTAGCACTTAAAAGAGGACATAGCAATAAAATGCAGCATTGTCACATCTCCTTCAGTTTGCAGTGGACAGACTCTGCCTTCACGGATATTAAATACTGTGGTAGCCATACGGCTGTCTGAGGCTGAATATGCTTTTCAGGTTTTCAAAAACAATTCCTCTAAAAAAGCCATTCTTCAGATTCCTGATGTATGTATGCAACAGAGGAGAAAATGGTATTTCAGAAGAATAGTTTACTGAGCTAAGAACGCTGTGATCTGAGCTTTTCAGAGGTCTCAGTGACTATGTTTGCTTCTAAGACCAAATCAGATTCCTACTGAATGGGTCACAATTTAAATTCCTGTTGGCTTCACAAAACAGAGGATGGGATCTAATGTTTGTAGCTTTGGATGCTGTATGTTGGCACCTGCAATTAAAATTGTCTTGGTTCTGATGAAAGCATATGACATGCGATACAGATCCTAAGAAGACAGACATTGTACATAACCTAAATCTGTCACAAAAATAAATTAGAGGCAAGCTTTGCTGAGCACTGTATATGCTGCTGGATCTGGGTGGTAAACTGACAGGCACAATCATTTTCACAGATCAGTGAGGAAGTGCTTTGCAAAACATATGTGATGTGAAGTGACACACAGGTTTCAACACAACCAAAATAATAAATAAAATGGATTTAGCAACATAGTATTTTGAGGCATGTAATTAGCCAAATTTTCTGCTTCTTTCTGGAGTAATGAATACAGCACAAAAAAAAAAGTCACAGACTAGATACAAAAAAGTGAAAGCCTTTTTCTGCTCTGTGTTATGTGAACACTGATCACGCAAATGATCGGTTTTGTCCCTTCAGGACAGAAATCTCCAGCTCCATGATGAGGAATCAGAAAAACAAACAACAATCTCATCAATGAGAACAATGAAAACACATATATTTCTAAAATAAACCTAGGAAATACACAACTCACTAGTATGGTAGTGTATGGATTACATCACTACACTGACTGCTGTTTTTTATATCTCCTTGAGGCAAATTTTCTTTTTTTCTTTTTTTTTTGCTGTTGCTTTTTCTCTTTATCTAATCATGAAGAAAAACATTAAATACTCCATTTATTTCGTGCTCATTCTGAAAAAAAAAATCCAAAAGGTTCTTAATTGACATACTAGAATTAGCATGAGTGAGATACTGATGATTTTTTTCTCTTTTCTACTGTATATCTATAACATTTTGCAGTCATTGGCTTAGCACATTACTGCCGGATATTATCTATGAGGAAAGTATTCTGTTTGTCATGACAATCACCAGCCTGGATGAAGCCAAAGGTGCCTCTACATTAGGAGGTTATCTTTGATAACACCTAGCAGAACCTTCTTGGGAAGACAGGGAAAGAACAGATTTCTGCAACCTATCAGTATCCAGCTATCAGTGACATAGCGACTTTTTGAGTGGCGGTTGCTGTTGGGTCTCATGTTTAATAACAATTACCAATTTTATTAGTCTTTTTGACCAGTGATACATACTGTGCTTATCTTTTCAGAGAACTCTCCATGGTGAGTCCCAAACACCTTTTCAGAAGTGACAAGAGTTAATATAGAGTGCACCATTGTTTCTTTTCTGTGTATGTATTATGACATACCATAAACACATAATCTGTTTTCTACATGGCAGTCAGGGTGCATGGTTAAGACATTATCAAATCAGACAGTTGTATTCCCAGCAAAAAGGTCGCGGACTCCACCAAGTGGCATTCACTTACCTTGTTGTTAGGCCTTCACCAGGAAAAGAACGCTAAATGCGGACTTGTGACTTTGGAAATTGTTTAATTTAATTTGATGCTTTCTGACATTAGAAGTACCACATGCAATCTGCAAATGCATATGAAGAACAAGAGGTAATTATGAAATCAGGAGGTACCAAAATATTACAGGAGATAAAAGGCATGGCTAACAAATAGCATGCGAAACGTTAACCATCAAAGACTCTAAACCATTGGTAATTATACAAAACAGAGAGAGGAAGCTGGAAGCTCTTCCATAGCTGGAAGAATAGTCTATTCCATGACCCGCTAAAAGGAAACCTAGGGACATGGGGCAGACTGTACTGAAAATACACTTAGTTGTACTGAGAAAAGATACAAAAGTAAAAGTTGGTGGAAAATAGAACTCAAAGGAGAGAGGGTAAGGATTATGTAGCAAAAATTGTAGTTCATTGTATGCTGTGACTAAGTACACTGATCACTTCCGTTGTCTCTGAATTAATTGGTACAATTCTATAAAATGTAGAATGATAGCTTAAGTGATTTTCACTTGCCTTATGCTAAGGAAGCGTTTCTTAAACAAGTGAGTATTACAGTCTGTGATGGAGAATGGAGCGTTCAAAATGAAATTGCTGAGAAACAGTATTTTGGAGGGATTGAAATGAAGACAGTTCAAATTCAGTGAGCAGTTCCAACTATAAGCAGAGTGGGAAAATGGATTTTGAAGGTGTCAATAATGTCTTTTCTCTCTTCAAGCTTCTCTTGTGAAACAAATTTAAAACAAAAGTCTATTTGTATTTTTTAAGAGAGTTTTACAAGTGTTAAATGATATGTATTTTGAAAATAACAAAATGTTTCAGGTTGAATGAAAATAAAATTTGAAAAGGATGGAATTTCATTGACAGGAATAATGTTTGACACAAAGAAAACATTACAAGCTGACTACTTAAAAAATGTACTATTTGGCAGCTGAAATTATAAAATGAACAGCTCACCAAAATAAATATATTTGTTTAAAAAATGTACAAGTATGTTGATTTAATAAAGAGAAAAGGAACCGCATGTAGTGGTCAGAGAATTTTAACATGAATGTGATGTCTTGGTTTGTGAGATCAAACTTTACAATTCTAGGATCCTTCTTGTCTACAAGTAATGTCTATGACATTAAACTATGAAATGCTATATACCATCTTCCAAAAACAGAGAGCAGCCTTCAAGTTTACCATATACTGTATTCTCTGTATATTTCTTTGGGTTTTGCCATCATATGGTCATTAAATATCACAGGCCAGAATACAAAACAACTTTAGGCACCCAGTCCTCATTTCAAACCAACGCAAGTCAGAATCTGGTTCTCTCTGTGTAATCCTCACTGAATATATACTGAATGACTAATAGCATATTTTATTGTTAGAGTTGTTAGTGTAGCGCTTGTTTTTTGTTGGTTCTGCATGTTGTAATTTTCCTCTCTGACATTAGAAATTTATTTCATTGTGATTTGCTGTGTCCTTACAGTGTTCCTTGTCAGCAGATTCTCTAACAACTAATTTCAAAAATGTTAATGCAGTTGAATGTGGCTGACACAATGCATAAATTTATATATTCATCAGCACTCTTGTGAAATGCAACCTTCCAAAAAGTCTCCTCAAGATAGCAGATCTTAATTTCCCTGTTTTCTCCAGATCCTCTCAGGTCATCTATTTCAAAGTAACCCTGGCTTCAGCAAAATCCTCTGAGTAACTCCTGCTGCTTGACACAAGCTGCACATGTATCATAAATTGTCTTTCATGCCCCAGATCCTTTTGCCTATAGTTATGAAACCAAGTAAATACATTTGTAGCTTGGACACTTTAACAATGTGCTGACTACTTTGCTAGGACTATTTTCTGTTTGGGGAGAAATGCCAATTGGCATTTTTGGATTTCTGTCCAGCTGAAAAAAGTTTTGAATTCTAAACTCTTTGCCTTTTCTTTTCCTATTCCTTTGGTATACAGGTCAATAACCAAATCCTGTTTTTCTCAGCTTGTTGTTCATGAAACTGGGATCTTTTTCTACACATCAGTGTCTTTGAGATCAGACTCAGTCCATTTCCATGCTGCAGGCTTTGGATGCCAATCTTGTTGCTTTCTTTCAAGAGCCTCAAGTCCCTCAAGATCTTATCCTGTCCCCTGTAGAGCCTTTACAGAGCTTTACTGAGAAATTTTTTGTAAGCCAACATTCCTTTCATGGAAAAAAAAAAAAAAACCACAAAAAACCAAGGAAAGGATTGCAGGACAGCAGAATACCTTTTGTAAAACTAGCTGATAGAATTGAAAGGGAATGCATTCAAGAACACAAAGCATTTCTTTAGATTTGAAAGAGGAGCCCAAGCAAGCTTAGTTGATTTGGAGTAGAGGTCAAAACAGATGCATCAGGTTTGAAGACTGATTTACGAAAACTTAAGTGATCTACTAATATTTATGGAAAAAGTTATTTTCTTAGTTTTTCTTAGTTTATCTGACAGAATTTCAATAGTCACTGAACACTTTGTCTACAATAAGGGGGGGGGGGGACACGACGGAAGCGGGGTACTCATGCTCACCCCAGTTCTGAGCCACATCAAGAGCATTGGTGTCTTGCTGTGGTGTGTCAGTGGCAGCAGTAGATGTTTTACTGCTTCAAATAAGGCCACACAGGAAGTTCATAAAGCTGATGTCTGCATCTTGGCTGGCATGGGAGATGATGGGTGGCATTGTGATCTTAAGACTGAAATGTAAAACAAGATTTGCCATGGAAAAGATTATTAAAACTTAGAGTTTGGGGGATATGCTCCAATTAACTGCGTCAGGAAACTTTTCAGACAGCTTTTCTCAGCAGTCGGTACAGTATTATTTTCATCACCTTGTACATTGCCTTTAACAGTAAGGATGTTGTTATTTTCTCTTTTCCTACTAACCTTTAATTAGTCTTTGTGCCTGAGCCATCTTTTGACAAGTGAACCGTAGTAAGATTGGGAAGTAGGTACTGGCCAAAGGGAAATAAGAAGTAAAAAAATTAGAAATTGGAAGTGGACAGCACAGCAAATTCAAATTAAACCAATGTAAAATGACTTTGGAATCAGAGTATTCAGCACAGAGAAGTTGTAAATGGGCTTATTCTCAGGAAACATCAATGACTCTTAGTAATTGCCTAAAGTAAGCAGGTCAAATCCTGTAAAATGGAGAAAGGCACTGATATGAGATATCTAAGCTATAAGAGAAGAAGCAAACTGAAGGAAGATGACTGACACAGCCCATTCCTGCACTTTCCCACCTGGTGAATGACTCAGTCCCCACCTGTCAACAACTGCAACAGGTATGGTAAGGTACCAACACCTAGTGCCTGACAGAGTACATGTTTCAGCCCGCTGCAGTCCGCATTAGGGAACGGGGTAATTGCTGTGCACTCGTCTGCTGTATGCATGATACTGCTTTAAGGTCACTAGCTTAGGGCTAGGGTTAGGGCTAGAGTTAAGGTTAGGGGTTAAGGTTTAGGCTTATGGTTTGGGTTAGGAGGTCAGGTTAGCGTTAGCACTAGTGTTAGACTTCAGGTTCAGGTTGGGGATTAGTTTACGTTAGTGTTACAGTTAGAGGTTAGGGTGAGGGATTAGGGTTTAGAGTTATGTTTAGGGTTACGGCTGGGGTTAGGGTTATTGTTAACAGTTATTGTTAGCATTGGGCTTAAGGGTTAGGGTTAGTGTTCTAGAAAGAATTCAATAAAAAAATTCTCAAGTAAAAGATTTGAGGATTACATCATTTTAGGACTTTTAGTGGTGAAAATATTAATAGGTTTGGTCTCTAAAACATAGAAACTGACCCTAAGCTAATGTGCATTAAGAACTTAACCCTAAACAGATATGCATGCTGGTTTATGAGAGAGAGGAAGAGAGACACAAGGTCTTAAAATAGGGATAGTGGCAGATAAATATATATATAGTGCCACATACGCATATTAATATTAATAGTATCTGGTGTCTATTTTTCTGGACATGAAGACCCCTACAGACTAAGTATAATGCAGATTGTTAAGAAATAATTCCTTCTTCTCAACTGGGGGACAGACCTGCCCTGGCATTCTTTGGCACATATTTCACCCTAGTTGCTGGAATTAGATTTAAAACAAAAGGGGGAGAGCCTGGGAAACATTTCGCTCTTCACATCAGGTCAAACTGCTTTGCATTACTTTCTACCTCTCTTCTTGTTTAGAACTGCACTGAGGCTGCCGTTGTGAGCATTTAGTGAGAGGGAATCGGACTACGTTTACCTCATACCATAAAGTAAAATGCACATGCAGGCCTGTGTTCAACACCTGTGTCTATTTTCTGACCTTGAGTGCATGTTTACAATACTCACTGACATGAAGGGATAAAATGCTCTCAAATATCTCAGGAGACACTTTTGTCACCTGACTTTTTCATGCTGTAAATAAAGAAAATATTGACAGCTGTGGCTGACTAGGAGAGCTGAGTAGCCTGAATAATTTTAGCTTGAGATGATTAATCATGCAAAACAGTCTAAATAAATACAGAAAACTACAGTCCACAATATCTAGTCTGAATATAATCAACCTCTAAATCAGAATGCACTGAATGATCATGCTCAGAACACCAAATGGTGGAACACATTATGTTAATAGGATGTATCTCATTATCTATTATTCTAGGACACTTTTGTCAATGAGATGTTTACCTAAATGAGTTTATCCCTTCTAGTAAGATGAAAATAAATGTGTCATTTCCTTGGAATTACTTCAGATCATTCAACATACGAAAGTATGTTTATAACTATTCCCTCTACTGCATGAAATAAAACTGGAGGACTTCAGCGCCTTGATATTTGTGTAGATATTGTAAACCAATTTTCATAGCAGCTAGCTAAATCAATTATTTGCCTGGATGAAAATAAAATAAAAAAAACACCAAACTACTTCGCAGTTAAAGTTTTAGCAAGCATACACAAATTATGCCATGTTTCAGAATTTGGTCAAGCAAAGAAAAACCCTAAGGCTCATTTAGACTTAAGTTATGTAAAGCTTTGCTCTGGTTCAAATTGTGTCTCAAATGTATTTCCCATTTTTTACTCCCGCCTGAAACTTTATGGCTTTTAAATCTTTCTACCTTCTTTACAGCAATGTAAAATAACAAATACTTAACTTCTCAAATAATCAGATGCAAGCCATGAGATTTCTCGTAGTCTGTTTGCCAGAATTAAATGTATGGTACCTTTTCTGCCAGCATACATAATATAATATTTAAAATAGGATAGTCTCCTTCCTATGGGCAACTCAGTGGATTTTGTTAAGTTGCCATAAATAGAGATTGTTTTTCAGAAATATTAAATGACAATGTTAGTCTATCTTTTTCCAGTTCTTTGGCACTTCTGTTTACTTACTGTTGTTTTTCTGTCACTAATATAGTCCAGATTTTTGAATAAGCTTAAAAGTTAAAAATACCCCACAAACCAAGTCCATAATATACCATTACTATCTTTTTGCACATCCTCAGCTATACGCTGGTGAGGTTTTTTTTCATTTATTAATGATATTATAGAAATGATACTGACACAAACAACTGGATACTTAGTATTCTTCTATACTTGAATTCAAATAGTTTCACCTGGAAAATGAGAGAAAGAAATTGCTTTGTTTGCATCCACCTTTCAAAAACATTTTTGAAAGTGTTTTCAATTTTAAACTTTACCCAGATATGAGCTAAATACTTAAAACAAAACTAAACCACACATTTTTAATACAATTAAATCTGTTAGTATTTTTTTAATTGTTGAAAATAGTTCACGTTTGTTTTCCTGTTTCAGTCAAGTGGTGAGTTGACCTTGGCTGGGCACCAGGTGTCCACCAAGCCATTCTATCACTCCTCATTCTCAACTGGACAGAAGAAGTATAATATGATGAAATGCTCATGAGTCCAGATAAGGACAGGTAGATCACTCAGCAACTCAAAACAGACTTTAATTAGAAAAAAAAAATAAAATTAATTTATTACTAATCAAATCAGAGTAGGATAATGAGAAATAAACCCAAATCTTAAAAACACCTTCCCATCACCCCTCCCTTCTTCCCAGGCTCAACTTCACTACTGATTTCTCTACCTTCTCCCCCTGAGCTGCACAGGGGAACAGGGAATGGGGGTTGTGGTCAGTTCACCACATGTTGTCTCTGCCACTCCTTCCTCCTCACATTTTTTCTGCTCCAACGTGGGGTCCCTTCCAAAGGAGACAGTCCTCCATGAACTTCTCCAATGTGTGTCCTTCCCACTGGCTGCAGTTCTTCATGAACCACTCCTGCGTGAGTCCTTTCCACATGTTCTTTCCACACGGTGCAGTCCTTCAGGAATGGACTGCTCCACTGTGGGTCCTCCATGGGGTCACAAGTCCTGCCAGCAAACCTGCTTCAGCATGGATTCCTCTCTCCATGGAGGTCCTGCCAGGAGCCTGCTCCAGCGCAGGCTCTCCACAGGATCACAGTCTCTTTCAGGCACATCCACCTGCTCCGGTGTATGGATATCTGCTCTGCCATTAACCTCGGTGGGCTGCCTGGGGAAAATCTGCCTCAGTCTCTTTCAGGCACATCCACCTGCTCCGGTGTATGGATATCTGCTCTGCCATTAACCTCGGTGGGCTGCCTGGGGAAAATCTGCCTCACCATGGTCTTTACCATGGGCTGCAGGGGAATCTCTGCTCCAGCTCCTGGAACAACTGTTCCCTCTTCTTCTTCACTGACCTTCGTGTCTGCAGAGTTGTTTCTCTCATATATTCTCACTCCTTTCATCCGGTTGTGCTTGCACAACAGTTGTTTCCCCTTCTTAAATATGTTATTACAGAGTCACTACCCATTGTTGCTGATGGGCTTGGCCTTGGCCAACGGTGAGTCTGTCTTGGAGCCAGCTGGCATTGGTTCTATTGGACATAAGGGAACCTTCTAGTAGCTTCTCACAGAATCCACCCCTGCAGCCCCTCCCACTACTAAAACCTTGCCACACAAACCCAGTTCAAACCACCAAACCAAAAGTATATTATTTGTACATCTCTAATGTTTAACAGGCCTTAAATTCAGCTAAAGGATGTGATTTCAACTTTGCCTGTGATTCTTCATCTACTGACAAAATATGCCTCTAAAGCATAGGAAGTATAGGTTTCTTTTAAAAGCTGTTACATTTATTGAGTTTCACAGGCAAGGGCCTATTTCAGAAATTTAAGGTGACACTCAGCCCCAGGAAAACTTGCAGAACCCCTTTGAAGTCAACTTAAGCTAAAGCAGAATGAATTTGTTGCAGAATTTTGTCTTGAGAACTTGTCAGCTGAAGTGCCTGCAGTAATCAGTGTTAGTGATACTGCTAAAGGAAAGAAGCAACTTTTTCACTATTTGTAAAATGAGTTTAAAAAATTTAAACTATTATGGAGAGTAAGGACCATAGAAAAAGAGTTGGTAGACCAGATTGAAATTTTATCACTTAGGTAGATCAGCATTTTTAATTCTCAGTTTGACCATGGGATTGAATCCCAGAAAGTTAGAAAAGGCTTCTTTAGTTGGTGGAGTTACGGTCTTTCTTCTTACTCATTGTCTATTGTGCATTACAATATCTCTCAAATTCCCTTGCTTCTGTTTCATGATGTACAGATTTTGAAAGCAAAAATATTAGCACCTAACTGCCATCTTTCCAAACTGATTAGGTAAAATCACGTTATTATTTGCTGTTCTTAGACACATATAGCTGGAATTACATAGCTGTAATTCCTATTTGCCTCCTGAAAATTGAAAGATTAATGGAGTGACTTTGAGATGAACACATCCAAAGATTGAAGTGCCATGAAAGTCCAATGCTTCATAATTTTTCACTGAGTGAGTGAGCTCCTAGTTTAATACCAGGAGCTGGCTGTCTACAGTCATGAACTCTGACCCCTGAGCTTTACTGATGTGGTCCACTAGACTCAAACTGGCTCCCACAGGGGTGGTGTACAGGTAGAAGTGGGATGAGAAATGGGTACTGCTCTAGGTTCCAACCAGGAAATAGGGAGAAGGAAGCACTACATACGTAGAGAAAGGCTCAAGCATTCCAGCTACCAGAAAAAGCCCAAAAAGGTATCAGAGTCACATACAGAGTAGTTAACTAGATCATTACACATCGCTCAGTGATGAGACAGGTACCAAGAAGTTAGAAATAAGACCTTTCACAAGAAGCCTATACCTTCACAGGCTTAGGGAATGTATATATGCAGAACAATGGATTAAAATTAGGGAATGTGAGAAGTCTCCACTTGTCCTAGTTTTTTATACACTGTCTCTATCTGTGTGTAAAAATGTGTGTTATTTTTATATTTCATATAATAGATAATTATAGATTATATATTGAACTTATGTATAAGTTTATATTCCTTGTGTCTTCAGACTTGGATCCAAGTTTTTCTGTATTTTCTGTTGACTACCAAATCTAGCTTGCAGTACAAGCTGTACTCTCCGCATGGTTGCCACAGAGGCATGACATCTCTTGAGAGGAGAGGAAGAAGGGGTAGGGGAAAAGGCAGAGTGCAGAAGAGATTCCAAGAAAGGTCTGGTGGGACTCCTCTTCACTGCTGAAGTATTTCCAGTTGTCCTTTTCCTGTCTTTGAAAGACCACCATACAGTCTGAGAACCTCTTATAGAGACCTGGGGTGTCGTTATACTTCTATTTGTTATCATAGTTGTTCATACTTTATGCACCTTCCTGGACAAATGCTGCCATTTCATAAAAGCAGGTTCTGGAAAGCAGAAGAAACAAAAGAAGAAACAAAAAAGAGGTCCAAAACCATGCAAAATCTATCAATCAAATGTCTACATCTTTAGAATTTTGCAAACTTACTGTGTTACAGTTTTAACTCAATAAGCTATTAAGCATTAGAAATGCATTTATCCCAAACCCGAGAGAAGTATGCATTGGTGACATTAAGAATGTTTTCATCAGTGGTCTTTAGGTCATATTCTTCATTTGGTTCCACCTGTAATGCGTAAAATCAATAACACTAAATACCAGGGTAACTTTGAAAGCAGGAGCATTTATCAACCAGACAAAGCACCTTTTTGCTTTATAATCACCTAGAAGTCTAGTGAAGACAAAGAGTAACAAAGCGAGGAATTTTTTTTTATACAATTATGAGAGACCAATGCAAAGGGGAAATGGGAGTAGAGATAATCTACTTCATGATGTGCTATAGGAAATTATTTTGAAAAAAATTATTTTCACTTTAAATTAAAATGAAAAATTATTTTGCAATAAGATGTAGTACAGAAAATTGTTTGGCAAAGGATCTCTGCAGAAGCTAAATTGCAAAGAGAAAATCTGAGGCAGAATTATAAAAAAAAAAAGATTGCACAATTAGTGAAAGAACAATGGAAAAATCAAGAGACAAAGAAAATTATATAAGCACATGAGGATTTCACTTACTCAAAAGTCAGAGAAACTAGATTTTCATCCTGCAGCTAAAAAAAAACCCAAACAGAACACAGAGATAGGTCATAATATTTTGCAGAAAGTAGAAAGAAAAGTTGTATTAACTGTATTTCAATTGATGTTGATCATAAATAATTAAAAAAAAAAAGACAACCTGTTATTAATCATGCACCTATGTGCATATTTACTATGTATCTTTGTGCAAAATGTGTCTCTTGGTGTTTCCTTCTCCAAATATTGACATATATTTGTTATCCGTAACTAAACAATGCTATTCAGTTGTTATTTCCGTTACTGTTTCATGCAAGTTACTGATCCCGGGCTGATACCGAAAGCAGTTTGTTTCACTTAGACAACCAATAAATGGTGAAAGAGAAGATTCCTTTGCAATTATTTTCAAATGATGTGACAGTGCTACCTTTTTTTTCCCTTGTTTTCAAGCCATATCTTCCTAATGACTATCCTGTAGTGCAGATGAGAATCCTGCAATTCAATACTTTATATCAACTCTGGAAACAAAACCTTTCTATTGAGATCTTAGGCTCTCATTCAGCTGTGAAGAAATCTAATTGAACTAATTCTGTCCTATGTATTGTTTCCTGGTTCTTTATATAAATATTTGTAATTACAAAAATCTACAAATACATTTGGTATTTTTTCTTTATGGTTTTACAATCCTAATGTTTAAATGATGACATTTTTTGCATCAGATAACTCACAAAATATTTTTTTTTACTGCTAACCCAATCCTACACTCTTGCAATGTTTATACCTCAATATTAGACCTATCTGAGTTTGCTGACACTACACAAAATGTCAACAAAACAAAGAGGTAAGGGTTTTTCAGGAACAGGTCACATTCTTCTTAGGTTAAGGGAATTTTCTATTTTTATTAATGAAGCCCAGTCTTTCAAGTTCAGAGATCTTTTTATGAACTTAGAAATGCATTGTATAATCCATACATTTTTCTTCATCTCTGTTTTCTCTTCAGTCTTTCAACTATGTACTAAAGTCAGCTTACTTACTCATTAGGAAAAACCTCTTGTTTAAATATAGGTATTCTTCATTTAGATGTCAGCATATACTACTTAATGTGTAATTATACGTGTTAATTTCCATAAACTCTAAAAAGGCTTATTTTTTTAATATTTCTTTTTATCATTAATTCTAATGGCATGTTACTGTCTTAGAATACTTTTTCTTTTGCATGAAGATTCAGTGAAATTAGTCAAAATAAAGGAAGTCTGCTATTTGGTATGAACAAGAATCACAAAGCCAAGGTGAGATTAAAAATAATTATCCACAGAAACAATGTAAAATATATGCATCATTAGTTATTCTAAATATTCATTCTAGTATTAAAAATAACAAACTAAAAAGGATTTTTCTAAAAGAATAGATATTTTGTTACCTGAAAATTTGCAGTATCATTGCACATTCCCCAAAGGATCTTTTTTTAAAGTATAAATTCAAGAAAATAGGGTTGTAGCATAAAAATCCTGACAGAACCTTAAATACAGTGTTGCAACTGTCACAATAATATATGTGCAATGAACTACCAAAGGCAATAAAAGAAGCCACTAATATAAATTGTTTTAAAATGGGAGATAGGCAAGTATTTGGAAAAAGAAATGTTATGGGGGTAGAAATGCTAAATCAATGCAAGGATGTGCAGTAAATGCCAAGTTACAGAGCTGTTATAAGATTGACTGCAAAATCTCAATGTATCTTTATTTTTCCTTGGAGCAAAATGAAGTTATTACCGGATTCCATGCCAAATCTTATGGATTGTCATGATAAAGTGATAACAAATTGACATTTAGTGTGCCAATATATTGAATGGAGCTTCCACTTTCCTACACAAAATAAAATGTCTTACATTTTATGTTAATGTCTTCCAATCTTTGTAAAAAGGTAGCTGTCTGATGTTTACTTCCTACAGCCCTGAACTGCAATATCAGAACTTCTGATCTGGCCAGCAGAAAATGTGTAAACACTAGGCAATTCTACTTTGCTAATTGCCAAATCTTGAGTTTCAATGTTCAAATGTAGTGCCTACAGAAAGAAAAATACTCATGGGAACATTTTGCAGTGCATATCCTTTAAGAAAATGGTGTAGAAATAAATATACCATCAGCTGAAAAAAGAAAAATGGAAGTTGTTCCTTTATATCTCACAAGTGTCATATGTAATCCTGAATAGTGATCATAAATATATAAATTTTTATTTAGAACAGCAAATATGTTTTCAATAGTGCATTAATAAGGCTATAGCATATCCAAATGTAAGTAATCTTGATATTGTCCTCTTTTTTCTTATTTTACATGTTCTTTTTGTTACTGGATTTTTTCAAGTCACGTTGTTACACAAGGAGGAAACCATGGCTATTAAGATGAGCGAGGAATAGGATTTTCTCATACTAAGAACCAATTACAAGGGTTTCACTTGTTTGGTTAGCAAAATAACAACAAGAGATCAAATGCTTACTGTTCATAAACACTTCCAAGAGGAAACATTCCAAGGCTAAAAAAAATCCCATAAGCTAAATAAGAAATTAGTATACATTGCTAGCCAAAGAAAAAAAATAAGTTGAAAGTTAAAAGATTTTTTACTGTCAGACTCGTAAGGCACAGAACATCATTCTGATGTGAGGAGTGTAGTGGGAAAGGACAGGTGGAAAAGGAGTAGAAGGAAACTACTGCTGATAATGTGAGCAACATGAGTGAGAACTGTAATGTCCTGCCTTGTCCTGTCTTGTTATGACATGAATAAGTTTCTTGAATCATCATTTGCTAGTATGTGTGGATGCAATGCGGGCAGAGCATTTGCCCCTAAAGAGGCTGGTGAAGTGTACAGATGTTATTTGGTTTGTGGAGGTTGAAGGGAGAGTATTTCCTACTACAGCGTCTTCCAGCTTCTCTTCTGTGAATTACCCAGATTTCTAAGCTGAGTCCCTCTGCAGGCATGCAGCCAACCTAAAGGGTTTTCCAGAATGGCAGTACTTCAGAATATAATGATGGTGGTAATAAAAAATTTCTACAACTTTCAGTTCTGCAAATAGAAGAATAGTTCCTAGTTACATGCCCTGGCACACAACCATATACCCTAAAGCCCTTTTCAGTTCAAAGCCACACTTGAATCCAGCAGGGTTTTGAAATGCAGAGGATTTTCACTGCATTTGATGGTGATCTGCTTCAGTTTCAACTAAATGAACTAAAATCTAAAAGAGTAAATCTGACAACTTGGACAACATGTCAAACCTGAAACACCACCAACAGGCTGAAAAGTACTTCTGACCAACAGAGGGTTGGGATAAACCTTACAGAACATGTTGTTGAAATTTCCTGAATATCTGAATTCTCTTACTGGATCCCATGTGTTAGAATATAACATGAGGAAAGCATAGAATCTATCTGGAGGCACTAAACAAAGATATACAAAAAATCAATGACACTTCAGAGAACATACATCAGAGAGACTGTATTTATCCCCAGTTTTGTTAAATGAACTCACTAAAGCCAGAAAGGAAGGGATGTAGCTCTTTAGACATTTCAGGAGTCTTCATTAAAAAAAATATAAAGGGACTTCCATTCAGTAACTTTCTTAGTTGTCTTAAACACAATATACTCTCTAGATGACCCTTCAAATCACTTTCAGCTATTTTTGCAAAATTTGTTTTCATAAGAAACTGACAGGATGGGCTTCTGATACAAGAAACCATTTTTCAGTGTCTCTGCCGTCACATTACTGGCTGACATTGCTTATAAGAAATCAAGATTATCCTGAGACTGCTAAAACTTGCATTTCTTTCCCTTTAAGTTGAATTAAAAATGTCAAGCAAATGAGAGAATTATTTCCATGCTTCAGTTCCTGTATTCACTTTGTAAAGATTATTCCTAGCTCCCCTAATTCAATGAATTCTAGCTAAAAGAAGATTTGTTATTTCAGGCCTTTTTTTAGGCTCATCTATTTTCTACTGTGATTGTTCATTGCCTTTATGATAATCCAAGTATTTTGTTTGCGGCAGATTTACTCTGAATACATAATTTTAAAATGGTAGGGATAGCATAAGCAAACAAGCAGACCCAAAAGTATACGCTAGTTAAGTAAACAAATTTCATGGTAATGACTTTTTAAAATACACTGAAGGTCCTTCTTACCTAAGAGTTTTTACTGATATCCTTAGAAGTTCTGGTTATGGATGAGAGTCTCTGTCTTGCAGGTGATGGGTGTATAGAACAATTTCCATAGAAGTAATATGTAGCACATATGTGAAGAAATTACAACACGTTTGTGGTTAAAGTTGTCTGTGAAATATATCAACTGGTATTGCTTGATTTGTTTATAATCGGAGTTGTGAATATTATTATTGAATTTGCTAGTTTTAAAGTCAGTTTGTAGACGTCTTTTCTTTTGCAATCGGGTCCATTTCCTGTACTCAGACTCCCTCCAGGTCTTACGTATTTTTATATAGCATAATTACTAACAAGGCACTGATTGATTTAGTACAAACAGAAAATGCTTTTCATAGATATGTGAAAAAATGCATTAAATAACATTTGCTAAAAAGAAACTGGAAAAAGATCCCATCAGCTACTCTTCCACTGTTTATTGTCTCCACATCTGTTACTGAACTCCCAATACGTGCTTGGAAGGAATGGAAGAAAGAGCAATTCAGTTGACATTGCCAGTAGCAAAATGATACTATTGTGTTCACACTGTGAAAGGTAATGGTAATCCTATGTCCTGTTCCTCCTTTTCAAATTTTATTTTCTTGACACCAAGTTTTACTTTGATTTATTACATGGCATCGTTAGCACATTACTTCATACTTACATCTAGCTACAGTCACTGCACCAGGGTTCACGGTATGTTTAAGGCGTGCTTTGGAAGAGAGAAGCACAACATAGCTATTAATGTGCTGAATAATGAGCTGTACTCTAATCACCAGCTAGCAGTTCCACTCACAATTTATATATTTGGGGACCACAGTATTAGTATGGACATCGCCACTAAACTCTTGACCCTGATCAACATTTTTTCACTTGAGCCATCCAGACACACATTGTCACACTTGATCTTAATTGAGGGCTGGGGGGAGGTTTGTTTGTTTTCTGGAAAAAAAGTAGAGTGCATTTCTGGTAAAGAATTAGAGAGCTGTTGACATACTTTGGCCTTAGGGACAGTTTCTCCACCCTGCTGCTAACCTCCCTTCAGCTCTTCTTCCATCAGACAAAGGCACTGAAGACCTATGGCTTGTTTTCCCTGGCAACCATGGCATCTGGCAGAGATGTGGCATATTTGTCCCTGTTTGGTATATCCCTAGTAGATATTCCCAGGGATTTATTGAAACGTCTTTTCAACTTCATGACCATTAATGTTTTCAATAGTGGAAGCTTAGGAAGGAACAATAACGTAACTGTGCTATATAAACAAATTCATGTTTGACACAATTTCTCTGATTTTCTTTCCTTAGTGTTTGGATCTTCTTAATTTCTTTTGGCTGTGCATTGTAAAACTGATCTGGGAATAGTAATATGGAGCACACACAGTATTTCTTTCAGCTGTTTGAGCTGTTTCTCCTCTACTGTTGTTTGGGAATTTGTTTTTACAGTAGCTTAAGCTTCACAGTAACTTCAGTAATTTGCATACTGAAAACAGAACAGGATCAAGAGTGAGCAATTACGTGTTGCATATGGAAGAGAAAAAGATGGAAAATTTCCTAGTTTTGTCACAGGGTTAATTCACCACTGAACACAAGAACGTACATATCATTCCACGTTCAGTGATGTGCTTCTATTGAACCAGGTATAGTGCATAGTTCAGTTTTACAAGAACATCCAAATTGGGATGCGATCTGCAGATAAGCAGCAGAAATGATCAGAAAGCTAGAAAAAATTGGTTACGGAGAAAGATTGCAAAAGTAGCACTGTTAAGAGAAAAGAAGACTGAGGGCTGAGCATGCTCATGGTTTTCAAATGAATGAAGGGCCACAGCAAAGAGATAGGAGAGAAACTTCTCTGCTCCCTGTTTACTGTGAATCAAACAGAAGGCTTAAACAATAGGATTAAACTAAAGAGGTAGTTTAGAGATTAGAATATAATTCTGTATTGGTATGGATGGTTCAGCACTGCTTTTGGTGGTAAAACATATTCTAACATCAGTATTTAGTCTTTTTTAAGTGTGTTTGAAATTTGTTTGCTGAGAATGACACAGATCAAGTTGATGATACACTGCAACAGTTAAATGTTCTTTGGGAGCTTATTTTTCCATGGTTTTAATGTACTTCTCTAGAAACTCTATGAAACTGTTGGGTTTTTTTTTCTCCTGTGCTACATTTTAGTGTTCATCTGCCATATTTTGCCTCAGAATTCAAAGGTAGCTTATTTTGTTCTTGTTTTAAGGTTAGTTTACATTTCCTTACCCTCACAAAACTTACTGGTACACTGACTAATTCACAGGTACAATAATATCAAGTGTTTTAATTGCTCTCCTGCAAAAGTTTCCCTTGGACATCTGACATAGTTTATGTTCTCTCATACTGCATGTCCTCCTCAAATTTTATAAATATTTCTAGAGTATTTTAGCCATGAATGTCCTAGTTGATTTAATTTTTATGTTTACTTCTTTGCACTTTCTTCATCTTTTTAATCCACCTTGTTATATTGATTGGTTTTACCTTGGCAATTGCAAATTTTTTTCTGTGTGATTAGTGATTCTAAATCAAAACAAACAGCAGTTCAGTATAAAACATTTATTGCACAAATGTATATTATTTCCACCAATCTTTAACTACACACAGCCCTTTAAATCTATCAGGAGAATCTTAAAATTCAAAGAAACATAACATTACAGATGTATGCCTGCCAACAAGAAAAGAAACCCATAAACTAACCCTGGAAGTTAAAAACACAAAGCTAACAAGCTCATGGGGTGAAGTCCTTGCCACAATGAAATCAATAAAGGTTTTTCTCTTGGCTTTATGGAGTCAGAGTTTAATTTATTATATTTTTAGTATATGCTTGAATTTATCACCTAAATTTGCGCTTATATAGTTGCACAGCACTTCTTTTAAGACAACAGTATTATATGCCTGCTCAGGTTAGAGATTAGGTCAACATCACCAGTTTTTAGTTCTAGTTCATTAGCTCACCATTAAGTAACTTTTGCCACTTCACTTACAGGTTCGTTACTAACATTTTAGCCAATATTTAAGTGTTTGTTAGAAAGAATTTCTCCCCCTGCTAAAGTTTTCTTTCCTCAATAAATCAATCCTTTCTTAGGTCTAGGACAAAATCTGTACAAGGGAAGAATCAAGTTAAATGCATAAACTAACAAGAAAGTATGTAATGGTAAAAATACCTGTTTAATGTGTGGGAAAATTATAAAACAAAGATGAATCTAGAGCAGACGCATGCATTAAAACCTCAGATATGTAGAGGAACTTCAAGTGCGAATTATTAGGAAGCTGTGACCAATATGGAATTCTTTTCCCCTCGCACCACTGACAAGCAGACACTGGTTGAGTGCTATTGCTACCAGGTTTACTGAGTTTTATACACAGAATAGATTAATTTTCCAGGAAGTGAAAGTCCAACCCCAGGAGCTGGATCTATTTTATCCAAGGACATATTAAAAAAAAGATAATTATCACTGTAGCAGACATCCCCTGAATCACCCAGAGATGTAGTGGGATCTTTAAATTTAGATTTAATGACTTTTATTACGAGGATATGTCTTACACAAAAGTTATGGATTTGCTTCAGAAATTATCAGATGGGGTTCCTCATCCTGTGCTTTCTATGAAAGCAGAATAAATTATCAATAACGGCGCTTATGGTTTAAAAGCTTGTGATTCAGAATCTTGTTTGTTTGCTTGCTTTGAAGAGGAAAGACAAAGCAACACTGGGTAGCAACATCTAAAGTAGCTGGAAAATTTAGCACCAAAAAAAAATTACATGCAAAGGTTAATTTACACTATTGAAATAAATGAATGGCAATAAATTCTTTTTTTTTTTTTTGGCAGGGTTTGGTGACTTCTCCCAATGATGAATTACTGTAATTAAAGTAATGTAGAGCTGATTCCAACAAAACACCAGTGTAAGCATTAGACTTCAAGAAAGGGCACTCGATATTTATGAAATCTAGGCTGAATACAGCAAATTTACATACCCTGTGGACTTCCCATCCTTCTGTTAATCCTACTTACTGACTGTGGTCCCAGCTTGTTTGTTAAGTAATTTTGCCTGTTTTTTTTATTATAAGTGATTCATGTTTTTTTTACATGGAAAAAAAAAAAGAAAAGAAAAGAAAAAAAAAAGAATAAATCTGCTTGTCTTTCTTTGTTGCAACACATACGTGTTCCTGGGGCATAATGTTTGCTGCTTACTTAGAGAATGTCTGCCTCTGGTGTGGCCACTGTTCAGGAGTGGACACTGTAACAGAAGACTCCTAGTAGTGCTAATTTCAGTAAAAGTTCCTGAGCAGAAAGATGGGTAGGATACTAATTTAGAAAGTTTGGAGCTACATTCCTGTCATCGTGTTAATTAGAAATGTAGTAGAGATTTTCTTTCCCCTGTTCTTTGAACAAAGTAAATGAACTAGACTATGGGCAATTTTTCTCAGATTATACCTCATTTATTTGAACCTGACACGGTAATTTTGCTATAGGTTTACTAGATAAGAGGTATGAAGTACTAAAACTATAAAAAGTCTAAGACAAAAAATAAGGCTTCCAAGGAAAATCTTTTTTTTTCTTATGCTATTGTTCACGTATGAGGGAGTCTTTTCAAGACAATGTGTGCCGAACTTTTAATTGCCTTGGAGTCTTTTGATCAGTATTTCACCACCTATAACCACAGTCTACAACTGTGATTATGGGCTTCGTGAAAATTGTTATTAAACTGAACTTTTATAAAAAAACATTAAGTTTTAAGGAAATCTGTGGTGTAATCATAACATCAAATGAAAACAGTTTCACAAACTAAACAAATCCTCATTCCCCGTCAGTCCTGTAGAGCAGTAACATTTGGGGAAACTAAAATGTCATTGAAGACCATGATTTCAGAGGAAACGAAAATCACTGACCTGCAGATTTTCCAGCAGCAATTTTGCTATTTTACTAGTTCCCTTTAGTTACCTTTATCAATCTTCCAAGCTTTCTTTTTTTCTTTCTTTTTTTGAAAAGTCAGTGACATAAGCATCATATAAAGAGGAAAAGACAACTAATGATCTTTATAACTTTGAATTTGTTGAGCAGCTTCTAATCATGTGCAGTACAATATGTTCACAATCTTCAAAACAAACAGGAAGCAAAAAGAAGGTGTAGGAAATTTGGGAAACTCTTGCAGCCAAACAAAGAGAAACAGAGCTACTTGGTTCAATTGAGACAGTGGAATGTGTGTGTCTGAGACAAGCTCTTGAACACTTTTTAAAACAATATGTATCTTCTCATCTCCACTGTAGATAGCAAGCCACAAAAGACTTTTTTTAAAATTTTTCTTTCTGTTAAACTTTTTACTTCAGCTATCAGAGATTACATTAATTCAAAGACTCCAAAGTCATCAGCTTTTCTGTCATGTATCTTCCAAGGCTTATAACAGTTCTATTTTTTGTTTGTGTCTTCCCTCCAGCTCCAATTGGCTCCTTGAAGAATGCTGTCAACCACAGTGAAACTGTATTCAAGCAAAATATGTCCAAATAAGTTACCTGAAAATGCACCTTCATAGTAATTATTATGTAAATAACAAGCAGGGTCACATGGCTTAACCCCACAGCCAAAACTGGTCAGAATACAAATGAAGAGCAAAATTATGTGGACATCTTCCTGAATTACTAAGGAAAATAAACAAATAGGTCAAACACATCCAAACTATCAATTAATTTGATTTAAAGATAAACCTGAAATAGTAACTACTTCTATGTCAAGAACATTCACTGTTGCTGAAACTTGGCAGAACTTGCTAAACCTCTCTAGTTTGTCTGACCTGTTCTGCAACTTTGACCTGTCTTAGTGCTTGGGCATTTGTCCATCAGTCAGTTCATCCTGGTCAAAACTGATTATTCTGGTTGGTGATGACCACATTTCAAAGCCAAGCCTCACAGCGCAGTTTAGCTTGCACTAGGAACGGATGGAGTCAAGTTTTGGATGGTGTAGAAGTACAGACTGAGTCTTTGATGTGGTTGTACAATACATGCACCAAGATGGATACTGCTACTGTCATATTCTGTATTTTCCTGGCAAACCATTTCACGCTGGGTGACCTAATTTTTCCATGAGGATTCTCCTAGATTTTCTCTTGCAGCTATGCTGGGAATTTTAGTACAGCATCCTTTTGACCTGATTTTTTCTGGGTCTGACTGCTCTTTGCTTTTCTCTCCTCTAGCCCACTGCCACGTCAGAGATTCATCATTTCTGCAAATGTTTTCCAGCCTTTGGCTACTCAGTTTTCAGAGGACGTTGGTGCAGAGTCTGTAAAACAAGGATGGATAATCTAGGGGCAGCTTTTCTTCCATTTGACAAATGGCCAGGGTTGGACTCAGCCATGGCTATGACAGCTATGTTGAGGCATTTTATACTTGCAGTCAGAGCTGTTGGTTTTGTACTTACCTGCTAGTGATGCAGAACAGCCAGCACGAAAGGGCAGGAAGCCAGGGCACCAACCTACCCTGGACGCCAATTTTCCTATGCTGCACTTAATCTAGGAGTGACCTCACAGCACTTCTGCTAAAAAACACATTAGTGGGAGAATCCAAATTAAAAAGAAGAAATTTGAATGCTTTGTGTAAACAATCTTCTCATTGCTGGGTAACATGGATGTGATATTGTGCAACATTATGGTGTTCAACACACAAATTATTAGTGCTGTTTCCAAACTCTTCAGAAGCTAATGTAGTCTACATGGGGGTGCTTACATGTCAGTGAGCATTATTTTCTGTATTTTAATGCTAATTTATGTAAAATTTAGATTTATTTGGATTGACAGCCATTAGTAAAACATCAGTGTACAGCTTTGTGGCCATATCTATCACCCTAAAATGCTCACCTCAAGACACACAAAATGCATTAGGAACATTTACTGACAAATAGAGAATTTGTGAATTAATTTTGATTTGATAAGAGAGGGCAACACCACATTAAAAACTGGAAAGTAAGGAAGTTGTTGGTTTTCTGTTTTAAAGTTTCTGTTATTAAAACTGGAAGAACTCTATGCTAAAGAGCAAAACTGACCCTGTAGTTTAAGTGACAGAATCACGCAACTTCCACAATCTCAAAATCTCGAGATGAGCAAGTTAGATGAGAAGCTTTTCTTCTTTCGTCTGGCAGCTGTATAGAGTTGGGTGAGTTGTCCCTCCACCCCATGCCAGGTTCATTGCTCAGCGCTGTATTTTCCCTGGTGGTCTGCAGACACAGGGCAGGGAAGCACAGTGGATATTGAGGCTGCAGCCAGCAGCTAAGATCAGCCCCATTCCTTGAATATATAGGTATTTCTGAAGTGCCCCAGATCACCATGCTTTACCATGTCCCCAGGCTAGTGATATAGGCTGGCCAGAACTGGAAGCAGCGTGGCTTCCTCAGAGTTTTGTTCTCAAGCTGTGTTGTAACAAGTAAACAAACCATTTCATATGAAACCAGCTTGAGGAATAGGTATAAACCATTTACAAATGTGTTTGGCTGCTGTCCTCTAAGGCCTGTACCCTCCCTACAAATAGTCTAAGCAGTTGTCCAGTTTGTTTATGATGTCATTGGTAATATAAACCCAGAGACGTATCTCTTGCCCCACTTTGCGTAGCCTGGTAGAGAAATGAAAGCATAACACTTTTAGGGAGTAAGATAATAAATAAAAGAACATCTCTGTATGCTATGTGTAGGTATACACCAGAGAACGCTTCTGTCATTTTAAAAATCATTTAAAGCACTTCATTAAATCTCTATTTGCTGTCTTGCATAGAAGGAGCTACTGTTCTCTTATGAGTCTAGAGAAGCTCAAGGAGGATTTATTAAGTGAACAAAACTTCTTAGAGCCTGAGGATACATAGACAGCCAAAGTCCTACAGAATTCAGTGACCTGCTTGAGGAATTTACAGCTAGTTTATCAGGAAAGACACATGCATTTGTGAATCGATTTTTATTTTTTTTTACATTTTACAAAGAGATCTTAATTTCCTAGACTGTGGTCTTTGTGGCTTGATTTATCTCTCTGGCATAGTTGAATTTCACTTTAGAGAGAGAATAAAATTCCATTAGTAATGCTGAATTTTCACATTTGTCTTTACTCTTTTACTATGGGGCATTTCTGGAAAATACTTACAGAAAGGCATTTTCATTTGCAGTTTTCTCTGAGTTTTGTGTTCACAGTTAAATTGATCCCATGTTACCTCTGATGACTTCAATATCCTAGTGCTGTGGTGGTTCTTATAGTAAACTCATGACCATGATTTTCCTCAAAATAGCAAGAAAAACAAAGAAAAGCATAATCTTGTCTCATAGAAACAACAGGAATCACAGCTTTTTGAGACCATAAGTGATAATCTGTGCTTTTAGGATAAGAAGATTTGGTTGCTTTGAAATGAATTATATGCCTTTAATAATTTGAGGATTGCCTTTTAAATGCCACTGGAACCAAAACTGGACTAAATGGACCAAGATAATGAAAGATGTTGATAGAGTTGCATCCGGGAATAGCGCTTGCTGAACAGTTGTAAGTGGATTCTTAACTTGTATTAGGCCAGTGTCTATATAACCAAAACATTTGGTCAAAATATGAGAAATATGGCATAAATTTTGTTTTCTACCTTATTTTTCATTTAAGAATGCTCATTAATTAGTTTCTTATAAAAGGCACAGTGATTTTCCCTTTAGATTTAAGTACTGATTTCCCAAGATAACCTAGTAAAATATTTATCAGTTAAAGGAATAAATATTGTGATAACATTTTTATGATGCAGTATTAATTACTCTTTAGTGTCCTCATAAACCTTGACTGTGCCCAACACATGAAGAAGATGCAAAATAAATGGACAGTCTATTATGTCTCATATCCTTTTAAAAGCATAACACTTTCAAAAAACATTTTATGAGTCGTTGGGGACTGATGAAATTTATACAAACAAAATTTTTGTTCTCAGGGCTGGTTAATGCCCTATATTGGGTTTGCATGGCAAGGTTTTGGTAGTGGGTGAGCTACAGGGGTCGCTTCTGTGAGAAGCTGCTAGAAGCTTCCCCAATTTCCAATAGAGCCAATGCCAGCTGGCTCCAAGATGGACCTGCTGCTGACCAAGGCCGATCCCATCAGCAATGGTGGTAGCGTCTCTGTGAGAACATATTTAAGAAGGGGGAGCATGGGGAGGGTGGAGCACTGCAGCAGCCAGAAGAGACGAGTGAGAATACATGAGAGAAACAACTCTTTAGACACCAAAGTCAGTGAAGAAAGAGGAAGAAGAGGTGCTTCAGGCACTGGAGCAGAGTTTCCCCTGCACCCCGTGGCAAAGACCATGGTGAGTCAGCCCGGCAGCCTGTGGAGGTTAACAGTGGAGCAGCTATCCAGTTGCAGCCTGTGGAGGACCTGTACTGGAGCATGTGGATGCCCAAAGGAGACTGTGACCCCATGGGAAGCCTGCACTCAAGTAGGTTCTTGTCAGGACTAGCAGCCTGGTGGAGAGAGGACCCCATGCTGGAGTGGGTTTGCTGTTAGGACTTGTGACCCCACAGGGGACCCATAATGGAGCAATCCGTTCTGCACCCCATTGAAAGATTCATGTTGGAGAACTCTGTGGAGAACTGTTTCCCATGGGAGAGACCCCATGCTGCAGCAGGGGAAGAGCGTGAGGAGTCCTCCCCTTCAGAAGTAAGAAACAGCAGAAACAATGTGTGATGAACTGACCACAACCCCCATTCCCTGTCACACTGTGCTGCTTGGGGGGGGCGTAGAGAATTTGGGAGTGACACTGAAGCCAGGAAGAACACACCGGGTAGGGGAGGGAAGTTGTTTTAAGATTTAGTTTTTATTTCTCATTCCCTGCTCTGATTGGCTTGGTAATAAATTAATTTTCCCCAAGTTGACACTGTTTTACGCATGACATTAACTGCTGAGTGATGTCCTTGTCCTTATCTCAACCCACGAGCCTTTTGTCACATTTTCTTTGCCGTGTTCAGCTGAGGAAGGGAGTGATAAAGCAGCTTTGGTGGGCACCTGGTGTCCAGCCACGGCAACCCACCACACACCCTCTTGCAGCGCTTCATGTTTCTGTAGTTTGAGGAGAAATAGTGTTCGACATCAATTTTTTACCATCTCACTGAGAAGAAAACATCTCACAGACACTTACGTCTGTTGAGGGTTCCAATATTAAGATGCACTTGAGCACACTTGTGAAACGGAAAGAAATCAGTCCTTTAAATGGAAAGTCCTGGAGCAAACAGGCTTCCTCCTTTTTCAATAGCAAGAAACTGAGAGTTTGGAAGACAAAGAAGAATGGGAGCTAGAAATGTGGTATGCCAGAGCACAAGCAGCCTGAAAATGAGGGTTTGTAAGCAAGGCTGGCAAGCAGCCTTCTGATTTTGCTTTCTCTCTTCATTTCAGAGAGAAGAAACCACTTAAAACAGCCCTCAGTGAGAGTCATGTGTTGCTCTTTCCTTAGAACAAAGGCATAGTGACTTAATTGTGATGAGTGAAGAATTAAAAAAAAATCAGAAACACAGAAGTGTTGATGAGGAGTTTCTCGTGTACTCTCACTAACTCTGGGTGATTGCTTCAGGGAGGAGTGTGAAGCTGTGTACCTGGACTCTACTTTTGAAGTAAAATACAAGTGAAACACTCTTCGCTGCTATGTATCTCAGCCTTCACTGATGTAATTAAATCCTTGCAAAACTCATGAAAGATGTATTTCTACGTAGCCCACACCTCACCTTTTGTGCTCATTTTGTTAGTGTATTCCTTTTCTTTCCAATTGTATTGGTCAAAAAGCTTAAGAAAAAATTAAAAAACTCTGGTATTTATTCTACATTGAAATCTCACTGCTTGAAACATAAATATTAATTATTACCCACACTTTGCCTTTTCTTTTTTTTCTGTGACAGCTTTGACATATCATTGCAATAGATGTAGCTGCATAAGTCTGAGAATATGGCACATGTAAAAGAGGAAAAACAAGATAGCCAATGAGAAATTGCCTTCCAGGTACTGCTGCTGTTGTTTGCATTCTAAGACCCTAAGAATAACTCGTGCTTCCCCACAGGTGCCTGCCAGTGAGCAGGATTCAGCGTAGCCATTCAAAATAACCCTAATACTTTTGCTTACAGAAAACTGTGGTTCGCCTATCGGTCTATTGCTTTTCAGTCTTTGAACAGAGGCCAGTTTTCACTGACATTGCTACAGAGCAGTCAAGAGGTGACTGTAACACATGGAGCATTCCCAAACTAACTACACTAGATATGCTAAGGCTGTGCCCATGCTGGTAAAATAAATATGCCTAGGAGTACACTCAGGCATCGGCTCTAATTGAAAAGGGATGTCCATTGATGTTTATTAGCCATCATCCTCCAGAATAGGCTGGCTGCATGCATGGGTATAGCCCAAAAGTGCTCTGAGTGCTGAAGCATGACTGGCGATAGTTCACATGACATGGAACAAAATCACACCTGGCAATGTCCTCATAGACGACTGCATTTCAGCACAGGGAACAGTGTCAAGCATCATTTAATTCACAAGTAGAGACATATCTACAAAGACTGGGGCATAAAAACAAGGTGCACAAGCCTAGCCCAAACCCTGTGTACTTGCTTAGGTGACCAGATGCTTTCAGGTCTTCATAGTTCTGCTGTTCTTGACACCAAAGAGAAATGAATGAAAAGTTTACAGTTATTTGAACTTTGCATATAGTAGTCTATATGGGGAAAAAAAAAATCAACACAATATATATTTTTTATTTCTAGTTTATCTACAGAAACATAAAATTCTGCCTGTTAGCCATGCTTACGAAACTTTCTATTCTAGAAAGAAATTCTTTTGCTGTAGTTCCTCAACAAAATATATCTAGCTTGGTTTGTACTATTACTCCTGATATAGGTGTCATCATTCTAGAATAATTATGTTAAATGCAAACACTCATCTTTTCTTCACCTCTTAGTAAACACATATTTCAGTAATAACATTAACTGAAATTGGTGTTTGCTTGAAGAGGCATCAGCATCTTGAGTAAAAGACATTAGAAAGAATCAGAACAAATGGAAGAAGTAAATTAACAGGTTCTGTTTCGTTCCAAATAAGGTATTTATATCTCATGCAGTATTGTAGATAATATAACTCCGTTTTAAACAAGGTATTAATTAAATAAATATTACCAAAGTTTGCCTATTAAGGATTAATTGCATTTTTGTCAGTTTTTCTTTTTTGTGTACAGCCTGAAATTATCTTCATTGGCAGAGTTATTTTTTCATTATTCTCTTTATTTTTCTTTTTTAATACTAATTTAAGTTATGTTTATCTACACAGAATCTTGATGAAATGATATTGAATGAGTCAAGATATGGAAAGCTAAAATGATTCTAGAAGAGGATTTTAATCAGGCATTTAAGTCTTGATTGTTAACATTTTTTTAACTCCTGTACACGATGAACATTTTAGGGGAAATTATGTAGTAGGGACAGGTACCTCCACCCTTCCATTCAGCATGAAATATTTTACAGAATATACAACCTGTGTTTCCCATCACATTAGGATGAAATGTTGTAAAATATCTCTAATAAAATACCAGAAGAAATGTCACTTATAAATAAATTTTAAATATCTAAATAAAAAGGAAAGTGGACAACTCTTTTGCCCCTTCTTCTGCATTCCAAAAGGTCATCTAAACTCAAAATCAGTGCATCCCTAGGAGCAAGAAATCAGGCAAAGAAGACAGGAAACCTGCATGGATGAACAAGGAGCTTCTGGAAAAACTCAGATGGGAGAAGGAAGTTTACAGAATGTGGAAAAAGGTACTGGCCACTTGAGAGGAGTATAGGACGATTGTCAGGGTATGCAGGGATGTAGCAAGGAAGGCTAAGGCCATTTGGAATTAAACCTAGCAAGGGATGTTAAGGACAATAAAAAGGGCTTCCTCAAGTACACCAGTAGCAAAAGAAAGACTAGGGAAAATGTGGGCCCACTGCTGAATGAGGTGGATGTCCTGGTGACAGAGGATGAAGAGAAGGTGGAGTTACTGAATGCCTTCTTTGCTTCAGTCTTGACTGCTCAGGCCGGTCCTCAGGAATCCCAGACCCTGGATGTAAGAGATAGAGTCTGGAGAAAGGAAGACTCTCCCCTGATCGAGGAGGATTGGGTTAGAGATCATTTAGTCAAACTTGACACTCACAAATCCATGGGTCCTGATGGATGCACTCATGAGTGCTGAGGGAGCTGGCAGATGTTATTACAAAGCAGTTCTCCATCATCTTTGAAAGGTCATGGAGAACAGGAGAGGTGCCTGAGGACTGGAGGAAAGCTAAAGTCACACCAGTTTTCAAAAAGAGCAAGAAGAAGGACCCAGGAAACCACAGGCCAGTCAGCCTCACCTCCATCCCTGGAAAGGTGACGGAACAGCTCTTTCTGGATGTCATTTCTAAGCATAGAGAGGAAAAGAAGGTTATCAGGAGTGGTCAACATGGACTCACCAAAGGGAAACCAATCTGATAGCCTTCTATGATGGCATGACTGGCTGCGTGGATGAGGGGAGAGCAGTGGACGTTGTCTACCTTGACTTCAGCAAGGCTTTTGACATTGTCTCCCATAACACCCTCATAGGTAAGCTAAGGAAGTGTGGGTTAGGTGAGTANGTACCCTCAGCAAGTTTGCTGATAACACAAAACTGGAAGGAGTGGCTGACACACCAGAAGGCTGTGCTGCCATACAGCAAGACCTGGACAGGTTAGAGAGTTGGGCAGAGAGGAATCTAATGATGTTCAACAAGGGCGAGTGTAGGGTCTTACACCTAGGGAGAAATAATCCCATGCACCGGTACAGGTTAGGGGCTGACCTGCTGGAAAGCAGCTCTGCAGAGAGGGACCTGCGAGTCCTGGTGGACAACAAGTTGACCATGAGCCAGCAATGTGCCCTTGTGGCAAAGACAGCCAATGGTCTCCTGGGGTGCATTAAAAAAAGCATGGCCAGGAGGTCAAGGGAGGTCATCCTCCCCCTCTACTCTGCTCTGGTTAGGCCACATCTGGAGTACTGTGTCCAGTCCTGGGCACCCCAGTTCAAGAAAGAACGGGAACTACTGGAGAGAGTCCAGTGGAAGGCTGCAAAGATGATCAAGGGAATGGAGCACCTCTCTTATGAGGAAAGGCGGTGAGACCTGGGTCTGTTTAGCCTGAAGACAAGACTGAGAGGGGTTCTCATCAATGCTTATAAATATCTAAAAGGTGGGTGTCAAAAGGATGGGGCCAGACTCTTTTCAGTGGTGCCCAACGACAGGACAAGGGACAATGGGCACAAACCGGAACACAGGAAATTCCATCTCAACATGAGGAAAAACTTCTTTACTTTGAGGGTGACAGAGCACTGGAACAGGCTGCCCAGAGAGGTTGTGGAGTCTCCTTCTCTGGAGATATTCAAAACTCGCCTGGGAGCATTTCTGTCCAACCTGCTCTGGGTGAATCTGCTTTAGCAGAGAGGGGTAGGCTAGATGATCCCCAAAGTTCCCTTCCAACCCCCACCATTCTGTCATTCTATGATTCCGTGTGCAGATCTTTCACAGCTCTGCTGTTGTCCAGAAACTGGAAGCACAAAATTTCACAGGCGTAGGTAAAAGTAATTTTTTTATTCACAGTACTTTGAAGTACATAAAAGATGCTTCCACAGCTGCTTTGATTTACCAATGTAATTAAATATACAAAATTCCATTTTCTGAGATTAAATCTTGTAACCTTTTGTATTATTAATAATTTTAGACAGGTGACATCTGTGGTTAAACTAGAATTACACATTTAAGTAAATTTATGCATATATTTAAGTATTCCAGAGATATTTATCCAGCTCACTTTCTGGAGGTCTTGTTATAGTTTAAACTACACAATAGTTATCTATACATTCTCCAAGTTTCAGAGGTGTTTTTCTTTGAAAGAACAAGAGATCCATTCAATCATAGCAGGCTATGAAAAACATAGCATATGAAACCAGAAAAATTGCTCTTACAATTTTTTCATTGTCTGCAACTGAACTTTTAAATATAAAAAATTATTTTGTGGTCCTTTAGTTGTATTTTGGCTGATTTTACCCCAGCTGTTCATACGAGATTCAAGCACGAACCTGATCCATTTAAATAAATATTTATGCTTTCTAATAGTACATATACATAACTGAGTTAAAGTAAGTATAAAAAATCCTTATGCCATTGATATAACATGGACACCACTAAACTTGGTCAGAGGAATGAGAAATAACTATAAGTACAATGGGGAAGAAAAACAGGTTTCTGTAGATCTGGCTGCTTTGTTGATGTCAGTGGCTCACAGGGGGTTGGAAAGTTCAGCCAAATACCTGAACTCTTCCAGATGAGACAGCTGGACTCAGACTAGGGCTTTCTGTGGGACAGCAGTGCTAAGGAGGTTGGAGTACTGAACTGCCATTTGCAAAGGTCAGCTTCTCTCATAGAGCACCTCAGCACTTAACATGAGTTGGCTGAATCCACCACCTAGGAAGGGCATGACTTCCTACATATCAATACACATTGAGAATGATACGACCTCCCTAACTAACAGGAGTAGTGGAAGAAAAAAAGTAGCCTTAAACATTTATGTTTGTCAAATTTTATTGTAGTGTAACTTACACGATAGGAGACATTAAAATCAAGGGGTACAATGAAATTGCTGAGCAGAGCTGTCAGGGATATTAAACTTTTTATAGTAAAAGAACCAACAGCCACATAATTTCTAAATTATGCCTTGCCCAGGTGAACAGGTAGGATATAACTTTATAATTTGTACATCACAAGTTCAGCAGGAATGATACAACTTGTGGTTGCCCTGCTAGGGATAGGTGACCTTCCTCCTTCTTCAGGCTCGACTCTAGGTTTCCCCAGAGTCTGAGGCGCTAGGTTTTATAAAATAATTAATTTAATTGAAAGGTACAGCAGCAAGGACAGCCTGGGCTGGGTATCACCAAAGAGAGGGACCCTGAACAAAGAAATCCCTGGGAAATTGCACCCTGTAATCTATACCCCTGCTCCTGGCACTCTTCATGCACTGTCCATGCGTCTTTTAGTCCAATGGTGATTTTTGGTCTGGGGTCTTCTAACATGTTATTGGATTCTTTTTCTGTGTCCAGGCAGGCTCTTATCTTGTTGATTTGCAGTTTCAGCCAAGGGTTGGAGCCTCCTTATTTTCTGGTTTACACTCCCTGTGCACCTGCACTCACTGGCAGAACATGGAGGACTGAAGAGTCCCAGACTTGGGAAAAATACTACCAAAAAAACGGTGTGATATCAGAAGACTTTCCCATACTAAACACAGCATTGCACCAGCTGCTAGGAAAATTACTAAGAAAAGTAACTCTATCGCGGCCTAAAGACTTCAGCAAATCAAGCTACTCATGCTAAGTAAAGCCAGGCAAACAGCATAAATCACACAATATTATAATCCTAAGTAATTTATTCTAATTAAAACTTACTTATTTATGCTAAATAATTAATATCCCTCAAAAGTTCATAAACAATTTAAAACAACAGATTGACACACTTTCTCAAGTATTGTGAGTAAAGCACTCTGTCATAAATCATTTAATTATTTTGTTTTTAAGACTTCTTTTCCAATTACTTACAGGCTTACTGTGTTTATTTTTGTTGAGAAAGAGGTCAGGATGCTTTTCTAAGTTTTTGTTCCTGGTGGTTAATTAGAAATAAAATCTTTTGAGAGTGTACAGAAAAGCATTATTAATAATGTCTTTGATATAATGATGATATTTTTTCTATGTCTTTATTCATTCTTTTCTTCAAATCTCTTGGCTTTGCTTTTCTTTCATATTATTTTCTAATTTTGAAACTGCTTCTCACCTTTCACCAGCTAAATATTTTGTTTCTGACTTATTAGCTACTTTTAAAAGCAATCTTTTTGTAATAATTTCAGTACATAGCTGATGACTCATTCTGCTTTGTCTCATATTTTAAGTACAAAATTTTATCTGCCCAAGTCAGATGGCAGCTGGTGTGGTGATAGCTGTGTCACATATCATGGATGTTAAGCACAAAGCAGAGCTGGCAATATGTAAGAAAGACATAATTAACAAAAATGAGTTGAAATATTGCAACTGTGTTCAGTGGCAATCAGAAGAGACCTACGAATAAAACAAAGCTAGTTACACTACAGAACACAAGTGTTCTCTTTTGTTCATTTATCTTTTTGATGTTGTAAATTGAAGATAATCTATGCTGCAAAACCAAGATGAAAAGATGTTATCAAGCCTGTATGGACTTCCCTTTCAAGAATTTTGTTTATAACTAGGTATTTTAACTTTTTTTTTTTTTTTTCTAAATTACAGCCTAAAGCTGTGATAATGATACAAGCAATATTAAATCTGATAGGAGATGAGACTGTGGAATTCATGGACTTCCATGTTCTCCTCAGCAATAAACCGCCAGCGGTAATCATGGAGTAAGAACAGGAAAGGCAGGTCAGCACAGTGGCTGGGTGCAGTGTCTGTCTTTTTCCCGAATCGTGTTTCTTTCGAAGTTAATTGGTGTTGTTAGTTGCAGTACCAGATGCAAGATTTCTTCTGTGATGATTAAAAATAATCTAGACTCCGGAAGACTTCTGACTTGTTGGCACATCATAGATTACCTAATTATGAGTTAACACTCCATAATCACATATTGTAGTTCAGCTGAAATAATTGTGCAGCTTGATAAATTACCTGTCCCTACATTATTTATTTCCAACAATAAAAATGTCTTTTACAAGAAATAACCTAACAAAGAGGGTAGAGTTAAAATGTGGTACAGATTAATCACACTAACCCCTCTACCCTCTTTCCCACAAAAGAAATCAGACACACTTCATTACATTTTCTGTCTGTATATATGTCCTAAGGATATAATTATGTCATTACTATTTTCACAATGCCTGCTATGTCCCATTGCTTAATGACTTGTTTTTCAAAGAGATTGGCACATCATACTAAAATTAAAAGAGGGAATAGTCAGCTTCACTTACTTGTATACCCTCTAAATCTATTAATACTGGAAGTAGAAAACTTTGACATCATATACACATCAATCCAGTTACTGGCACAGTGAATTTTAGTCAGGGGCCTTTTTGCCTCATTGGCGCTACTGCTACATTATAAAGCTAGAAATACTGTTTATTTCATGGAGGTGAGTACCAGAGTATGCAGCAGCAGCTGAATGATCGCTGCCACAGATCAAAACATGTAGGCCCATATGCTCACTGTGTCCTTTTAGTGCTTCTGGCTCTAATGAATACCTGGCAAAGTGGATCAATAAGGAAGTTGCTCTAGAGATTGGCAGTGGTGTCTCTTTACTAAACTAATGCTAAAGTGTAGCCTAAACTGAAGTGGATCAGACTTGTTCTTATGTCAACGCTGCATCCAAAAATGCCATTGTGGTTGCCATACAAACCTACTCATGCTCTAAGCTGCCATCACTGAATATCAGGAGTACCTGGACTCAGCAGCTGGCAATATGTGTTATTTGTGGGAAGTGACTGGAGTGCTCTTCACAAGACCCCTGAGCTATGCCCCAGAGCTGGAACAATGATAAGAGGCTGGTACCTTTTTTCTAGTTGCTTGATATTGCATTGTTCCTAGTGTTGGATGGAAAATGGGTCTCTATGACTATTGAGCTAGATAATGATACTCTAGTCGACAGTGAACACACCAAGGACCTGGGATTACAGTGTCAGGTTCCCATCACTGATTCCTGAAAATGGAAATTGGCAAGGCGGGGATTTCTAAATGCGACAAAACCTGCACCTGGGTGCTAGAGAAATTTCTATCCCTTTAGCCCCAGTTTTCCACTTTCTCAGTGCTGGTGAAAGCCTGAAAAGGAGAAAGGCATATGAGGAATATGAAGCAAGCCTCTCATCAACTCCTGAAGATGTATATATAAGGTAGAGGAAGGGAAAATAGCTGTTACAGTACCTGACCCACTTCTGACATGATAACAACTCCTTGAGCAATAGCTGGTTTATTTTAATCTTTGATTCTGAAAGGCAAGTCAGGTGAATTTAGTGGCATCAGAATGAGGTGTTACCAGCAGCCCACTTTGTGTGCCTGTTGGCATTTTACCCCACCTGTAGCTCCCCACACTTCCTAACCTGTGCTCGACCCAGGGGTCTAAGCCATCCCTTCACAGTTTCCCTTCCTGCTTGAACATGGCTCTCAAAGCCTGTATTATTAATTGGTAAAACTCATGATGTCCAGTGAAGTTAAAGGCCTCAAATTAGATGAAATGCACTTGAAAAAATTTACTTTAAAACAAAAAATGTAGAAATGCATTGAGCTTATCAAAATGATTTTTCCTTATTTTTCTTTCTAAAACAAGTTCTGTTGGAAATTATCTGTTGTAATTCTCTTTTAGTTGTACAAAGAAGCACCAGTAGAGCCATGTATTTTGCCATGCAATAGGTGTACATTAACCACAGCCTTTTACTGTGTCACCTGTGCTACTGCCCCCAGGCAGGAGTTTAACTCTCCGCCCCTTTCTGCCCCAGTGAATCTGTCTGTGTCAGGTTTATATGATGCTCATACAATCTAAAGTCAGTCCCTATTTGCTTGTTTCCCACTGCTTCTTCTCTTTTTTCCTTTAATCAATGAACTGATTTTCTGAGGTGAAAAACTACCCAGTCTTCTTACAGTTTATTTACTAGGACTATGGAAACAAGGTGAAATACAAATGAGATTCAGCAGATACAACCTAAGTTTTCCTTTGAACTTTACTTGAAAAAATATGCAAAAGGAAGCTTATATTTAAACTTATATTTTTGTTTATTCCTGAAAAATGTTAAATTCCTCCCAGTTTACAGTTTCTGAGACAACCCTCATTAGAATATAAGAATATTAGACTATATTAGAATATTATAATACTTTCAGTTGGAAGGGACCTACAATGATCATCTAGTCCAACTGTCTAACTGTCTGACCACTTCAGGACTGACCGGAAGTTAAAGCACGTTATTAAGGGCATTGTCCAAATGCCTCTTAAATGCTGACAGGCATGGGGCATCGACCACCTTTCTAGGAAGCCTGTTCCAGTGCTTCACCACCCTCTCGGTAAAGAAATGTTTGCTAATGTCCAGTCTGAGCCTCCCCTGGCACAGCTTTGAACCATTCTCACATGTCCTGTCACTGCATCCCAGCAAGGTGAAATCTGCACCTCCCTCTCCACTTCCCCTCCCCAGGAAGCTGTAGAGAGCAATGAGGTCGCCCCTCAGCCTCCTTTTCTCCAAACTAGACAAACACAGAGTCCTCAGCCACTCCTCACAGGACATGCCTTCCAGCCCTTCCAACAGCTAGGCTGCCCTCCTCTGGACACATTCAAATACCTTAACATTGTTTTTAAATTGTGGGGCCCAGAACTGCACACAGGATTCAAGGTGAGGCCTCACCAA
>VUYV01000564.1:24815-212165 GCA_008711295.1 Anarhynchus alexandrinus | reverse complement strand
TTCCGATCCCCCTTAGGAGAGTCAACAGCACCTCACAGTTTAGTATCATCAGCAAACTGACTAATGGTGCATTCAACTCCTGCCTCCAGATCATTGACAAAAATCATCGAACAGGACTGGCCATAGAACTGAGCCCTGAGGAATACTGCTGGTGACTGGTTGTCAGCCAGATGTAGCCCCATTCACCACAACACTTTGAGCCCTGCTGTTCAGCCAGTTCATCACCCATTGCACCATGTACCTGCTCATCCCACAGTTGGACAACTCGTCCAGAAGGTTGCTGTGAGGGACAGTACCAAAAACCTTACTAAAATTCAGAAAAACTACATACAATGCCTTCCCTTTGTCCACTAGGTGGGTGACCTTGTCATAGAAGGATATCAAATCAGTTAAACAGGACTTTCCCATGTTGACTGCATCTGATGATTGCATTATTCTTTAAATGCCTTTTAGTAGCACGCAGTACAATCTTCTCCATAATTTTTCCAGGACCTGAGGTTAGACTAACAGGTCTGTAGTTTCCTGGGTCTTCCCTCATGCCCTCCGTGTAAATCGGAATAATGCTGTCTAGCTTCCAGTCAGTGTGGACCTCTCCAGACTCCCAAGACCTTTGGTAGATGATTGAGAGGGGCCCTGTTGGAACACCATCTAGCTCAGCATCTCATTGGCTGGAATATAGTCCTAAGTATAGCCAGAGTTTTCCAGAATATGAGAACTATTTACTAAGAACTGTTTATTAAAAAGAAAAAAAAATTCTCTTTTTTTTTTAATTTTTTTTTACTCAACTGAAAGTTCAGTAATGAATCAAATTAATTACTAACTGCCTTTAGTTCTGTTTTATTCCTGACTTTTTATGAACTGTCTCTGTTACAAGACAGTTTTTTGTGTCTCATACCATACCTGTTGTCCTTGTTTCTTGGGCTTGTATCCGGGGAGAGAGCAAAAGCCAGAATGTGGTTTAAGTGAGCTGTAAATACATAAATAAGATAGTGTAATTCAAAATATCCAAATTTAAAAATTCCCAAAGGTTTTCACCTGAAGGTTTTCACCTTAAAAAACCCTATCACAGTAAGTAGTTTTGCCTTTTTATCACATGAGAGAGAAAAAAATGACTAGCAAGTGGTTCTAATTCCCGCCTTAGACTGAAGTGATTTTTATTCACAGCTTCCAGCTTTAGAAGAATGCCTTATATATCAAGATGGTTTAGAGTGTGCCTCTGTCCCTTTTCTTGTTAAAGTCAGGCAAGTCATAGGCAGACAGAGACCATTTAAATGAGGAATGACCATGAATCCAGTGACTCCCAGGGAGTGATAATTCGATAAGCAATTCTCTCTCACATTTCAGGAAGACAAAGATATGTATCTGGCTTTACATAGATTTTCAGAAGAAGAAAATCTTAGATAAATGAAGATGACTATTCTTAGATAAACGTAGATGACTATTTTAATAAATGAATTCAATACACAAATACCACTGACATTTTAAAAAAAAAATCTGTGAATGACCTTGTCTATCTTTTTCTTTAGCACTAATTAAGTGCTTGAAGGAAAAATGATAGAATTTACTATTTAAACGCTGTATGAGCAATTTAACTAAGGAACAGTAATATTTTAATTTCGTAATAAATTTTTGCTATAGGGATAAAACTGTGGAAGATTTTCTTCTATCTGTGCTGTGTGATAAAAGACTTTCATTTTCCTTGTCTAGGGCAAAAACATGCAATCAGATTTCTTACTTGCAGAATAATTTATAATTGTGAAATCCTGCCACAGCAAGATGCTTAAGCATTGCAAAACTTTAAAGTAATTGTGGATTTGGGGGGCTATTTTTGTATGTTTTTTGTTCTGGTTGTTGGGATATTTTTTTCCTTAGCAGAAAATTGCTTTCATCTAACAATCTGAATTCAGTGATACCTCAAATACAGCAAACAGATACAGTGTTTGCTATGGATCAAATCATCCTCACTATAATAGCTAAATTTTTCCCCACCACACACAGAGTCACCACTCCTGCCCATCATTACTGGCAGTCCTGCTTGAATGCCCATTTTCTTGCCAGAAAGAAGGATAATTAGGCAATGCATCACAGGAAATTCAGGATGCTTTGGATCTACAGAAAAAAAAATGGTTCCTATGACACTGTAGAGTTAATGGGGGATATCCTGACAGCTTTGCCTTCTTTTATATTCATGAGGCTTTAAGTCAACATAATCCTACTGATTGCAACATTATTAGTATGTCACAAGGAGGGAGGTGCTTTTTTAGATTTTAGATGTAAACCAAAGTATAGGCACTTTTAAATAAACAAAAAAGCTCGGCAGAAAATATTGCTACAAATATGAAGAAAAAAAATTAGAGAAAAGTTAAGGATCCCATCACAAGATTAGCCAGTGACAGAATAAGAAAGGCGATTTAGCTGTCTTCCTACCCACCAGATTATACATCCACAGCAAACTGGAACACCTAAATGGCTGAGGACCCACCAGGGTGACTGTGAGTGGGACACAGCTATGGTTTTTGCAGCTTTGGACTGGAACCGATTTTTAATAGATAATGCAGCTCTGATTTGAACTAAAACCGTTGTCATTATATTACTGAGTAAAACATTCTACTGACTATATCCACATCCACACCTCTATCCTCAGGTAACAGCCTTGTTCAAGAACAACGGCTAGCTAAAGTAAACTAAAACCTAAAAAAGCTTTAAATGCTGTTTTTCTTCTGGCTATCATACTCAAGCCAGGCCAATGTAACTAGACTTTGTCTTACTGTTGAATTATCTGGTTTCCAGGAAAAATATTAGTTTTCTATAATGTCATAAGGGACCTACATCCAGAGTCAGCTGAGCTTTGCAGAGAGGGAAGACAAGCAGATGTGAAGCCCAGCTTGTTCTTCTAATATTTTTTCTTTAAAGTAGGTGACACTTAAAAATGTATTCTGCACACATCTAATCCCTAAGAGTAGAGGATGTGCTGAATTTCTGTAGAATTCACAAGTCTTGTCATTATGACAAAAAGTATGTACTATAAGGCTTAAAGCTGATGTGCAAACCTTCAGGAAGATGGATTCTTCACCATTGTTTACTGCTGGATACTATTCTGGCATTGAAAAACTTAATCCTTAATTCAGCAAAGTTCTTTGAACTGGATGTGTTTGCTGTTATAAATATAGTTTTCTAAATAATTTGCTGAGTTGTGGCAAAAAGTCTCATATTTATTCTTTTTTACTATGATGATGACTAATACACAGGGTTCTTTTCTTTACAGTCTTAGTAGAGATCAACAGCTTCACAGCAGTGGTCTGTCCTTTATCGTGTCTAAGACAAAAAATATTTTCATCATACAGTATCAAGATTTGGGATTTTTTTGCACAACACCATGTTAATTCTTACTAGTATACGTTTTTTTTAGAAATTAGTTGATTATGTTCTCATTGGCAGTTGGTATTTGCATTTGCCTGTATGATAGTAATTATTGTTTTTTCATGCATACGTGCTAGAAATAACGCTGTAGACTTTTTTAGCTTGCCAAAGTAGTGAATATCTGCTTAAACTGTGAAAGGACTAGAACTATAGCTATACTTCTAAGTGTATAACAGTGGTTAGGGGAAAAAAAGACATCTTTAAAGGTAACTACTTATTACAATCATAGTGGTGAAACAGCTGTATAAACTGAACCCTTGTTCCTGGTTATCCCAATTCTGTTGAGGAAAAGAGGATTTTTAAGCCCTTACTGGATTTTTCCACATGCGACATCAACTGTGGAACATTTAGGAGTGTGAATTTTCTTCTTTGACACACGAATTTAAGCAGCTGCTGATGTTACTGAATACAGTATTTACACTCATCGATAGAGTGTAAACAAGAGTCAATGATCAGGCAGCTGATTTGCATCTGGGTCTTTCAAACTTCAGCATTCAGAAAAGCTATAAGCAACTGAAGTCTATTGACCATGTTTGAACAGATTCCACGGATCCCAGATAGTTTTTCTTAATGATTCAGTCTAGGACATATACTGTAGCGTTCTTGAAATCAAAGCTTTGTACAAAATTAAATCTCTGAAGTTAAGCTAAAATTCCTGAAGTGAACTGTGTAAGTACTTGTGAAGTAAACTATCAACTATGAAATGTATCAAAATCATAGTACAGAAGCAATTTGTGTATCTCATTGAAATCAGGAAAACATTTACTGCTGTAGATTTCATTTGGGTGTGGTGGGTTGACCTTGGCTGGCCACCAAGTGCCCACCAAGCCACTCTACCACTCCCTCTCCATCAACACGATGGGAGGGAGAAACTATGATGAAAGACTCATGGGTTGAGGTAAGGGCAGGAGAAAATACTCACCAACTACTGTCATAGGCAAAACTGGCTCAACTTGGGGTAATTAGTTTAATTTATTGCCAATTAATTGTAAGAGAGAAGGATAGTGAGAAATAGGAACAAAAAACACCTTCCCCCCACCTTTTTCCCAGGCTCAACTTAACTCCCAGCTCTGTTTCCTCTTCCCCCTGAGTGGCACAGGACAATGGGGAATAAGGGCTGTGGTCAGTCCATAACGTTTTGTCTCTGCTGCTCCTTCCTCCTCACACTTTTCTCCTGATCCAATGTGAGTCCTTTCCACAGGGTGATGTCCTTCAGGAACACATGGCTGCAGTGTGGGCCCTCACGGGCCAGAGATCCTTCCAGAAAACCTTCTCCCCCTGTGGGATCCTCTTCATCTGCTGCAGGTCCTGACAGGAACCTGCTCCTGCATGGGCTTTCCATGGGCTGCAGCTTCCTTCAGGGCACATCCACCTGCTCTGGCATGGGGTTCTCCATGAGTGGCAGTGTGGATATCTGCTCCACTGTTGTCCTCATGGGCTGCAGGGGAACCTCTACTCTGGCACCTGGCTCATGTACTCCCCTGCCTTCTTCATTGACCTTGATGCCTGCAAGGATGTTTCTCTCACTTTTTTTCACTCCTCTCTCCAAGCTGTTGCACAGTATTTTTACCTGTTCTTAAGTACATTATCACGGAGGCACTACCAACATTGTTGATGGGCTCAGGTTTGGGCAGCAGCAGGTCCATCTTGGAGCCAGCTGAAACTGACTCTGACATGTGGACATCTTCTGATGTCTTCTCAGGGAAGTTACCCCTGAAGCCCCCCCACTACCAAAACTTTGCTATGTAAACCCAATGCATTGGGAAACACAGAATGATAGCGGACCACCAGAGAACCAAGTAAAAAGAATTAATTTATATGATGGCATCTACAAGCAAAGGAAAATAAGTAATGAAGAGGCTGAGAGATGCATGCTGGCAGCCTGTGGGAAGAAGACACCCACTCTTAATGCAGAGTTTAAATAATAGGAAGGAAAAGGACTTAGAGAGAAACAGAGAAGACAGAGGTCGAGACAGAGACTGAGACAGAGACTGAGACAGAGACACACTAGAGAAGACTTGATATTTCTTAGGTGTCAAATGAGAAAGAGGTTGCAAGATGCCAATAGACAAGTGGTCTATAAGTCATGGGAGAGATACACTGAGCACTGAGATGTCTGCATTGCTAAGAGGCCTTTTGAGTTACATTGTTTGTAAATCCAATAGAAGGATAATGCTCGGAACGTGGGAAGAAACAGGTTCACTCTCACAAATAGTCAGTATCAACCTCTGTGTGAACAGTCTATGAGATGAAAAAACAATGCAACTAGGAAAAAGTAAACTGTAACTCGAAAGAGTGAGTTGCCACACTTCATGAGAATAAAATGGAACCTGGCAGTTGTTCAGTACAACTACCCAAGAATAAACATGAAAACTTAGGAAAAGAAACTTTAAGAACATGTTTTGAAAATATTTTATTTATTAATCATTTTAGTAGTAATCTTCAGCTGATGCCTTTAGCCTCTTCCCCTTACTGCCAAAATCCCGGGACTTTTTTTTTTTTTTCTGCAGTTCTTCATTTTATCCTGGAGAAAAGAACCAGGATCTTCTGAACTGACGTGCCACAGTTTCTGACACTTTGAAATGAGATTCAGGCATATAAGAAGTCTAAATATGAGGAACTTTTCACAGTTACAGCATATTTGGATTAGTACTGCTGTAGTCCTGCCAATAGAGGACTTCATGTATTAGCAGTTGTATTCCAACACTGCTATTTGTGAACTATTTGACAAGCAAAAGAGAAAATGTGGTTTATTCATGGTTTGGTAGATATGTTTAATCTTCTCACATATTGAGTTCCCTTTGTATCACTAGGTCAGATCTATGTTGTATGTAAGTTCCTATTTACAAAGCTGAAATTTTAGAAAATTATTTATTTCACAGAGGAAATGGATTCCTAACTGAAATAAAATAGACTCTCAAAAGTCTGCCTGTGTAACTGTTTCACAACTATCACATCCTGCATTTTCCTGACTCTTAAATTGGGTGTCCTGTTCTGCGTTCCATTTTTTTAAAAAAACACAAAAAAGTATTTTATATTATTCATAAGTCCAAAAAAAAAAAAAGACTAAGAGGACCAAATTACCCTAGAAGCAAATGATTGTTAACGAAAGTTGATACAAGCTGAGGTACAAATTAAAAAGCTGTAGTCTAGCCTTTTAATAATTCTACAGGCTGCGTAAGCAGATAGATGATTCTACACAGATATCCAAAATATTGTTGGGCACTAAGGCTTTCCAGTATTAAAAGACTTAGTTCACTTACTTTTCACCATACTCTTCTATTAGCCTTTGCTAGGATTACTCTAATGAGCTGTCCTTCTTCAGGCTGTTGTATAATAAAGTGGGTACTTAGCCACTGTGTTTTGGAATTTTCCTTACTATTTATCAGCTGGGAAAAATGCACTTCTGTTTCTTTTACAAACATACACACTTGAAAATAGCTTTTGCTTTAATTTTGCAGTTTTCGCTCTGAAAACTTTCCTACCGTGTCCCAAGGATGTTTGGCTTTGTGTCCTTCAATACTGAACACCATCTTTGGACTGTGTGGCTCTAAAATTGGAGCTTCCTGATTCCTGAAGAAATATCACAGGCAATTTCATGGAGAAACATCCTATCTGGGTGAGTGCTCAGATGCGCCATCTCAGTCATTGCAAGAGGGAGCACTGTTAAAAGAGCATAAATTTATGGTGCTACAGAGTAGTAGTTTGAGGTTTAAGAAATAAAGGTTTTAATCAACAAAATACAAATAATTACATTCATTCTATTTTGATAACTGATCGTTTAAAACAAAATCTTCCTGAACCTTAATCTTTCAATACTCAAAACAAGAAAAACATTAACAGTAATAATGTATGTAATATTCAAATAACATTTTCCCCCTCTCTAAATGTACATCCATGTGCACAATTTCTTTAGGGCCATGTTTCTCCTTGTTGTAACTCATTTAAAGTCAAAGCAGTCGCACCAAAGACAAATTTTTCACAGTGTACTGATCTATTGGATGTCACAGTGAACCACTTCTGAACAGCCCTGTTGGCTAATTCCACAGATATTCTTTTTATTTAAAATGGTGAAAACACTTGGAATGGCAATGAACCTTAGACCTTATGCAGTGTCAGATTCCCACAAAGATTATCCTCTGGCATAGCCTGATGGGTGTTGAAGCTTTATGTGAAAAGGAAAAAAAAATCAGTCCTAGTCTTTTCTCCATTCTTATTTGAGATAAAGTTTGAGTTGAGTGTGTGAAGGTCCTTGGAAGAAGCATTTATTTAGCAAAGATCATCTAAAAAGAAAAAAAGTGAAAGAAAACTCCCTTATATTTTTCTGACTATGCAGCAAGCACAATATCTTCTTCAAAATGTCAAATGATGCACTCTATATAACTTAGCCCAAACCACCAATTATAGTGATAAATCAGTTTGAATTTATCAACAAATATCCTGGAGTTCTTACTCTTCTACAGCAGTTAATTTTGCTAAAAGTGAAAAAAAAAATTGTAAAAAACATAATTAAAATGTTAATTTACTGATTTTGTCTATGTAAGTATAGGAGTTCTCCTGGGGTTGCAGTTTAGTGTATTCTTATGAATAGTTTAACAGTATTACCCAAGAAACCACAGTTACTATTCCTAAGAATAGATTGAGTAACTATTATTTTGTTTTAAGACCTATTGGCTTTAACAGAAACCTGATTCATACTATGCTAATTATTGTACACATCCATACTGAGAGACAGTCCCTGTCTGGAGGAACATAGACTCTGAACACTCTTTAATCACAGATGATAAAAGATAGGAAAACATTATTGTTTTCATTTCAAAGAGATAAGATACATTTCGGTATAAATTTCACTATGTAGTAACATTCTGAATTTATTGGCTATATTTATTCCACAGTACTGCTGCTAATGGGCAAACTGTTGAGCAACAACCCTTTCTCTAGGGCTGGGCTGAAATTCCTGATTTACCTAGGATGATCTACCTTTACCATAAGTAAACAAACCAATTTATTTTCTCTTTTGCCAGTGAACTTCTAAAGTTTGCAGAGAGTAGAGGTATTCTTTTCTCTGTGTTCAAAAAAGGTTTTGTTGTCTCTGTGAGAAGTAGGAAATCAATATACCTCTTTCAAAGTAAATGTTATGATAGATGAGAACACAGTCCTTTTCCTACAGCGGTACATTTTCCATCTGTTAATTTATCTTGCATGGGAAGGATATAATTCATTGGATTTTTCTCTTTTTACATCTTCTACAGCATCCCAGAAGAGAGGTAAATTCAATTAAGTAACTGTGAGGAAGGTAATAACTAACAGAAATTAATAGTTTTCTATATGTCCTTCAGTTGTGACAAAAGTCAAAGAGAATTGACACTTTTTTAGTGACTTGACCATCTTTGCACACCTTTTTTCAACCTTACTTTTCTGAATCTTCTGCCCTTTGAAATTTGTTTATGCAATATTCCCAGAAAGAACCTTTAAAAACATCATGTGTGAATATTCAACTACTAACACTATCCAAAAATGCTCTGAAAAGCAAGGGAACAGGAGCAAGGAGAGAAGAGGAACTCTATTGGCCTGTACTGAAGGTGAGACAGATGTAAAAAATCCAAAACTGGCATGGCTGAAATATGAGTGTTTTTCATGTTTGAGCTTTATTTCTAAAAGGGAAGCTATATCATAAAATGAAACATAATTCTAATAGTGTACAGAAGTCCAGACCAACCAACTCTTTGTAAGTGTGCCTGGGGTAAGAGGTCGTCCTAATTTAAGGCAATACCTTGCAGGTTAGAAATCAAAGGTTAAAAAGTTATTTTCTTGTGAGGTATGTAAGGGAGAACAAACACTTAAAAGGCTTCCTGTGAGTTAAGGGACATGTTCTCAGCATGACCTATACTTTTCCAAGAGGAAAAATAAGGGAAAAAAACAGAGCAGAGCTGAAGGCATTAGTTAGAGGGCCTAGTGGAGTAAGATCATCACAAGAACAGCTGACAAAAGCATGTCACATCACTTGGTCCTCTGAGCCTAAATCAGACTTGTTGCCCACTGAGACTTCAAATCATGAAATATAATTGGAGATTACTGCAGGATGGGGAAAGCAATCTGTTGGTCTTACAGCTGCATGCCTAGATGAACAGACTTTAGATTGTTTTAGCTATGCATCAGGAAAGAGTGGTTGTAACCTCATTTATGTATCTTATTAAGTTTTTTTCTTCTCCCTCAAATATAAATATTATTTGTTGACCATTTTGTTCATGTTAGTGAGCAGGGGAAATTAGAATTTTGAGCACTAGAAAATTATGTTATCCAGCGAGGAAAGCTAAATCCATTTATGATAAGTAAGATGGAGAGCTTTGATCTAGTATTTTTTGCAGAGAAACTCTTAAATTTAATGTGATCTTTGTTGCTACCAGTCACCTCCTGGCAGAGAAGTCACAAAAGTTTAAAAAATAATATAAAGTAAACTATGCTGCACCAGTCAGGTAAGGGCTGAACTTGTGACATTTGAACAAAGTGCAAATTTGACTTTTTTCATAATGCAAAGAGTTGTGCTAACTCTTAATGGATACAATGGAAAATAAAAAATCTGGGGACAATGTTACAGTGGCAAGAGATAAAAAACGTTTAATATTTGATTTGATTGTTATGAATAATTCCTTCTGCTCTGTCCACAAGATTTTAGGAGCTCATATTTATTTTCAGTCATTTGTAAAGCAATTTCCAATCATAGAATACCAGATTGGAAGGGACCCCAAGGGTCATCTGGTCCAAGCCTTCTTTGCAAAAACATGTTCTAGACAAGACAGCCCGGCACTCTGTCCAGCTGAATCTTAAAAGTGTCCAATGATGGGGAATCCACCACTTTCCTGGGGAGATTATTCCAATGGTTGATTGTTCTTATTGTGAAAAATTTTCCTCTTGGGTCCAGTCGGAATCTCCCCAGGAGTAACTTGTACCCATTACCCCTCATCTCTTCCACATGGCTCCTTGTGAAAAGGGAGTCTCCTTCTTCTTTGTTACCAAACAAGAAATAATGCTTCTAATTATTTGCACTGCTTGCCAGTGAAGATCTTGGTGGCTGCTTGATAGATATTATATATAGAAAAATGTCTACCTGATGAACCTAGACTCTAAATAGAACTAATAATGGTGATCAATTGCCATTTTCCTTTTCAAAGAACTCATTTTGATGACATAAAGGGCTCTGAAAAATACTACAGTACTTAATTCTGTACAGCAGGTTTCATCAATGATTAAAGAACATGCACTTATGCCCAGGTAGGTGTAGTGGGCATCAGGGACACTTCATTGGAGCTGCTGCACACAATGAATATAAATTCTAGACAAATAAAGAAAATTCTTCTATTGAGATGTAATTTGCAGGTAGAGAAAAGACGTGCCTGGAGAACGTGACATGTGATATGCTTTGTCTTTGAATCCCAAACCATTTTTTTCATATTTCTTACCCTGAATGCAGCCTAGTACACAAAATCATTACATGGATTCCTAATAATTGTGGAGTTGCTTTTAAATTAAATGTGACATAACTGCTGCGTACTACAAGTTTTAGGTCTTCCATATATAACTGTTTAATTACAGCTGTTTTCAGCACTAGGGGTGTAGACTAGTCGGTATGTAGGAGATCTATGTTAAAAAAAATCTCTTCTAGGACCTAGTTTTTATTAAGTTTTTGTTAAGTGTTCTCCTTCGTTCTTATGGTGCAAATGCTTGTCCTCAGATGAAAAAAATACTTTCTTCAAAATAATAGGGATTTTAGTAAAAAAGCTGGCAATTTAAATTTCTTCTAGTTTTTGTTATTATTATTATAATACTATAATAATAGAAGTAATAAAAACCCTACATCCAAAATTTAGCTGAAACAGCTTATAGCTTTTGACACGTACTATAGATTTGCTAATAAAGAGTGAATAAATGAATAAAGTGTAACCAACAGTTCACCTTTAACTTCCTGTCCTAATCAACCTTAATATACTGTCACTTTCCTGCTGACTGAACAGGAAGATTAAGATTCTATTCTGAGGAGAACTTTTTTTTTATGGGAAACGTATGTAAACTGTATACTAATTAATTTTCGGTTACTTTCTTGCATTATTTACAACCTACATTTTGTACTCTGCAGTGCGATTGTATTTGGATAAAGACAACTTTCAAGTTATGCCTTGACAAGTCCTTGTCAAGATTATATTCTCTGAAAAGTGAGGTCTCTATACAATGAAAATCTCAAGCAGCTACCGTACATCCTCTGCAACAGCTCCTAGTGTACTCAAGAGTCTATGTGTTTTCGTACATCATAAGCTTGTTCCTAATCTTAATGCTAAAACCATAGTTGGAAATGAATGCCCATGTATCTCATGACATGAATGTCAAGAAACTTACTGAGGTAGTATTTAAAAGTTTACTAGAATCATCCTGATGGAAATTGGTCCAATAGAAGGAAACAGCAAGGGACAGCTGGAGGCAGTGACTACCTTCACCAGATCAACTGCAGCTGGAAAGAATGGGAATGCAGAAGAAGTACAAAGACCCAACTAGTAAAGAAAACTCTTTTAGCATGAATTGTGCTTGGTGAGATATTCCTTCTGAGTATTACTCCTCACGTCATACTATGTTGAGTTCTTACAGGACCCAGATTAATCATTTGTGATCACTGTTTGGTGTTATTGGAAAGGAGCACTTGAGTTACCTTGGGGAAACAGGGAATAAGAAGTCTAAATGGTATACAGTAATTTACTTTAAATGGTCATTTTATTTAAATTAGAGGCCATCATAGAAATCAGCAAACAGAAAGTCTTGGAAATGGGACTGTATATTGTATTAAAGGAATATATGTGTCAATATGGAATTTGGATTACAGTTTTGTTTTCAGGTAGGGGTATAGTAGTTTTTTAATACTAATATAATAAAGAAGTTACTAGTGAAAGCTCAGGCTGATTAAAGAAGGTGACTTGCTTCATCTGCTTTAACCTATACCATTGGTGTAATAGGTGATGCTGTGAATGAGTCTTCGAAGTCTTTGTTGTAAGATTGTGAATTTTTAAAGAAGAAGATTTTTGCAAACCAAATGGAACTAGTAGTTCCTTTTCTTAGGAAATATTCCTAGAACCCTTGTGTGCCTTTTTCTCCTGTGGTCAGGCATACAGTAAGTATTCAGACAATAGAAAACCAGAAATTCACTGTCCCTGTGCAGCGTTTGTTTGAAGTATTCTAAATAACTTATAATTTTGAGATGTTATTGTTCCTGTAGGAAATTATAAAGTCATTGTAACTCCGTGCACCCAGACATATAAAATATGTGTCAGAGAATTCTATGTTCAAAATGCCTGTGGCTGCATTTTTCCATCAAACTGAAAGACTGGGTCATTGGTCTGCATTTGTGAGACTACCACATGGCTAAAACTACCCAGAGATGAGTCTGAGCCCATCCGTGCTCAAGTATTTAGCCAATACAAGTTACTGATCTTCAGCTTTAAGCTGCTAACAAGGTCCCGTCCTTGCAAAACAAGTTAGCAAAATTTTTTATCCCTAAGCCTGGCTGACACAGATGGTATCAGCACAAGGAATGAACAAGCCTGGAATTACTTGCCTTGAGGCAGCACACATTGGGGAAAAAAAAAAAAAAAAAGGAAACTGGAAAAGGAAAGGGGGCTGAGGAGGCTATATAATGATTTAACACATATATATTGTGTGCATGACATACCAGAGAACTGCTCAGAAACAACTGGAATTGTACTGTGATTTGGGTAAGATATTTTGTAAGCAACTGTATTTTTCAACTGGGGAAGAGTTATTCTGCAACTTGAGTGGGGAAAACATGCTTTTTGTAGAGCATGTCATTTGGGCACCAGCAGCATTTCTGTAATTGGTTTCTTAGTAAGTCATTTCGTCCTTCTGTGAAACGATTGTTTGGGTGTTTGTCTGGTCCCTTGTAATAATAATTAAAGTGGTGTTTATATCAGGAAATACTATTACTACATGTTTCTAGCACTGGTGCATGGTGTCTGTGCTGTAAGCAGAGAAGTCTAAGTGCAAACTTTCCATAAATGTTCATATAAAAGAGAGAAAAAACACTGGTGTCTGGACAGAATATCACAAGTGTTAATAAACAGGTAATAACAATCACAGCATAAACAAATTCTAAATGTCTGCTGTTTAGCGTCTTAAGTTGAGGAGGTGAGACAGTGAAAGACTCTGAAGGAAAGAGATTAAATGGAAGCTGAAGAATTTAAAACAAAGAGACAAAATGCATCCTTTGTAGTCCTTCACTGTTGGAAAGGATTTGCTGTTGTTTAGAGTCAGCTGCGTTACTCTTCTTCCTTACCCTGCTAAAGCTATTGGCTAGTTTTGTACTTTCTATGTCCCATTAAATACTTCTTGTAGCATCTTAATCCAATCTAAGAACTGCCTCAGCAGCCAAAAACTAGGGGATAATATAAGTATTTAAGGAAAGATGATTATGCTGGTTCTTGTACAAAATTCTGAATCACACATATCACACAAAATCAGATCAAGCTACTCAAATTCTCTGGATATTGCTTTGCTGTGAAAGCTTGATGTGTGTATGTGCGGAGACACAGATACAAAATGTAGTGTGGGGCGCAGTAAACTTGCAACCAAATGTTATCACTTTATTTATTGTTTCAAAAGCAAATACGCTTTTGAATGCAGGAGGAAATGAGGAGCAATGATATTAGCATGCTCCTGTGAGGAATGAAGTTGAAGACCAGCTCTATTCATTGTAATAGTCAAGAAGTAGCTGATGTTTAGAGGCACATTTGTGCCACAATAATACAGTATTGTGATAAATGCCAGTGTTATCTGTTTAATGTTTGATTTTTGGTAGTTTTTCTCTTAACACATCTTTGATTTTATTTTTTTTTTTCATTTCATTCTTTGATTTCTCAAGGCTTATAAAACATCATGGTGTTCTTTACCAACACAAATCTCTTTTTTTTTTTCTTTTTAGTTTTGTTCCCTTCTCTCCCAAAGCAGACAACATGATATTCACACAAGCTATCTTTATAGGATTGAATTAATAAACTGAAGCACCCAGTGCTGAGGCTTTTCAGCTTGATGGTATACACAACTCAGTGGTCATAGTCCTGCAGGAAGCAAGCTTTAGATTGAGTGTGCTCCCCTAAACTGCATTTTACACATGGTCTGATGTTTTACAGAGGAAGTCATCCCTTGGATTTCAGGCACACCGAGGGAGCACTGTACTGTCATCCGGTCTGTCCTGTGTCCATGACAGGAGCGCTTCGGTGCTTCTGTCTACTGCCCATGTAAGGCTTGGTTGCATTGCTCTTCTCCCTCTGCCATTTGTGAGCAATGACCTGTGCCTGCAAGTTAACCTTCCTTGGCACTCTGGACAATGTTCATTGCACAACTAGGTTTACTCTGGTAAGGGAGAGAAGTTTTAAAAAAACCTTGCCCCGGTTCAAAGTGATGGTGCAGTGCCCTGAGGGGTCTCTGGGAGGAGAGGCATTTGTCTTGGGACCATCTAGGGAGCAGGACGGTACAGCTGGGGCTGGGTGGGTGCGCACCTCAGCACTCATCAGTGTGCATCTGGTAGCACAGACAGGAAGGATCCAGCAACATGGGCCGGTCCTGCTCAGAAGATCTCTCATGCAACTCACTGCACTGGGAAATAACAGTTAAAACACATATTGCCAGTCTAACCTAACAGCTATGTTACTTCTTTGCAGCTCTGAAGACAATAGCAAAACTTTTCTGGAAACCTCAGAGATTCTTCACCCGCTTACCCCTGACTTGTGCAGCAGGTAACTAATTTCTACAAACACAATACTATAAAGATGAAAGAAGTGGTATGAAATGAAAGAACCAAATAACAGTGCTTTGGGTTTTCTGTTTTGGAAGGGAGCTTTTAGGTCTAAAAGGGGATTTCTCCAGTTCATGAAATTAGAAGAAAATTCCTAGTAATTACGGGAAAATTCTTGAAAACTTTGATTTATGTTCTTACGAAGTTGCCAGTTTCAGGTGGGGATTATATATATAAATATCTACATATCTATATAAATACATAAATCTACCTATAAGTCTAGTTATATATAAATCTACTTTTAATAAATTCACTGTATCTCTATGGCTCCTCTCATAGGATAAATCTGAAGCATTTAGAAATATTTTATTTCCATGGTTTAAAGGGCTACAAAGTAGAAAGAAAATACTTTGTTTTCTAGCTTTTAACGCAGAAGTTACTACAGAACTGTATATAAGCTTAAAAGAAAAAAAAAAGAGTGGGAAAATAAGTAGCATTTATGCAATTTACTCACTAAACTTGGAAATGCGCCAAGGACATCCCTGAAGAATGCTTTAGTAAAAGTAAAAGGTTCTGAATTTTAACAGGCACATTAATATCATGAATTCTAATAGTGCTTTAGCTTACATAATGAAAGGCAGTGTGTAGATTACATGTGTTGAGCAAACATTGTTTACCCATTTTAGCAAATAATGGGCCTTATTTTATTTGTCACAAACTAATTGCTGTGAGAGGCCTTACTTTTACAAAAATGCTGGTTTTGGAAAGAAAGCCTTCTTAGGCAGTTTCCATTCCTAGCTGGTTCTTGCTCTTGTGCTGCAGTTTGTTATCCCTCTCAGAATAAGAGCATCATCATAACACTGATCTGGTTAAATACAACTTATTTAGGTTTATTCAATTTTTTTGCAACCTTAATTCTAACATAGGTGACTTCAGTAATCCCGTTCATATCAAGGTCCCTATAACAGTGATGTTATGTTGGCTGCAACTGTACAGCTATAAAGTTATTGTCTCATAAAAGTGCTTTAAGCACTTTATATTAAAAAAAAAGCAACCAAAACCCACAATATTTTGCATACCTTTCAAAATGTATTTGATTGCATCTCTTTTTCAGTCAATATTTTTTTTTAATTGGTAGGACTGTTGTGTTTCTGCATGATAAAACTGCCATTTCCCCTTCCCCCCGTATGATGATTACTTAGAGTGAAGAGGCATTGATTGAAGAAAGGACTGAAAACAGTCCATTGTTTAAGGAACTGAATTACACTTTTGAGTTTTGTATTATGAATTGCAGGACTTTCATTAAATATATATAGAGAGTATATAATTTAGCCTCCTGAACAAAAATACCTTGCAAAGTCAAGCATTTGAATGCGGATGGCATAAAAAACTTCTTGGATGGGGCACATCTTGAGACTGTCATCTCAGCTGTGGAACATTCATGGAGGATATTCTGATAAAGTATTGCTTAATGTTAACTGTGAGGAAATTTTACCTAAGAAAATTGAAACAGCTTAACTAACAAGTGAATGGAGTAGTACATTTTTCTGAGCAGTTTGACAGTATGGATGGGATTAAGTGAATCTAAACAAAACCAAGCAAACAAGAACTTCCATGAACTTATATTTTCCTCCAGCTTTCTCAGGTCACGGTTTGCATTGACCTAGTCCCTTCATTAAATTCATCTTCGTCACAGATGTCATGTGTTAGTTATTTCAGGCAGGTTTTGACTGGTGTTATTTATATCCTAGCGGGAAGGAAAAGCATGACGAATAAATATTACACAGAAATACATTTTTTATAAAAGCATCCCTTTAACTCACTTAGTTGCTAACTCTGTGGCTTCCAGTAGTATTGTGTTTTAACCTACAATTGCATTCTACCTATGTCTCCTATCACACCCACTTTGCTTCTTTGCTGTTGCTGAGGAAATAAAAGCTGCTTTTGTGACTTTATTTAAGCATTTCAACTTGCATCATTCTAAGCCAATGTCTGTTTTAAAAGAAAATACCAAGATCACAGGAAGGCTTATAAATATCTGCTTTAAATAATGGAGTTAGAATAGCTCTTTAGATTTTCTGATTTCCTTGAAGCATATTAGTAACAAGCAGAAAACTTTGTAGATTGTTCTTAAACTTTGAATGATTTTATCTCTGGTCCGGAGTAAAGATGCCTGGAAGACATTAAAAACTAACAAACCAACCAACAAAACAAAATCCTGAGTTTTGGAGAGTTCCTGTTTCTGTAGCTCTTGAAAAGTTATGGTAATAAAAAAGTCTCAACAGTATGCAGGGCTTGAGTCGAATTACCTCACTTCAGAGAGTTTCTAGGGTGCGAGTCTGTGGGTCATAGAGCAATGTGATTTGCAAGGAATGGAGGGGAATGAAGATCCACCTGCTGAATGCGAATATGGTTCTGCAATGGTGTTGCCTGTTGTCAGCTCTAAAGAGAACGAACTTGTGTGCAGCAGCTCTGTCCATCCTGAAAATGATTACTAGATTGTAAAACAATGAGATGTTGCCTCACTTATATGAACATCACTGATATTACATTATACCCCTTTTTTGTTTAAAATTTGAGTACTTTTTGCTTCTCCAAACTTTAGTTGTAATGAATTAATCATGACAGTTATTATACTGTAGAACAGCAGTTACACTGACAAAATTTTTCATATTATATTTCTTTCTTTTCTAGGAGGAGGAAGGAAAGTGAGAAATATTAAAGTTAGGGTATTAAATTCTAATGCCATTCAGTAGCCCATTGGATGCATGAAACAGCCTTGTACTGCCCATGTTGATCTTTATCTTGGTTGTATTACTGAGCAATGCAGCTGGCTACTTTTATGCAGTTATAGATACAGATAAATATCATTTGATGTCTGCTCAGTACCAATAGAGTAAAATCAGGGCTAAGCAACAGTACGTAAATGGAGCTGTATTTTTTCCAGTCACCGCTCGAGTGCGTGAGTGCTATTTCATGAGAATCCTCTTTCTAAAACAAGTTGCCATCATAAACGGGGAGGGGAAAGCCTGTGTAAATGGAAATATTTTCTTTTTATTCTCTTCCCTTCACAAGTTGAGAATGGCTGCTGATAGCTGCCAAACTGAGCTAAGTGACCATTTGCAGCTGTAATTTAAAAAAGCAATAGGAAATTTTAATTTACATAGTCTTCATAAAGTTCCATATCAGAATTTTTAGATTATTTTCTTAAAAAGAGGTTCATTTTCAGCAGTTGATTAAAAAAGTTCAAGATTATTTTGCTTATTTACTGCTAAATACAGTTCCTGCAGCATATATACCTGCCTCTAGAGAGCAGTATTACAACTACATGTATTTATTTCAGTAATTACAGACTAGCATATCCCAATTCTAAGTTTAAATTTTCTGGTGTTAAATGCTTAATTACTACTCAATTAATGTTTTTCACATCATTTGGCTAGAAATTGAAGTTTATTTTAAAACGCTGTTGCCAAAAACTAAGAAATGTCATATACACTGTTACCCATTCAGAATAAAAGTCATATGACCTGTTATTGTATCTTTATAAAGTTCGACATCAGAATCTAAGTAAAAATTATTCCTTTGATTCTATATAGAGAATAATGGTTTACTTTCAATACATATGTTGCCAATGATGTTACTGTGTCATAAAAACTTGATTTTCACACCATTTTATTTCCTTGGTTTAAGATGTTTCAAATAACAATTCCTTCCTTCTGTCTTGAAAAAAAGTTAGATAATATTTTCTGTTTGTGAAAGTGGTTGTGTGGTTGGGAAACACTGAGATTTAATGACCCCTGGTACCCCCCACTCTGGAAGACTGCCACACGCTTCTGAGAGCATATACTATGTGGAGCTGATGCATGGTTGGCTACTATGAATCTCAGCACATCGAGTCACCAGTCTAAGAAATTTGTCTTACTAGAGGCCACTCAGCCTTCATAAACATCAATTTGATATGCCGTAATGCCCACATAACACCTTCAGTAGGAATACATGAATAAAACCAAGGCTACTGTATTTACCTTTATAATCTACTATATCTGCCTTTAAGTTGAATGTCTTGATCAAGCTTTTATGATACATTGGTTTTATAGTTATAAACTAGTAAAGTAGGTGGTAACTTTTACATGCAGGATGACACAATAACGGATGTCGCAGATTATTTTATTTAATTTTAATAAATAATTTTATTTACTATTTTATTTAATGCCCCTTTAGATAACCATGTATTTAGTTAACATCCTTTCTTTCTCTGGAAAATGTAAAGTTTTCCAAACAGTAGTTATTTTGCCACTGCTTTCAAAATGCCCATTTTGAGGTATGTGATCTTCTGCTTGTTAATCTTAAGTGTTTGTGTGGAAATGAATGTTCACACATAGGTTTCAGCTTAGTCTTTCAGTGGCTTTGTATGTTCTTATTTTTAATTGTAACTTATCTTGTGCACAACATACTTTTTCATGGATAAGAAAACCAAAGGAAGACAGTGGCTGTGATCTTCCTTCAAATATACCTTGTAATTACACTTAAATGATCTCAGAGATACTAAGGAATTTGTCATATTCTATACTTGTTTGGAGGGCACCAGTTCCTCTCTTTAGTCTTTCTGGTGCTTAGCTCAGGCTTAGCAGGTGAAAATAACCCAATTTATATATTAGCCAAAACACTGCTAACTTGTAAGAAAAGTCATATGTCTGCGGTGAAGTTTCAAAGTTCAGGATGTTATCTACAATTTCAGAAGTTTGATTCCAGCGTCTTTGTTACCACTTGGCATCCACTGTGGGGCAGGGATGAAAGACAGATTCTGTTTTCCCCTGTTGACTTTAGCCACACACGTGCCAAAATCTCAGCATAATATAAGTGGGAGCCAAGTAGCCTGAAAGATCAATTCTTCTCTCCTAGCATGGAAGAAAAGCACTAACATTTGTCTTCAGCCAGCTACCCAAATTCCCTGCATGTGTATCATCTTTAGGCCACTCAGGAATTTTCTACACCACAAATACTGGCCAGCAGTCACACCTTCCTCATTCTTCCTCTTTTGTGCTGTGGAGAAACATGAAGGAACTCCACAAAATGGGAAAACAGTCTCATAGCATTTTTAACAGGACTGTGCATAGATAATTGTTGTATTGTCTCCTTCATTTAACTTGTTTTCAGGTTTGTTGCCTTAATACTCCTGCTGTACGAAGGCAGTGCACTCCTGTAGCTTGTTATTGAAGAAACAAAACTTCCACTAAAAAGTCAGTGGAAAAAAATCTTGATGATGTTAAAGAAGAAAAAAAAAAAAAGCCAACCTTCTTTGTTTTATTTCAGTCTTTTCTGTCTGAAATAGACTCCAGCCACTGCTGTTAAATGAAGACTGAGTATTAGTTTGGATCAAAGTGTTCTTACCAGTTTCCTTAGCTGTATCTTCCATTCACTTTTAGTTTTAATTATATTTAAATGGTTGCAGTAGCAGACTGCCAAACTAAAAGTTCCAGTCCTTTCCAGTATGGTAAGGACACTAAGACACAAAATAAACATACCTGCTCCAAGAACTTAAGGACATGGATCCTACAAACTTTTACACTTTCATATAACTGTACTTGCAGTACTAGTCCAGTGGAAATAAATAGTACTGTCTTTCACAGTTAAATTCCCAAAAGGTTAGACCTTTTGGAGAATGGAACCCCAGTTTCACAGTGTAATTCTTTTTCTTTATGTTAAGATATCACTTAGCAATTTAGACAATCTAGTTTCAGTTTGTTCGGTATCTTTATGTTGTGCTTCAGCGTTGTCTTCCTTCCATTGAATCTTTCACTATTTGGTCTGCAAGTAATCTACACTTTTCACTGAGGAAATAAATCACCAGTGTAACTATGTAATTTATGTTATCTGAGTTCTGTAGAGGACAGTGCAGTCAGGAATAATTAGATATACAGTGATAAGGTTAATTAAAAATATACAGAATTGACTACTAGAGAATGGTGATTTCAGGAAAGACTTATTTTCAGTATTTGTCATTCAAAGAAAATTACTTTTTACTTGGAGTACGAAGAAAATTTTGTGATAAGGAAACAAGACAATGTGAGAATATATATTGTGTCAACAATGTCCCCTGAAATAAGGAGACATTTGAAATAGATGGAAATTTCTGACTAAACGAATTATTAAGAAAAATGCAATTTAATTACCAGTATACGTATATTTTGTGCCACTATGAATTAAATGGTTGCTTTTGCTGAACGTCAGGTACAGGCAGCTTTTATGTAGGAGTCCTCCACCACAGTAAGTGATGTAAGTAGATGAGATAGAAGGTAAAGAAATCTCATGGTTAACTGCAGTTCCTTTGCTTCAACGAAGAAGTTGTCTGGAGATTTGACATGCTTATTTCATGGCTATGTCTACATAGGTACCAATACTTTGTGCACTATAAGACAAATTTTGTTGGTCTCCAAGCTACTGGGAATTCTAGTATTAAGACATCTCTAGCACCAGGCTACGCTTTACCTAATGATGAAAAAGCTGAGGCCACAGAAGTTTTAGGGTTTTATGTTCAAGAGTCACTTATGCTCTGCACTCAGTCAGGAAAAACTATTCCTGAATACTTGTGTGTATGGGTGTTCTTAAGGTATATCTGTAACACACATTGAAGTGTACTATAGAGACACCTGGGCAGTTGTTTGGGTGTGAAAAGCATCCACTGTGTGGCAGCACTCTCTGTGAATAATACCTGTCAAGGTGATATACCTTACCATACTGGAACAGGCCTTTTCATTTTCTGAATAAGCTTAATAAACATTATTTAAATTAATAAACATAAAGTATTTTGTCCCAGAGAGTTAATTAACAGTAGCTTTTTCTTTAAAACTTACACTGTATCTTAATTTGCAAGTGTAAACAATACTTTAAATGCAATGGTGGTGGGAATACCAGTTTATATTCTGTGTTCACAGGCATGAATAGGAGATATCAGCTAATAAACTATTTTCAACATTCAAAAAGTAAGGAATATTAGCCACATGAAGTTAAACGGGAAATATGCGTTTTTCAATTTTAGCATCTATTCTTAAATTTTTTTCATACATCCCAAATTAAACGTAATGGTAACCACATGGCTGTAAAATAAAACTTCTTTTGTATTTCTTTAATATGCATGCCTATTATACAGGAATATTATTTCAGAATGATGTTTTATTTAGTGTGACACAAATACAATTTCTGGGTATGTCTGCTTTTACAATGACAAGTAAAAACAAACTAAGAATGTAATGACTTAGGGAGGCTGATTTCCTAAAATTCATTAAAAAGTTGTTTAACTTGTCTAGCTGAGCCCACGGCTTGTCTAATTCAGCCCTAGGGAGGGTAGTTTTTTATTTGGATAGTTTGTTTGTGGTTTTTGGTTTTAAGCAAACATATTTTTAAAATATTTTAGATTTTTAGTTTTATTCTTTCATCAACTATGAAAAAATAGTATCTGATACTCTGTATGTTTCTACAGCAAAAGCCAAATTGTGCACTCTAATTTTTCAANAAAAAAAAAAAAAACAAACAAAAAAACAAGCAATAGTGATGAAAAAAAGAAGACAGTTGTGATAAATCGTTGGTAATCCTCAATATGCGATTTCTTCACCAAGACTTTTTAAAATCACTTTTGAAAATGCAGTTAAGTATGGAGTTACTATTTTAAGTAAATCTTTTGGAAAGAGAAAATCCTAGTGCTTTTCGTGTGTGCACATTACAATCTTAAAATCCTTAGTATCAGAGTAGTTAGGGAGTGGAAAAATTTAAGTGACTTGTTTTATAGCAAGCAGTGTACAACTCATACATTATTTTCTTATGTATATATAAAAATAAATCCTAAAGAAGGGTTCTAAAAGTGGAAATTTGTAATAACATTTGCATGTCACTCTGTCTAGGCTATCACATGATTTAACAGGATGCAATTTAGCATCTGTCATCAGTAATAGTAGTGACCAGGGACACCTATAAATATTCTCAGACATTTACCTACAGAGTTGTCGTTCGTGCAGACTTTCAGCTCTACAAGGTTAATTACAGCCTGAATTTAACATTAATTGGGTTGGCTTGAATAGTTTTTAAGTAAAAAGCTCAGAGAAAATATATTTCCAAGTTAGGTTATTTATCTGACATGTCAGAATATGTGAGTGGCATTTACATGACAATAAGTGCAATAACTTAGATCCTGCCTGAATATAGTAATTTCCATTTTCTTTCAATGCCTCTCTGATTTTACTTTCAACATTATTTTAACATTAAAAATTAATTGAATTACACTGAATGTAGTATTCAAAAGTTATTTGAGAAAAGACTTTAAGGTTAACTGTCTGTTCACAAAAAGATGCTTGCTGGTCATAACCCTGGAATGTGAACAAGGACTACTTATCAGGTTTGCTATGTAACCATACAGAGATAATAATGAAAGCTAACACAATGTGCTCTATGGTGTGTAAGTTAACAACTGTATTGACTGCCAGTTTGATAGAATAATTTTGAGAATTTAGGGTTTATTTACATACCTGTGTACATGACCTGTTATGGTTTTTTCATTTCCAAATATGATGGGCTTGAAATTATTTTTAAAAGACTGCCTCCACTACTTATTAAGTAGCTCTATAATAAAAAGGGACAAAAACATGAAGTCTGTAAGACCTTTCTTAAAATAGGTTAAAGCATTTTTTTATCACTTTCTATGTCAATTTTATAGAAAAACTCAATCTTTTGACTTAAGTTAAAAAATGCAATTTGACAGGCAGTATATGAAATAGAACAGTGGAAGAGAAAATGGTTTATGTGAACTGATAATGGGGTACAAAACTTTCACACTTAATGTTTTGGATTCAAATCTGGGTGAGGCCAGGATTAATAGCCAAGATGCAAGTTCATCTGGATTTCACACAGTAGAAGCCTGAAAAGGCCAGTATCAGTATAGCAGTCTAGACTAATGTCTTTCCCCTGGACTAACTGTTCACAGAGGCCTCTTCACCTGGGATAATAAAGTACAACCTAGAAAAATATTTTAATGGTTACAAGCTCTGCCTGAGGAACAAAATCAAGATCAGTCCCTACTCTACACAAATACAGAAGACTAAATAAAGCCATTTGGAGACTGGAATCGGGGGAAGCAAAACAGCCCAAGGGACAGAGCTAATGAGTTAACTTCTGACATTAACCTGTCATCTTGCAGTGAAAAAACACCTCTGGAGCCTTTCCTTTATCCATGGGACACCGGATTGGAGATAGTTCAACATCTTGCTTTACTGTCTCCTGCATCAATTGACCATTTCATTGGAAGCCTTAAAAAAAGATTTGCTAGCCTTAGGTCTCATGTCTGCGTTGCACATTTTGAAGGGACCTAATTTTGCAACTGGAAGAGGAGATGCGAGAAGTGGTGTTTGAAGCCTCAGTCTGAGGCTTTCAATAGCACATTGTCAAAAGGCAAGAATGAAAGGCATAATGTTAAAAAGGATTGATGTTTTTGAATTCTTTTTCGAAAAAATACAAAGGTATTTTCAAACCGTAATTTGTTTTTCTATGGTTTGTGGATGCTTCCCCCCACCAATCTGAGAGAAAATTTGATCTGCCAGGATCTGGGCCCCTGCCATTTCCTGGTCCAGTGTACTCTAGAGGTGGTTGTGATGTTAAGAGAAAGATCCATAAAATTAACCTAAGCTGAGAAAGCACATGACTGCTGCTTTTAGGAAAACGTTTAAAAACATACCCATAAACTGTTACAACAGAGGATGCTGTCACGTACATGTGTCTGTTGATGGCTAATGAAAAAATAATATAGTTGATGATAAAATCGTGGGATCATTCCTGCTTTTTTTTTTTTTCCTCTGGTGTAAACAGAGCAACTGCACGGTCTTCACGCAGCTGTCTACATAACAGCTTTGAAACATATTCTTAAAAAGATAATGTGCTAAACTAAAAGATAAGTTTTGAAAAGCATTTTGAGATAACAAATACAGCACTTTAAACATTAAAAGGTATAATGAAGAAAATAATTTCCACTGGGGTCTGTAAAGTCTTTGAACAGGAGAGGGATAACAGATAGGTTTTTGCATTTGATCACAAGATTAAAGTTTCTAAGGAAGAAAAAAACAGAAAAAAAACCCCACAGTTGGTTTTTTTTTCAATTAAGAACTCCACTGAGATGTTCCTTTCAGAGAGATAACTAGCTCCTAAATGCTATCAGGCAATCTGTTATAAATTGCTTTAGGAAAAAAATATGATACACAGAAACTTTACTCCAAGGCACCATAATAATGGTGCTGATTTGTGAGGTTCTCATTTTACCATCTGCTTCTGGATTAAACCTTGAATTGGTTTATCCTGCATGAAATCCTCAGTCTTACATGCATTTTCACTTATCTATGCTAAATTTGCCTGAGTGTCCCAAGCATATACAATTTTCATTAAGACCTTAGTGGTTATTGGTAGAGTCAGTGAGATATTATGAAAAGCCACAACTCTCAGAAAGATTGAATGATATTATTACTCAATCATGACATCATGATTGAATCATTCAATTTAGGAATATATTTGATATCATCAAACCATCCTACCCAGAGTTGTACCGTTTCTGAAGAAATCTGGGAGAGGAATAAGGAAAGGAAGATTCAAATAGGGCACGAGAGTGAGTCCAGTGTGTTGAAAACAAGCTGCTGCACAAGACATGCAGGTATGTGGTCCCAGTGAGTTTATGTTGCTTGCTGAAAAAGTTCCATATAAGCAAATGTAGATGTTTATGCTAGGAAGGTAATAGGCATAAAGTTATGACATGATTTTACTGCATGGTAGCTTACTTTGTAAAAAGTTTCCCATGTAGACAAGCTCTCAGTGAGAAAGATTCTACTCTACGTCTTCCTCAACGGCGACATGACTCCAAGCTGTGTGGAGAAATCGACCTGCTGGAGAGAAGGGAGGCCATCCAGAGGGACCTGGACAGGCTGCAGAGGTGGGCCCGTGCAAACCTCATGAAGTTCAACAGGGCCAAGTGCAAGGTCCTGTACATGGGTTGAAGCAATCCCATGCACAAATACAGGCTGGGCAGAGAATTGACTGAGAACAGCCTTGACGAGGACTTGGGGGTGTTGGTTGATGAGAAGCTCAACATGAGCCAGCAATGTGCGATCGCAGCCCAGAAAGCCAACCACATCCTGGGCTGCATCAAAAGAAGTGTGGCCAGCAGGTCGAGGCAGGTCATTCTGCCCCTCTACTCCGCTGTCATGAGACCCCACCTGGAGTACTGCATCCAGCTCTGGAGTCCACAACATAAGAAGGACATGGACCTGTTGGAGTGAGTCCAGAGGAGGGCCACAAAGATGATCTGAGGGCTGGAGCACCTCTCCTCTGAAGGCAGGCTGAGAGAGTTGGGGTTGTTAAATCCGGAGAAGAAAAGACTCCTGGGAGACCTTATAGCAGCCTTCCAGTACTTAAAGGTAGCTTACAGGACAGATTGGGAGGGACTCTTTCAGGGAGTGTAGTGATAGGATGAGGCGTAAAGGTTTTAAACTGAAAGAGGTTAGATTTAGAATAGAAGTAACGAAGACATTCTTTACTGTGAGGGTGGTGAGACATTGTCACAGGGAAGTTGTGGAGGCCTCTTCCCTGGAAGTGTTCAAAGCCAAGTTGGCCAGAGCTTTGAGCAACCTGGTCTAGTGAAAGTTGCCTCTGCCCATGGCAGGGGGGTTAGAACTCTATCATCTTTAAGGTGTCTTTCAACCTAAACCATTCTATGATTCTGTGAAAGTATTATCTTGAGGAAGTACAAGATGGATTTTTTATTTGTTCTATGCAGAAATTTTGTAGGAAAGATACTTTTAATGGTTTGTGCTCTTTTTCAAAATGTGTGTACCTACTCTTAGCTCTCCCTATGTAGTTCCTTACAAGTTCCTGTAATGCATCTAATATAGGCCATGTGCAAATGGATGAATAAGTGGAATCTGTGACTTATGAATAGTGTGTTCTTCTGAACCTACAATATATAAGGATCCAACAGTGTTATACAAGTTTCCTATGCCTGATATGTTTTCTTATAAAATAAATTCAAAATACATGAAACAATTCTAAAATGTGGTGAGGAAGGATTCAAAATGATGAGTTTATTAAGACTTCTGCTTTGTAAAAACATTGTGGAGACAATCAAATACTTTCATTAGTCAGTTTACATTTGCCTGTTTAATTTTCCCTAAACTGAAACATTTTTGATATATCACTCAACACTGATCACCAGCTTTCCTACAATGTGCCTTTATGAAAGTATTGAACACAGAGGAACAATCAACAGGTTCACTTAAACTGAGAATAGTTGGGTGTTACTATTAACAGAGAAGGCAAAGAACAACATTTTGACTTACAGCAGTTAATCAAACTATAGTCTGTTGGATGAAAGTGCTTGTTTCATAATTTTGTCATGCATATTGTACTTCAAACCTTTGTAGTCAAACTTAATTCTCAGTGATCTATGATAGTTACACTCAATTCTAGTATGTTATTTTCTGACAGAAAACAAGAGACAGTAAAGTAGTTTGTTTGTTTTTTTTGCTTTAGGACAGGACTTAATTTAAATAATAAATTCAATAGAATGTAGTGTGTCCAGGGTTTTTTTTTTGAAAACTCAAGTTCAAGGGATGAATTAAAAATTCTGTCAGGACCCACGTTGACTTCTACAGTTAAAAAATAGAGTTGCACCTAACAACAAAGATATAAGATTCAATTACATGTAAAATTTTCTAAGCTACTCTTACTAAGTCATTATTTCTCACTTTGCTTAACTTCTTGATACAAAGGCCACATGAATGAAAAGGTGAAACTTCCAAATTTTTAAGAAATAAAGCACATGCTTGTTCAGATACATTAGTTCCTAATATCTTTTGAAAATACCTATTGATCCTAAACGTAAAATATACCTGTACCTCTCACATGGGTCCATTAATGACTATTCCTGTGTCATTGTCATACTCCTTCATTTTAGTCTGTTATTAATTTTCCCTTTAGCAAAACATCTCAGTTCCATTAAGTCAATTCCACAGAAGTCTGTAGATAGCTATATTGGTGTAAATTATATTAATTCTCTGTCATCACAAATTAGAAGATTATTTACTAGGTGTCCATAAAGTTAAATATCTCGAAACACACTTGTCCTCTTCTTTCTTTACTTTAGCCTAGATAGGCTGTAACTACTATAATTTTATTTTTCTTCATATTCCTGTTAAAAAAATCTGAGGTTTAGTCTGCTCTCCAGGTTTTACTGACAACACTTTTCTTGTTCCTTCACAGAAACTATTTTTGTAAGAGTCCTTTGTCTTTTCTCAAACACATTTTTATTTTGTCAGTGTACTTCTTCCTGTATACTAGCAGTCCCTCCATGTTTAAAACTCCTTACCAATGCCTACTGTTCCTTCTGTGAGGACACTTCTTTTCTGTACAGACCCTATCTCTCCTAAAGCTATTTCTTATTCTTCACAAAACCAAAATCCCATCCCCTTTATGCTGCACCTCCAGCTAAATTTTCAATTTTCTTATGCTTCACCATGTCTAAGGCTAAAAAATGTACAAATAGTATCCCTAGTCCTGACACGTCTCAAGGTTCGTGTGTGTGAAACACTGCTTGTGGTGATGTTACATTGGAGATCAGTCACTCCTCTCCCAGGCACCTTCATCAGTCTTGCATAAAACAGACTGCAATAGTGCTGGTGGCATGCAAAAAATGCAGCCTGCATACAAATAAGGAATACGTTGTCTCTTGAACTTAGATTAGAAATCTGAAATACTCCAGAAAGGAAGTGCTGGGACACCAGAGTCCTTAATGATGACAAGCTTGCCATTTGAAAACAACCAAATAAGAAGGCAAATCCTGTCTTGGACCTACGGTAACCAGTTACTTTGCATATATTTAATTGACCTGAGCTTCTGTAATCTCAGTAATAATGAGTGACACTTTGTAATCAGGCAAGAGCAGAAAACAGAGAGAAGTACATATGGGGGCAACTGAGCTAGGAGCTCTCTCAGCAATAATCGGAAAGGGATGCAGGTAAGCAGCAGCAGTACTAAAAGAGGAAACCTACTATGCTAATTATTTAAGCTGCCGACATTTTCTAACAGTTTTGTTTGGGTGAGTTCCCTTCGTCCCCGTCATGTCAACGTACCTGGAGCAGATAAGGGGAGCAATGTATGTCAAATCACATTTTTACAACTCTGTCTTTGTTGATCACTGTGTCTTTCTCTGTCTTTCTCAGCCTGGCCCAGACAGGAAGGTAATGCAAGAAAAATATCTAACAGTATAGAACAGTTTGAAACAGTCAGATTTCTGTCATCCAAATTTCACACACCAAGACCCCTCCTCACTTTTGCATTGGAAAAGAACCCAGAATATGTTGCAGGTCTTTATATGATAGGTTTTTTTGATGAGAGATCACTGAAGTATGACAATAGGTCATTGTTTATATAGCAAAATACACAGTTGATTACCAAATTTAAGAAAAGTGAATTTCTATCTCATCAGCCTTCACATTTTTTATGTGTATTGTTTTATTGACATTCATCTGTTTATTGACATGGTCATGGAATAAGCTTTAAGAAATTTGTTTCACACTCTTTTGGAAACTCACTGAAGAAATAGTGTTTGGCATCTTGAATTATGTGAAATTTAATTTCTTACAAAAAATTCTCTTAATTTAATTTACTTCTCATGTGAGGGGAGGAGGAAAAAAAACTCCTCTAGCAGTTCAAAATGATATTGTATTTCAATAAAGGTCAACTTATAAGCTTTAGATCAACAGTTTCCAATTTATGGGTGAACTACCAGCGTACCTTTTATTTGTTTGATTTCAGGTTCAGACTGGAACAAATTGCTATTACTGTTACTAATATTGTTATATATCGATTGGAATTTTTAAGACAGCATTGGTCACCAAACCAACTGTTCTTCAAAAGGAGATGTGTAAGCTGCCTACATCTGATAATGCTGCACAGACAACAACATTTCTATGATTTCATTAGTCAATTAGATGTGGACTAAAAGTAGAAACCAAGAAGCAAAAGTTAAACAAGAAAATTAAGTTTTGAAGTGCTTTGCAGAAATAAGCAGGCTTCAACTGTAGACAAGTATCTGTGGATTTGAGTACAGGAAGTGAGAAAGACCATAGGAAGAGTTTAGCTGCTGCTCCTGGAAACCTAAAAAGTCAGTAAGAGGAATGTACCACTGTCAGAGCAAATTAGAATAGAAAGATATTTTTCTGGAAGATTGAGGGATGCTTGACTAACTGGAAAGACTTGCATAAAAAAAGATCTCTCTTGAGCAGATGCAGTCTACTAGGCGCTTGGGAAGTAATAAGTTTCTGAACTGAAGCTGCCAGGATTAATAAGATCAACTTTAAATGAAGAAATGAAGGAAGAAGTTTGAAAATAATACTTTAATAAGCAAGGAGTGAACACACTAAAACAATGGAGCATGACCTATTGATGAAAGATGTAACAAACTATCATAGAGGTAATAGGGATGTGAAGAAATGGAAGCTGTGATTTTACACGGGTAGGTATTGCTCATAACAAAATGACTTTAAAGTTGGCAAAGCAACATTGTAAAATACATATTTTAAGGTAAGATCAAGGCATGGTTTAAATGCATCTTCTTAGGGAGAAGTATAAATGAAGTTCTGCTCAGATAATACTAAGATTCTACTCTAGACTCCTGAGATAAGAACTGGATATGGATAGAGATGTCAATTTAGTCATTAGAATAATAAATTCTACAGAGGATTGGGTCATTATAGAGATTTTGATTTACTAGCCACAGGCTGGAGAACAAACGCTACCAACAGGTGGGACCCTGGCATTCATAATACTCAATAAAAGTTTCGTCCCTCATTAATCATATGGCAAATTACGGTGGTGTTGTGTGTCTGATTCTGGTAAACAGTGATGAATTCTGGACCACAGAAAACAAGTCTTAAGCAATAATGACATGATAGTGCTCATATGAAATGTGAGATAAACAAAAATTAACCTATGGATTAAGATCTTAATTTTCAAGTGAGAGGTTAAAATAAATATAGGGTTCATATGATTAAGACAGGTGGCACTCTGCTGACTGTACATCAGTCTGACTGAGTCAATCAGATAGGAGGTAACTCCAATGTGGAAAGTCTCTAGTATTAGAAAAGTACAACAAGGAGACTCTTTAGAAGACTACACCTCGGTGCTTAGTGCTACAATATGAAGAATGTTATGACCAGCAAAAGACAAAACAAAGGGTTTAGGAGAGCTTTCTTGAGAAGTCATACTTTCATGATTGTCAGGTAGCTCAACATTTATACCACTTTTTTGCATAATAAAGAATGTCAAAAGCTTAAAAAGTAGTGAAGGATTTTAATGAGAAGTGGGCAAATACTCCAAAATGCAGGGCAAATATAGGGTTTCCAAAAACCCTGTCACTAAACTGCTCAACATCCACAATCTCCCTGTTATTATAGAAAAGAATGAAAAGAAATATCTTTCCTTAATTATTCCAGGAAATGAAGTTTATATCAGAAGTCAGGTTCAGTGACATCCCTTCTGCAATCCAGTTTTGAATAAGTGCTCTTTGTCACCTAGAACCCCTCCCTGTTACCAAAATATTTCAGAAGTAGTGTTCACCTTCTCATCTTTTTTTGACTCCTTAGCAGGACAGGCCTGCCAGTTCAGTGTTGTCTCGATCTCCAGTTCCCTTCTCTGTGCAGTAATTGAGATTCATGAGGAAGTCAAGGAGAAAAGCTAGAATAATTTATTGAATATAATTCTGCAAATATGCCTGAAAGGAATGATATTAATCATTTGAGTGTGAACCCTAAACCATAATTATTTCTGCTTGCCTCTGTACTTTCAAAATCATGGTAGACTATACACTGAGATCACAAATCAATGTAACTGAATACTTATGCCATTATCCTTTCATGATCTTATACAAAAAATAACGATGTGAGAAGCAGTGATATTTCAAGTCAAGTGTGGGCATCTTATGTCCTGCTTAGGCAATTCAAACAACTTTAATAACATTTACATTTAGTAAACATTAGAGGTACTAGAAAAAAGGAACTCATCTTAATTTTAAATTATTTTCATATCCTGGCACTAATAAAATTTAACTAGTCTAAACATTAGTCCTTAAACTATGTTACAAATTAAAATTTCATCAAGATCCTGCTTAAATGCTTGAAGCTGGTAGAAACAGGAATTTTATTAATTAAATTTAACTTTAGAATCATAAGTCAAATATTAATATCAGTATTTCACTTGCTGCATGTTTGCCTAAGGGATTTTTTAATGGAATTCCACTGAAAATTCATAATTCAACAATCACTTAAATTAAAAAGTGACTGTAAAAGTTGTATGTTTTTACTGAGTAGATTTATTCCCGGAATAAAGTCAGTCCTTTGCTTGCCCCTTAGGGGAACTAACACCAAAGGTTACAAAAAATGCCTGCTTAATCTGGCAATTGTTTCAATGGACACTCATCTTTTATTTTACTTCAGCAAAGGCAGGTTTTTAAAAATTAAACATTTTTACTATAGTAAACTGGTCTTGATGAAGGCTTTGTCAGGAAATATTTTTGTAAGTCGGCATGCACTTTTTTTGTGCCAAGTTAAGAGAGTACCCAAACCCACGACTGGACAAGCACTTGCTTGATTCAGGAGGTTGTGATTCCAAGTCAGGCAAAGTAAAGCTTAGAACCTCCATCCTTGCTGACCATCAGGAAAATGGGATTTCAGGGAACATGTCCAGCAAGATTTTCTCTGAAAACTCTAGTTTAAGTAGATATGCATATGGCCAGAGGGAGAAATTGACTTACCACATATTATTGCAAGCCTGAGTTTTCATCAGCTGCATTTTCTTCTAATGCTTTTAACCTTCCCACCTATATGAACATTGCTTTTTATCAGTGTGTTGAATAATCAAGTATCAATTGCTTCTAATGTCTTCCATGGAGAAGAAAATGGCCCAGTGTTAGAGACCATACATCTTTGTTTCTTCTTTCCCCCACATTGTACCTGTAGTACAGGATTTCAGACAGAGTAGGATTGTCTCCCCTTTCTTCATCAAAGATAAAGGACAAAGGGAAGCCTGTTTTTTGGGGGTGGGGGTTGATTGGTTGGTTGTTTTCTCACACCACCACTCCCTCACCCCCCAGCAAATTTGGCTGAAAGCAAGACGTCAGGTTAAAGCATTGACAAGGACTAGGGCAACTGAGGCTCTAGTGTAGACTTCTACTCTAAACTTTGTAAATTAAACCCCATCACATTACTGGAAAAGCAAACCGGTATCTTTTTTTACTTCTAGTTTTATTTAAAGAGCATTGTGGATGTTTCACAACTAAGTGAAATATAAAAGAATTTCAGAGACAATATTGCTGCATGTAGAGCTGGAGACTTACCCCTTTTGGAGAAAGACAGGGCTGAGAAGACAGCACTTGGATGAGTGAGAGGATGCAGCAGAAGTATCACCCTCCAGACAGCAGTACATGACCTTGCATAAGATCCTATACCTTTGGCATCAAAGGACTGTAGAGAAACTGTGGTGTTGAAAGCATTTACAAACAAGTTGTAGCCCCAGATCTTTGTGATACAGTAGCTGTACCCCACAGACACAGAATACAGAGAGGTCAGAGCCTGAGGATAGAAGGCTGAAAGATTTCCAGGGTGTTAGAGTATGTGGGAGTCGCTCTCTCTGGGCAATATTTAAATTTTGGAGTTCTACTCCTCTTTTTAAAGGAAATTGCTGGTTTTGATATCACAGATGGGTGACTACATGACATTTATTTCTCCTCTTCAGCTCTCAGAGGTGTACATTAAGAATACTTGATACACTTAAATTAGAAGAGAAACAGTGATGCGTAGCAATACATATCTGGAGTATTTTATTATATATATGGTAACCATTCTAAATAAAACTCAAGAGAAAGATAAATCATAGATTATTTTGTCTGAACAGGGTTGTCCAAATCATTAAGCTCTTTACCACCACTTGGTTTGGGCACTGTTTCCACCTGTAGAGTCTGGGCACTTATAATCAATTAGCCAAAGTGTAGTACAAAATGCTTTGTCAGTTGTCAGGCTTGTTTTATCCTGCAGCCATTAATATATGCTTTTCCTTAGTTAAATCTACTTCAGCTGGGCTTTACATGTTTTGAAAACCCAGTGCCTCAATTTATGTGGAATTTACTACATGCTAGCAGTGCTATCACATACTTGTCAGATTAGGGACAAAGTCAGTCGTTATACTTGAGTGATCATCTTTTCAGGTGGAATCAACTTGGGATAACCGGTTGGATAAATCTAGGGGAACTAATTCTTCTAGTATCTGAACAAGGAAGTTTGGAGCAACAGAAAATCCCTTGAAATACAATAAGGAAAACAGGTGTCCTTGGGAAAAGCTCTTTTGAAGGATTAGTGGAATGGAACAGTCAGCATTCAACAGTAGGAAGGCTTAGAGGAGCTTGTTTTTATAGTTTGGAAATACGTTTAATTTTAACAACAGCAAAGTTAAAAAAAAACAAAACCAACAAATCAACCAAAAAAATCCCATGCCAAAACAAACAAATGAAAAACTTGAAAAGGAAAACTGGAGCAGAGTGATGGAGAAAAAATACTGTAGAGAGATGGCAAGTCTAGATTTAGCATGGACCAAATGAGCTCCCCAAAACAGTAAGGAAAGGTACTGAACAGGACTGAATGGTATTGGTTCATGTGACCCTTTTCCAGTGAAGGTGTCACAGTCAGCATGAGTACAGGAAGGTATAGAGAGCTGTACTATGATCAGCTTCCGTCACTAAATCATCACCCTGCATGCACACTCATTAGGGGAAGACCAGCACTGTAGTCTGGTGACTCTTTGGCAAAAGGCGTTTGAACATCATTTGGCATTAAAGTTATTTGGCACATCTCCTTTAAATATCTGTGTTTATTTATTCCATCCTTTAAAATTTGGGACTTCATGTACAATTTTGACAATGATAAACATGGACAAAACCTCCTCTCTTTCACGTAATACATCACATTCTCAAACAGAAGTTGAAAGGTTAAGAGGCTATAAGAATAATAGCTTTCCTGGAAAAAAAAATAAAGATGAGCTAGCCAAACCCCTAACTACAACAGTTCCTTTTCAGCTACCATAAATGCTTCTATCAGCAAGTCAGCAGTGCCCATGATTAATGGTTTTGTCTTGATCTTACTAAATATGAATTGTCTGTTCTGTGCTACTGCCTATTGTCCTAAGCTCTGAACAGATAAAAGGAAGATCCAGACAGACAGTGACACCCAGAACATTCACAGTATTAAAAAAAAAAAGAGATCTGGACTAAGGGTTTTTCTGTGTGACAGACAAATAAAGCAGCATAACTTCACCAGTTAAGTTAAAAAGATAAAAACAGATTTGAAACAAATAAAGCCTTAAAGGTGTATATATCCTGAACCTTCATGTCTTGTTTTACTCAGGTTTTGGATATTGTGTTTGTTTTGGCTGAGATAGAGTTAATTTTTCTTCATAGTAGCTTGTATGGTGTTATGTTTTGCACTTGTGATGAAAACAAGTGTTCATAACACCAGAATGTTTTAGTTACTGTTGAGCAGTCCTTACACAGCATCAGGGCCTTTTCTGCTCCTCACGCTGCCCCATCAGCATGCAGGCTGGGGGTGCACAAGAAAATGGGAGGGGGTAGAGCCAGCACAGCTGATCCCAACTGACCAAAGGGATATCCCATACTGATATGGGATATATGGTGTCATGCTCAGCAATAAAATCTGGGGGAAGAAGGAGGAAGTGGGGGATGTTTAGAGTCATGGCATTTATCTTGCCATGCACGTGATGAAGCCCTGCTTTCCTGGAAATGGATAAACACCTGCCTACCAAAGGGAAGGAGTGTATGAATTCCTTATTTTGCTTTGCTTGCACACATAGCTTTATCTCTTAAACTGTCTTTATCACAACCCATGGACAGTGCCACTTCTACCCTTCTAATTCTCTACCCCGTACCATTGAGGGGGAGTGAGCACTGTTGTGGGGCTCACCTGCCTACCAGGCTTAAACCACAACAGGTATTCAAAAAATACACATAGTTTTTAATTCTTTGGGTCGGGGAGGTGGGGGTAGGGTATTATGATCAAGTTCTTTATAGCTAGAGGGAAAGTTTAAACCTCTGAAATCAGAAGGTCTAGTCTCTAATAATAAAATTGAGGTTTCGTATGCAAACAGACATTCATGTCACTGAAAGTTGATTCTTCTTTCCAGTTGGTTTGGACTAAAGAATCACTGATTTCAATTTCAAAATATAGGGGCCTTATTAATGCTGGAAGAGTTGTGGATCGAATTGTTCTACGAATCTTACATATCTGATACATATCTTTAGAAGGTCTCTGCAAAGTAAGTGGAACTTCTGTCATGCCCAGACCATGTCAAATAGGGAAAAGTTGTTTTATATTTGGAAAAGAAAATCTGGATAAAAGATCAGTTCAAAGAAATATTATTAAAAATTATCCTGGTGTATAGCCTGAGTAGAGAAGAAAAACATATTTTCACAGTTCATTTTTGCTCTTTCAGCTTGAAATTAAGGTCTATAAATCATGTTCTGTAAGAAAAATACCGAGAATTGCTTAGAACCCAGGAGAGAAAACTACAGAGGGAATTGATAGCAGAGATAAGTTACCAAACATGAAAAAAAGCCAATGTGGGAAGAAATAACAACTACAATTATCGATGTCCACTGTTGACAGGACAAGAAGTAACAAGCCTAAATTCTAGTAAATTTCAGGTCAGGACTTAAGAAGAGTTTTCTTACACTAATTAAATAAAAAATAAATTGCCTAAGAAGGCTGCAGGATTGATTATTAAAAGTTACATAAACCAAATGCAATTTTCTCAGGGACAGCTTAGAAAAATGCTAATCTGTCCTGAACCATTTGAAGCATAGACAATGTCTGTTTTCTATGTTTTTATGAATATGAACTTTGAGGTAGTAATAACACTTAGTGTGAAACCAATTTTTTTTTTTGGTCAACTTTAGAATCAATTTATCTACCAACAAGAACTACCTTGACAACAATTGTTTTCATAGTGTGAAAATGGCATTAATACTTCTTTCAGTATAGGGATTGATGTTTCAGAAAAGAGCCCATTTGGCTCCATGCCACTGAGGTAAAATAGTATTCTAAGCATTTCTTCCAAAAGAGAAATTTGATAATATCAACATTTTTTAATATATACTAAAGTATTTTTTACATCAGTTATGACTGATCCTGCTCATATTACCCACTAGGGTTTAATGTGACCTAACATCTGACAACTAGTCTCCAGCTGGGAAAGGTTTCACCTGAAAATCTGAATATGCAGTGAGACAGAAGCGAAAGTGATAAATACAAGAGCATAGCCATTGCAGTAGCAGAACAAAAATACAACTTTTATGTGGTACTGGAAACAAAAGCTCATCTGCTGACATTAATTATAGAAACTGTGTTCTATATTTCTTGAGATGTTGAAGGTGATTTGGTGATTTCTCCTTTTGTCTTCTTTTCTTTTTTTTTTTTTTTTAAATGAAATACAGTGTCCCAATGGTCCTGTTGCGTGTAACTTGGACCAAGCAGGCAATGTCCAGAATAACCACAGACCCTGTCTATTCTTTTACGTTTAATGGTTTTAGGAAAAACATTGACTTCTGGAAGTCCTTTACCTTGTTCTTAGATTACCTTTAATCTCAGTAATTAATGAATTACCAATTTTTTTTTAAACATTTATTTTTATTAGAGGCAAATTAATTTATATGATGCAAACCTATTTGGACTAACAATAGGCTAAGTGCCTTGCAATCAAACACGATTTCATGCCTTGAATATCAAAGAGAATGAAGAAAGATGGTATGTCTGTATACAGAAACTCACGCAGGTTTCATAATTCACAGAAGGAATTCAGGTTCATGTTCAGGCACAGATTTATGGCGCCCCTGGGATTACAAAGACCTGGTGGAATCATAGAATCATGGAATGGTTTGGGTTGGAAGGGACCTTGAAAGTCATCTAGTCCATTCTGCCTCTGCAATGAGCAGGAACATCTCCAACTAGATCAGGTTGCTCAGAGCCCTGTCCAGCCTCACCTTGAATGTTTCCAGGGATGGGGAATCTACCACTTCTCTGTGCTACCTGTTTCAGTGTTTCACCACTATCATCATAAAAAATTTCGTCCGTATGTCTAGTCTGGATCTATCCTCTTTTAGTTTAAAACCAGTACCCCTTGTCCTATTGCAACAGGCCCTGCTAAAAAGTTTCTCCCCATCTTTCCTGTAAGCCCCCTTTAAGCACTGAAAGGACACAATAAGGTCTCCCAAGAGCCTTCTTTCCTCCAGGCTGAATAACCCCAACTCTCTCATCCTGTCCTCATGGGAGAGGTGCTCCATCCTTCTGATCATTTTGTGGCCCTCCTCTGGACCTGATCCAACGGGTCCATGTCTTTCCTGTGCTGAGGACTTCAAAGCTGTACCCAGCACTCCAGGTGTCCAGAGCTCTTTTTCCCCATGCACTTTCCAGAAAAAAAAATTATGTATAGAGCATGCTGCCTTGATGTGCAGTATAGCTGTGCAGATGCACTGCAGAGCACAAATGCCTGGCAGATGTGAACAGGTTGCATGTCTTAAAGTAGTGCAATGGGTACATGCAGGGCAGGCAGGGAAGGTCAGCAGGCAAGAAACCCATGGGTCAGCGTCAGAAGGGAAGAGGATGTCACTATGGGCGTCTTCTACAAAAGGCCTGATCAAGATGAGGAAATGGACAAAGTCATCTTTGCCCTTCATGAAGGTATGACCAGCTCAGTGGAAGAGGGGAAAGCCATCAGGAATTTAACTTGACATTAGCAGGGCCTGTAGCATGCTCCTTCATACTGCTGTGGTAGCCAGACCATGATGGTACAGACTGAATAGGTGGACTGCATGACAGATTAAAACTGTCTGCATGGCTAGGTTCAGATGGTTGCTGTTCAAAGCCTGTCTCATGACTGAGCCTATCTAATGGCTGGTTACAAGTGACATTTCTCAGTACTTCACCTGAGGTCCAACATTGTCTCACCATCTTTAAAAGTGACCGGGGTGTGTGATGTAATATCAGGCACAATCATTGTGGCTGTGGGTAGCAGCAAACTGGGGGGAGCAATCTGTGTGCACAGAGCAAGGCTGACATTCAAGGGAACTTCTACAGACTGGAGAAACTGACTGGCAGGAGGTACATTAAGGTCTGCAATGGCAAATGCAAAATATGGTGCCTGAAATTGAATAAACCTGTACAACAGCTGTGCAGAAAAGGACTAGGGTCCTAGTGGACAAAAAAGTGGACATGAGTTTGGCAGTGCAGCCAAGTGTCTAGAGTGCTCACTAAACTTGAAAATTAAGAGCATAGCCAAGGGATCAAGAGATGTGATTACTCCCCGTACTAACTACTTGGATTCTGTATCTTGAATATTGTGTCCAATTTGGGACTTCCCAAAGGAAGGAAGACATTCATAAACTGTAGCAATTTCCAAAGAGTGCTCCCAAGATGATCATGAACACGTGGGCTATGAGGAGAGGGTGAGGGAGCAGGGCTCCTCTAACCTGGAGAAGACAAACAGAAGAAAGAGATTTTGTCACTGCCTTCATCTACCTGTTGGCAGATTATAAAGAAAATAAAGCTAGTTTTTTTCCAGAGGTGCACAGTGAAAGGATGATGAAAGACAAGACAATCAAAATTCAACAGTGCCCTGAACACACTGCTGAAACCCTAAGGTTGCCACCAAGTGCTGGAAGTGGGACCAGATGACCCGAATTATTCTGTGCAAATAAAATGTCACGGTGGAGTCATATGTGTATTAGTAGTTGACCAAGTTCACAAGTGTACAAACACATTCAAATCTGGAGAAATAATTCAGTAGAGATGAATAATTTAAAATGGGTTTACTCATTCCTTATTAGTTATGGTTAATTATGATGAACTCTTAGGCATGAGAGGAGCTTTAAATCAGTTTAAATTTTTAAGAGCAAAAGATGTGTTGAAGATTATTTTTTTTTTGCTTGAAGTGTTTTCAGAAATGCAAAAAAGATTTAAAACAGAAACCCAGAGTCTACATTGTTGCAGCTGAACTTCCTTGATTCATGGGAGTAATTGAGTTTTTTTTTTTTAATTAAGCTAAGTATATTTTTTTTCCACATCTGCAGTGGCATCTCCCTCCTATAAAAATTTACAATGTAATTTTCCCCAGGGATCCTTTACCTTCTTTCTGCCAAGTTTCTCTCCTTCACACCATCTTCTTCTCCAAAGAATAATGAGCTTCAAGAATAGAAACCAACTAATCTAATTTCCTCAGTTCATTTGAATCCCTACTGAGCCAAATTTATTTTCACATCCAATGTCTTGACAGTTGATAAATTTCAATGAGAAATCATTGGTCAGGTGTAATTCAGAAAAGCAACTTAAAAGACAGGCAAGTACTTAAAATAATCTTAATTACTGAAGGAAAAAAGCTTCATTTTTCCCATGCATGCTCTTCCTAACGGCTGCTTGAGACTGATTTCATAAATGAAGGTAATACATATAGATTTTTTTTCCTCAGTAGCAGTAATGTATTTCCAAACAGCTTTGCTGGCATTGTTTTAAAAGTTAATGTTTCACTGCTTTAGTCTCCAGCTAACTTTCCTTGCTCACTATGTATTGAGCTGCTAGTCTCAAAATTACAATTTCAGTCAATGAACAGATTATTGCAAAAGGTTCTAAATTCATTTAATCTTGTCTTTGAATTTAGAAAGTTCACACATATTTCTTTAATGTGTATTACAATTATTCGCTGTTCTTTAAACAGCAATAAACTGCAGTGCACTGTTATATTATGCTGCCTATTCTACAGGTAAAATAGAATAATCAAAGTATAGTTCATAATTTGTTGACATATACTCAAATAAGCTGCAGATGCCAGGCATTTAAGACTGATGTGAAATGCATTCTATATTACCGTTGTTCCCATCAGAGAACAAATGTGTTGATGGGACTTTAGTATAAGCTAGAATGACATATTCCCAGTTATAGTGTTTAAGTCTAATTATGCAAAGTGTTTACCAAACACACTCAATAGACATGTTACTGGTTCTCTCTTATTGAGGCCTCATTAGCCTATTCCTAGACAGCGTGAGTCCTATTAAAGCTGTCACACACACTTTGAACTTACTATTTTTGATGCAGGTTATGTGACCATTCATGATTCAAATGAGCAAGGATACATGACTGGACATGTGCATTTTTAGTCTATGTTAAGTAAATGTGTTTACCCCCACATTTGCCCTTTCATGAGAGTGTATAAGGAGTCTTTGAATTTCAGATAGTATGATCTAAACCAATTTTGTGTGTATGCTTTATGCTAATTACCAATATTGTTACCTTAGGGGTTTGGGTTTTTTGGGAGGGTGGGTGTGTTATTTGGTGGGGGATTTTTTTAGCTTTTACTGTCAATTCTGTTAGATTCTCTCTATTTGTGTCTAGAAAGACCTTAATGGAAAAACACAGGTACTAGATCCAATTAACAAGTAGGAGAACAGGAGTTCTTACAGAAGGCTGCGAGTTTTCAAAGTTTTTTTTTACTTTTTTGAAAGAAGTCCAGATTACTAGCAATCTATTTTTTTTACATTTTTGAAACATAAAACCTTTTAAAGGAAGTTTAGTCAGAGCAATGTAAGAATACGGTTTTAATTGCATCAATTAATATTGGTTGGAGATTTTCCTGAGTCTCATATCCTTTTCCCATCCTATGGGAACTATGAGAATTTTTCTTTGAAGAATATTAATTTAATTCCTTTCTCTCTGCATGAGATTTTCCTTCTAGCTTTTCCGTTCTGCAGCTTTCCCTTCTCTGAATACTTGTTGATATTGAATGTTTTTGCCAGTTATAATAGTTTCATTACACTGACAGAGCTGACTATAACTGCACCTAGCTGATAAACTCCCATCACACCTTCTCTTTCCTCCATTTCTTCTTCTGCCTTGTAATCTAGGCACCTTCCGCAGCTGCACATACATGTGCCACCTGCAGATACACAATTTCTACCTGTGCACCTAGACTTTTTCTTCTCTACGAGTTACTTTCTAGGCCACAACACTTCAATGCGGATTAGTACACTGTGATCACATCAGCTGGGTATCTTGCCTCGGTTTTTGCGTGTATCGAGATATGAGGAGCAAGAATGATCGTTGCCCTATATGCTTGGCAATGTTCTATGAATGGTAATAATGCAAATCACAGCAGTTCTCTGTAGATATAGTCTGCCTGCACTAGTGGTTAGTACTGAATCCTGTTCAAGATTTAGTTCGGTGAATGAGCTGTAGACTCAACATTTAAGTGCCTCTGAAAAATTTACTTATGACATATTCAGAATATCTAGTTTAACAATTATTTCTGTCAGCAACTCTCTATTTCCAACAATGCCACTGTTGCTTAACTCAGCCAAGAGCAATTTTACTTAAATGATTCTTTTCAGTTGCATTTCTAAATTGTAGAAATGAGGTTAAAAGCTGGTTGAAAGAAGAAATCCCATATGCCCTTCAGGAATTGGTTTTAAGTTTGTCATTTCTAGAATTTGTCTCCCATTCTGTCCAGTATTCAAAATTTAACTGGTTGACAGCCTCCCTGAATTTGTAATCCCTTTTAACAATGTTTTGTGCACATGTACAGGATGTCACCCCTGTTATACATTCTACATATATTTATTTTTTTTATTTTTAGAAAGAGGAACAGGGAAGTTGCTAATCTAGAAAAGAAACTCTCTATGGAGTTTTTATCATGACTCAGCTAATAAATTCATATCAGATCTTATTGTATTACTGACTAGCCAATTAAAGAATGGTAGCTGAAACTACTTGCGTTTCTCTTGTTTTTGAGATCTCCCTTGTTCACATTAGATGAAAATTGTTATTTTTTAAAATTTATACTGGACATATTTTAGTGTTTTAGATTTTGTCCCTGTGCATTTTTCCTTATTTCATCCTCCTTTCTGAAATCCTAGCAGCTTCTCTTACATTTGCATTTTTAAAGCTCCCATTGTAGAAGTAAATATTTTTCCAGTATTTTCCATGCATTGGAAGCAGAATACAAAACCAAAGAAAAAGACAAAACAATTACATACAAATTAAAACCCAAGTGTCAGAATAAATTAGCAGGTTACCCGATGGATAATTTGCATTTATTGGGTTCTAATGTGAAAAAGAATGAATCAGCAACACTTAGCAAGACTGGACTTCCAAAAACTCTCCAAAGATATATCTCCTTTTACAAAACAGGTTTTGCATGGCACCTAAGGATCCTATATGATCAGTGGGATGATAAAGCTTGCTATGGATCAGACCAATAGTCCACTTGTTTCATAATAATTCTAACAGTGCTAGTACTAGCAACTTATTGTAAAAGTTTCTTTTTAAACATTCCTTTTCCCTTGATATAAGTGATGGTTTAAGCACAAGAAGTACAGGTTTTTAGTATTCTTTCAAACAGTTTGGGGAGTGTCTCTGAATAAATGGTAAAGTAGCAAGCTCTTAAAGGTAAATTTGGTGCAATAACTTGTATAGGCTTAATTCCCCTTTGTCACAAATCCTGATTTAGAATCCTACTGACTAACCCAGTTTGTCATGAATGGGTCATTTAGATCACCTGAAGAACCACTGTTAAAGGTGTTAGCAAAGTGGTTTTAATGTGATGTTGTAAAAGTGCAACTTAACAAAGTTTGATGGCAAGGTTCACTCTATTAATTACTGCACGGAAAAACACACAAAGGAAAATTGAGATACACTTGAGTTAGAATGATTCACAGAGAGACTGGGGATACATGTGGTTCAGAATGGACCCCCTTACTTTCTAAACTCCTTCTCAGAGAGGAGTCTAGGTGTGGCTGGATATAGACTTAATCCCAGACCTGGTCAACAGTTTATGTCTAAGGGATTATACATGCAAACTTTATGTAATGTTTCATTAGCATCAATTCAGCATGAAATCAAAGTTACCAAGGCAAAATCAAAGTTATCATACTGCGTTGTTGATATTGGTTGTTTACCAAAGATCCACCATTGGTAAAAGGTCTCTCTGCTTCAAGGAGCAAACTTGAGAGGCATTCCAGCTCAAGAGGAGATCAATTATTAATCTTAGGATAATCCAGTTAAACCTATTTTAGTACTGGCTGGTATCCCGGAGAGGACCAACAACGACAGAATACACTTCATCTACTCTTTAAAAATGCTGCAAAAGAAAAGACCTGTGGGTATCTTGAACCAGCTATCACTTAGTAGACAGATGGAACCATTGATTAAGAATGTAAAAGCCATCATGTTCCTGAGCTCTTCATGCTTATTTTCAAGTCTTCATTTATCTTTTCTTTTTTTCCTTAAAGGCATTTCTAGATTTTTTTTGCTTCTTCCTGTTACCTTTCTTAATCATGTGCTAACTGCTGAGCAAATTCTGAAGTAATCTTTGTAAATACAAGAGAGACTCTGACCAGTAGACACTGATGATTCTACAGAGAACAGGCAGCCACACTGCCTGGCAGGGAGACCTCAAAGAAAGCTCACTTAGGCTGACATATTTATGGTATAAAGTGATTGGCTCATAGTCAAATTACATGCACTGGGAAAGGTATGGATGAGGTTCCTTGTACCCACAATATTGTTTCTTGATAAAAGAGTCTTGGAAAGCCACCCACTATTCATATGTTAATCTCATGATCAGTGGTCCAAGCTCATATGCATCAACATTCAACGTGTCACTCTGTTTCTTTGTGGGTTTTCAGAGAACAGGCTGAAACTAGAGTTCTTGGCCTGGCAACAGCCTACGCCTTTACCTCCTTTGGAGCCTGTACCAAACTACCACTAGTTTAGTTAAGGGGTCAAGTGCATCCGTCACACCATTATGTGGAAGAAAATTTGTAATCTTTTTTTCCCAGTTGCCAGCTATCCTCTGAGTTTACTGAATGCTTCCTTTTTCTTACGTTGTGGAAAGTACAAAATAAAATCCTAGTACTAGTAATGCTCATTGTCTTGCTTGATTTTATCAAGTCCTCCTTTATTCATCTTCTCTTGGAAATAAGCATTCTAACCCTTTTTTTTTCTTTTAAGACTGCCTATATCAGAATGAGTATTTCTGTTGCTGTAGCATCTCCCGTGAACTTTTTATTCCAGGTTCACAGATTTTGTGAAATTCACAAGGTAAAGTGTCAAGACTGCCTGAGATAAAACACTCTAAGACATTTTCTGAATAAATGGAAGGAGCTTTTTTCAAGGACTTATCCCTACTTGCAGATCAACAGGAATGGAAACAGAATGAACAGATAGAAAGGTTAAGACTGTCACCCTGCTGTTAAATTAACCTTGGAGTAATATCTGTTCTGGCGGATCCAGTTGTACAGCTAGAGTCTAACTCCCATGTATTCATGTATAGACTGAAGTAATAAATCAAGTTTTAGGAACAAACTAAGCCTACAGGTTCTATCTCAAATAGCTGCTGGGAAGATTCAAAGGAAGAATAAGCAGAAGTCTCTCACCAAGGCTGTTTGTTGTCCAACACTACTTAACCACCTAGATAATGCTCCTTGCCATTGACCATAAATAAAGCTCTGATTCCTCTCCGTCCCTTCAAAATCTCTCCTGCTTTCTACAGGGAAACTCAATAGTTCCATGGGATCATCATTCACAAATGGCAATAGCATTTTTTTCCTTCATCTTTGATGACATTTAGATTTAAAAAAACAACAAAACCAACGAAACCAAAGGTCAATTTCAAAAAGTTTTAAAATACCTGTCTGATGTACTTGAAGTTGACAGAAATGTTTTGGCTAAAGAAGATACAGAAATTTGTATGTCTTCCAATCCTAATTCTGTTTTATTGTATATGATATGACAGTTAAAGTATGAAGCTCCAAAGCAGCAGCCTGTTGTGATGCTACTGGTATCACATTCACACTACATCTTTTAGATTAAAATGTCCAGAGTTATAAATTTTCATCTGTTGCACTGTCAAATGACTCTTTAGGTCTCCAGATAAACTTAGCTTCTTTTCTCTCATTTGAAGCTGCTGGATCACTCTAATCCTGCTTCAGATTTTCTTTAAACTAAGATTCTGACAACTAAACTAAATCATGTTTTCACTGATACTAGTAAAATGAGGACACAATTAAGCCCAGTTGTTACAATTATCTTATTTTGCTCCTCTTCTCTCTTAGTTACAACTTTTTAATTAGATGCTTAGATCATGTTTGACTTCTGACATCCATTTGGAACAGACTGTTCCATATACCAAACAGTAAGATAAACTCTGTGACACATGAGAGTTTGGAGGTTGATTCACCCGTAAGTCCTAGTCAGCAAATAGTTGATTTCTGTATCATTTTGGATCTCAGAAGTTCTAAAACTTTGTTGTGTATTTCACTGTAGAGGTAGCTTTTGGTGGCAGAAATGACAGCCAAATGGCATATGTTTTGGATAATAGCTTTAATTGTGCCTTAGTTTCTAAATTTACAACTCTAATGGCAGCAAATAACCACTAGCATCTCTTCTTTGTGACATTATCAACATAGCGTTGTTAAAGATACCAGGATTAAGATCATACACTGTGCATCAGATTCACTTAACCCTTGATTTTTTAAAAAAAAATATTTTGAAATTATGTGGCATTGCAGGACAAACGTTATAAGTCCAAGTCATAATTTCTTCACTGAAACCATTGTCATTCAGATTTTCTTATTCAGATTAGATTTTCTCCAGCAATCATTCCCTGAGTGATGTTCCTACACATTCTGAATAACCTCCACCAATTCTTTTCTTGTAAAGCACTCTTGCTACACATGAGGAAGAAATTACGAAAGAAATTTAACCTGTTGGAATCACTTAAGAAACTATTCCCAAGTGGCAGGAACCTAGAATCCCAATGGTTTTCTTAATTCCTCTTGCTTTCTTTCTCATATGCAAAAGATTTAGCTTTTTTAGAGGCATTAAAATATATTTTGCACTTTGTGGTGTGCAGGGGATTGGGGTGACGTGAATACTTTGCGAACTCTCGGGCAGGATATTACATAGAGTTTGCACTCGAGAGCCTCAGGCAGTCCCTTTTTATTCTTTTTTCTTATTTGAGGCATTATTCTGAGTCCTGATGGACCTTTTTCCACTGTAGCTGTTTTGAGCTTTGTATCTATTCCAGTTTTCTGAATCAGTGCCCTCACAGCAGAGAGTTTTCAAGAGTTTGTGTGTGTATGGCCTTGTAGTTCACAACTGGACTGACAGAGCTTGCAAAATATGAACAAGTTACATCTATCTGCAAAGCTGGAGTTACTCTTTGGCTTCATTCCAGTTCTGTCTTACTGTAGAATCCAAACCCTCAAATCTGGGAACTTGTTGAACAAACGACTGAAAGACAGCACATGCCACAAACGGCCTAAAGGTCCCTGACATCCCAGCTAAGAGTTTATTGACACACAGTATTGTATGCTCTCCGTAGATATTTAATATTTAAAAAAGGCTAGGGAAAGGTCACATATTCTAAACGTGACTCTAGATTTTTAAATTGAAACTAGCCAGAAAAAGAAATATAGGGAATGATCTTGACATATATGTTTTTTAGGAATAACACTCATGGAAATAAGTTCCTCAACAGTTTTTACCCCCGAACGGTGAAGCTGCAATCAAAAAGCAGGTTTAAATAAATTATAATGGAGATTTGGTGATCCCTACAGTTTTTATGATGGTAAGCGCCATCATGTTTTGTCAAAATACAGAGCCAAGTAGCAAAGAGTAGTTCTGCGAGTACCTTAAGGAAAGAAAGTACCTTTGAGGAAATTGTTTTTATCAGGGAGCAGGAAACCCACACAAGCAAGGGCACTTAAACCTTAGATCTGCTCTTTCTCCTTCTGCAGCTTCTGTTCATGGAGGATCTAAACACCTTTACACACCTGCCTTGTGTATGAACACCATAATTAAAATTATTTAGCTTTATCTTCTATTTTTCTATTTTTAGACTGGTTATACTTTGGAAAGATTAGTGAGATACTTTCTGATGCACATAGTGTGCCTTTTGGACAAGACTTGGAATTGCCTGAATTCAGGGGTCTGACTATTAAGGGTACTTGCACATTGCACTTATTTAAGGAGAAAAATGCATTTAACAAAAGCTGGGAAAAGTTGAAGCTCAAGGGGATTTTCCTGGTCATAGGATTATTTAAAATAAATTAAAAACTTGCACCGTTTATATCTTTCAGATATTGTCAGATATAGAGCTTTTGTCCATAAATTATTTTGAATTGTTAATACCTAACAATGAAGTAAACTAGTAAGACTATGGAAGGATGTTGCTTTTTAAAAGAGACTTCTAGAAGTCAATGCTTTTCATATAAACCCAATAGATTTCACAAAAACATATGGAAGTGTAGTTTATTCCGAACTACATATCACAAATGTCCTTCTATAATGGTACTCAGTTTTGCTTTTATTAATATACTGAGGAGCAATCTGAGTATTTCCAGCTCATTGGTGGGCAATTCAATTCCTCTCCCAAATGAAAATTTCTGGTGAAAAATAAGGCTATAAGCGGTAAATGCAAAAGTAGAACTGCAATGCAAAAATCATTAACACCTGAAAAATGTTTGTCATAATTGCACGCTGTAATCATTACATGTAATGTAATTGCATGTGATTATGTCCATTGCAATCATTGTTATAAAATATGCAGTTACACCCACATGTGGGCAAATAGTTGCATGTACTTTTTCTCAATGCATTTAAAATCTAAACAGATGAAATATTCCCACAGTCTGTAGCAGGTTCCAAGAATGCTCTTAGGCAATAATTTCGGAAGCATTACTACAGATATCACCAAACTGCTTTATTTTTTTAAGCCTCAAAATAGATAGTTTAAATCATCAGAATCCAAGCTATGGAAGCTTATTTTTCAGTAAAGAAACAGGTTTTTAACATTTGTTATATGTGCATAGAATGTGTGTGAAGTCCTCTGAATTCAGACAAATGTACCTCAATCTTCTTGTTTCCTCATAGATCACTCTAATATTTTTTTTCTATAATGAAATGAAGAAGCATAGGAAAGTACTTTCATTTACAACTTTCTAAACATTCTTTGGAAATATCTTCTGGAGATAAGACATGAAGACATGAGAGAGTAAATGGCATATGAAATAGGTAAAGCAGTGTGGGAGTGTGAAACAGCTATAAACATAGTGGAGAAAAGACTTGGGATTTATAGATATATCTTCTACAGAATATGAAGTAAATCAGAAGCTTTCTCTGAGAGCTTTTTCCAAATCCCAGTTAGGATTAGAAAATAATAAAATGAAAGTTAAATGACTAAAGATTTATCCTTTCAGTTCAGCCCTACCTTTGCCAGTTTGATTAATTATTTCAGCATCATGGGACAGGTACATCAGGGAAGATGAAGATAATCTTAAAATATTTGGTTGTCACTGAATGATGAGAAGACATTTTTTTCTGAGTCCTCTCTACCACAAATAAATGGCTCAACTTCCAAACAGTTCAGGTTGTGTATAAATTTCTTTGTTTCTCCACCACAGTTCAGAGAGTCTTGAAGACTAGGACAAGATTTAATGATACAGAGTTTAATTTTCAGTGTCACAGAACAAGTTTCTATTCTGCTGAGGTAGGTTCCTCATTCCATGCATTTTTCTAAAACATAAATGGGTCTTCAGAAGTCATATGTTAGACTTTTCTCACTAAAGGAAAGAAAGTTTCACTAGATATTATTCAGCCTTTCATCTGTGCATGAAATCTCTGAAAAGGGACAGAAAATATAAATGTGGTTCTTAGATTGATACTTTATGAAAAAGCTGGGTTTGAGTGTATTTCAGATATAAGTAGTGCGACTCAAAATTGTTCTTTGTAGTCAAATGTGGCAAAATGTGCTTTTTCAACACTTAAATATTTTGAAAATAAGTTGTAGAATTAAGGCAAGGATGAAACATAATTCACCTATAACAGCCCACTCATTTAAAAAAAAAAAAAAAGGTTTTATTTATTGGGAGAGGGAGTGTTGCTCTTTCAAAAGCCATACTAATTATAGTTAAAGCTATCTATTTCCCAATGTTGTAGGAATAACACTAGCCAAGAGATTCTTAGTGATCTGTCCCCACTGCCATTGGCCAATGACTTGAATACTTGCCTGGAGACTGTATAAAAAATATAAATGCTTTTTTCAGGGCAATGGTTTGAACCAAGATCATCATATTTGAGGATATGATCCTTGGCACTCCTGATCAACATCTGTCTTTCAAGAAACATAATGGATTGGTATTCTGGATAGATTAGTAGGTGTTTGCCCTGCTTGTTTCCTGTGAGGCTGAAAAATGTATCCTTTGCCAAATCCTTTTGGGACACTTGACAGGAACAATGAAAGCTCTACTTCTAGCTGATAATTTGCCTATCTCCTAATTTTTTCTGTTTTACAGAAGAAAGAGAGAAATATGCAGAGGCTTAGTCTTGGATTCTCAGAATTGTACAGTGCTTATTTCTGTTAATTTTAATTTGTGTGAGAGAGAGCTAGATATTTCTTTCTGCATCTCTGAGAAGCCAGGCTAGACCTCTGATAACATACAAGGTCTGCCATGACCAAAGAGCGAAGCCCAGTTTTCCCAAGACCTCAAGTAATTTTCTACTATTTAACCAATATGACTCGTTTCACAACTGCAGATGGAAGATTAAATGAAGCACACGAAATTTGGTCTGTCAGTGACTGATGGATTAGAAAAGAAATTTTCACTTCTCTCATGTGTTACTTATCAAACATGAGTTTTGTCAAATTTGTTTTTAAAAATTGCTGTAGATGACAAGCTGCATAATATACACTTCTAGAATGTTTGAGCTATGTAATCACATAAGCACTTTGCACATAAGCAACCTTGTCATTCTAGGGCTGTACATTTATACTGCAAGTTAACTGTCAAACACTAAAAGAATGTGTCCTGTTACAGAAAAGGATGTGAAATTGCTGAAATGCATAAAAGGACAGTACAGATTCTTATTAACAAGATACCAACCAGTGACAACATTACATAAGGCACGTGCTGCACTAACAGAAGTAGGTGACAGAATTTCTTAAATATCGTGACTACTTCAGCTTTGACTATGGAAAGCTACTTCATGAAAAACCTTAATCATGGTAGTTTTAATATAATATGGTTTAGATAGATAGGGCAATCAAAAAACTGAGACATTTTTTATAAGAGTGTGCTTGTATAAGGCTTCAGGAGAGTCTGTTTCAAAGAACTAAAGCACATAAGCCGTAGCTGGATGAATTATATCTCTCTGAGCAGTCACCACATAACTTCACCACATGTGGATGACATAAAAACATAGATGAGACCTCTTTTCTGAACCGTTTTACCAGGATAATCACAAAAATGTAGAACAGATTCTTGCGAATTGTTTAAATCTTACCCTTCTGATTTTTTATATCACATGATTTTTGCCATTCCGTTGCAAGCTATTAGTATAGTCTATTCTATAATGCAATGTGCATATTTATGAAGTTATGGTGCATGTATTTAACACACTAGATATTTTGCTTACTTATGCAATATTTATTTAAGGACCACAATATGTACATTGTTGCACCTGATTTATGGCTCCTAGAAGTGTTTTTTGTAGCCTGTTGTTGGCTCTGTCTTCTTATGAATTCTCTCATCATATGAAAATGGATCAAAATGATGTTCTTGTAAGGCTATTATTCTCAGACTGATGGTGATACTCTCCCAAATTCTTTGTCATGCTCTTTTTAAAGGAAAATACAGTATATATTAGATATATGATTAGACTAGCCAATCTTAAGTCATCCTTCCTTTTCCTTTCTTCTTTTGATGATCAGTTTTCCCTCTTTTTTTTTTTCTTTGTCTAGCTGTCCTACACACACATAGTCAAGAAATCAAGAATATTGCTAGCAATATCCAGATTTGAAAGTCAGATGAAAATCAACAGTGGACAGGGCCTTGGAACATATTTTACTACAGCAACAGAGAATAATATGCTGATTTTAAAAATGTATCTTTAGAAAGGCATAGATCTTGTTACCTCATGAAACTTTTCCCTATAAAAAGATAAAGATTTTAAGAATTACAAGTTTGCAATGCAATTTTCCCAGTCTTTCACTTCCATATTATTTCTTACTTTCTCCTGTTCTGGTATCTTCTTCTATTAGAAAATCTAAGAATGTTTTTGATCCTTAGTTTCACTGTTTGTTGACCAGACTTACCCCATATTCTAACCTGCTGCACCTTACAAACTGGGATAACTCACTAAACAGTTATTGAAAAATCTGCCACAATCAATGACTTATTGTCTCATAAAACCTGAATTTATTATTGTAAATGTTAGAAATCTGTGATTTACTGAGAAGATTAGTGTAACATAATTCAGTTTTATCATTAATCTAAAAACTCTTTGCATGTTTAATAAGTTGATGGAAATCAATTTAAGCAGTTTAAAAAGATTATGTTTTTGCCTCGTGTTAGTAGCAACAGCTTAGCTCAATACAATTATACTGGTATTTTTACAACTAAATGTATTATTGCTAACCAAAACTGCTTTGGAATCTACCTCTTTTTATTTTTTTTGGGGGGAGGGAGGGGGAGAGAAGAGGGTTGTACAGTATTGTCTTAGCATTTATATTGGCCTCTCATACTTAATAAGGAAATAAAAAATGAAAGGAGAGTTTTGTAAGACTACCATAGAAAGCACAAAGACATGATGCAATTTGGAAAGACAGTATGCTCAAGGTGGTTGGGTTTCCCTTTCCCTTTACTGACACCCTGTTTGTTCTGTCCCATAACTCCCATTTTTCAGACAACCGCTTCCCAATTCCCCATTTCCCGCTTTTCCTCCCATAAAATCATTCCCAACAGAAATACCCTCCCCAGTTGTGCCCCCACCCTTGTTCCCCTTTTTCCCCTCCCAGACGTACATGTAAGTGCATCCTGCCACAAAAAACATGGCAAACGTGGCTCTACTCCTCCAGCATGCCAGTTTTATCCCACATTTGATTAAACTTGGAGTACTGCATCCAGCTCTGAAGCCCCCAACATAGGAAAGACATGGACCTGTTGAATCGGGTCCAGAGGAGGGCCACAAAGATGATCAGGGAGCTGGAGCACCTCTCCTATGAGGACAGGCTGAGAGAGTTGGGGTTGTTCAGCCTGGAGAAGAGAAAGTTCCGGGGAGACCTTATAGCAGCCTTCCAGTACCTAAAGGGGGAGTACAGGAAAGCTGAAGAGGTACTTTTTACAAAGACATGTAGTGACAGGACGAGGGGGAATGGCTTTAAACTGGAAGAGGGTAGCTTCAGATTAGATATGAGGAAGCAATTCTTTACTGTGAGGATGGTAAGGCACTGGAACAGGCTGTCCAGAGAAGCTGTGGAAGCTCCATCCCTGGAGGTGTTTAAGGCCAGGCTGGATGGGGCTTTTGAGCAACCTGGCCTAGTGGGAAGTGTTGGAACTCCATGATCTTCAAGGTCCCTTCCAACCCAAACCATTCTATGATTCTATAATTCTATGAAAAAAAGTTGTGGAAGCAGTTGTCAGCTTCCACAGTCAGAGCTGATGCTTGCTGCTGCGCTCTCCTAACTACAACATCTCTTCCCAGGCCCTGATACCCATCTGACCTCCTAAGCCTCCCCAGAGCCAGCACCCTGCCCTCAGCCCCACGTAACCACCATTGCTCTGGTTGTCAGCACTACTGCACCTGTCCTACATTCTCCTTTGCTTTGCTGGCAAGACTCAAGGCAAGGCTCCTCTTGGCAGGGCTTACAAAACCCAGGCTCAGGAGTTACTTAACAAAGCCATCACGGAAGGGGCTGTGATGGCAGAAAGTGCGGGCATGGCTGGGGAAAAATGGACCCAAAATTATGTGTGATATTTATGGGCAAAATTTCTATACAGCTTATGCAAAATGTTCTGAGTATCTTGCCTGTAAAACAGCTGCAGAAAAGCCAGGAGTAGGAATCTGTGTGTTGGAGCCCTCATTAAGGAAGAATAGCAGCATGAAGAAAGCATTTACACAAATCCATCAAGAAGTTGCTGTACCTTGGAGCAAAACCTGAGGAATCTTTCCCAACCCTGGGGATGTAGCAGTAGCCATGAATAAGGCTGATTGCCCTGAATTACTGAAGTAAGTCCTGCTAGAAGACCAGCAGAAGTCCTGCATGAACTATTGTGTGTATTCATTGCTCTATACTGATTCACATCTGTATGTTCCACAATTAGAACTTGTCCTTCTTAATTTTTATTGTATTTTATACAATAATTTTCTCTTCCTCTTATCTCTTGTGAATCTTCTGCTGTCAAGCGTTCTTTTCTCCTCAGCTGTCATCTTTATTACATAGCAGATGTTTTGTTAGTTCTGAACACAGTATTTATTTGTCTCATGTTTATTTTTTCTGTGAAATTTATGAGCAACCAGACCTTTAAAAAAGTTGTAAACTAGCATATCTCAATTTGATTTTTTCTAGTGATTCTCAGAGTGCTGCAAGTTCTTTTGTCATATCCTGTTGATTGATTTTTTAGTTACTTACACGTGTTTCTAACTAGTTAAGTAGATATTTAAACTGCATATGCCACTTAGTGTGCTTAGTTACACTGTTGCACTAACACCCTCCCCTTAATTTAGCTTGAAATATTTCAATCCAGAGATTTATAGTTACAGAAGATAATTAAACATTTACATTGCATTATTAAAGTTTAATGTAAATATTCAATTAACACCTTAATTAAGTTTTCATTGTGAATATTTTAAGGTTCAATCATTTCTTCACTGTAAAATGCTGCAAATCAACTTGGCTAATAAAGACAATTAAACCTACTTAATGAAATCGTATGTAGAGAGCAATTTATTTAAATTAAGTTATGGAAAATATCATATGATTAATTTACAATGACAAGTAATAAATGTAATAATGTTTGGATTGGTCATAATGGCAACATTAATAAACTATGTAGAAATTAACCTACATAAAGTTTGTAACTTTTACATCAGAAGCTGAGGCCCATTGCATACAGCTACTATAAAATACACAAAGTTTTAGCTGCGTATCAGGGACACTACTTCACTCATGGATATGGGAAAGGAAGCGGTAGAAGATGATTAAGAGCTTTTGTTCCTGAATGTCATTCACCCTCCTGAGTTTTGAGAGTTCTAGCAAAACAAAATAACCTGGTCTTATCTTCCAGTTTCAATTTGGAAAATTAGTTGGAACACTTGAAACTAAAATATTAGTCTTAAAATGGCTTTTTAAATAACCTTTTAATAAAATTTTTTAAATGGACAAGAACATACATAGTACAACAGCTTGAAAGAAAGTAATGAAAAAGAAATGCCTACCTCAAACAATTCATAATAAAGTATAAAAGTATAAAAAACTAAACTTAAATAATCCACAACAGAAAACAACTACTGTTTAGGAAGAAAATATTTTTTATTAATTTTTTAATTGGCTTCAGAATCTTAATGAAAGAAAAATGATGCATTATAGTATTGATTACAGAATAAATGCAAAGCTGCATTGGCTTTGTACATAATCTATCCTTATTAAATGAAAGAAAGTAGATTTTAGACTTTCTGGCAGCTTTGTAACTATTTTTTTATAATTGCAATTCCAAATATGTCAGTGTATGTGGACTAAAAGAAAAGTTAATGTAACAACTTAAACAGTGTGAAATTATGTTTCTGAATAAAACTATAAAGTAGACAGGTATTGAAGGATTCCTTTCCATATATGCATAGAACTTTGGTATGTAGGGCCCCTTGGTTAGGTGTTTAACATATCTAAACAAAGAACTACACTCAGCCTTGTATAAATAGAGGAAAGTATTGACACTCAGATATGTCCTGAAAATCTGATGTGTACCTTCTCATCAGAAAAAAAAAAAAAAGTATTAAATATATTTCTCTGATGCAGCATTCTTCTTTCTCAACTGAAATATTCTGTAAGGCACAACACAATGAGGTTCAATAAGGTACTGAGATAAGGAATATGATGTCTGGGAGCTTTCATGATATGTGTTAGGTATGTTTTTATGTACTAAATTGTAAAGGCAAGGCAAGATAAGTTATGACAGATCTTCATCATATAAAGCTATTTTATTTCTGTCTGTAAATTTGTGCATAGTCCACAGCCTTGCTCTTATTCTTTTTCTGATGTCTCCTTGTGGTGAGATCTTATGGTTGTCCTGTCAGTGCTAAAATTCCAGTATTAAATTACAGTAAGGAATGGCCCTTCAGCATATTTTACTGTCAAGATCTATATGTCTTCTGAGAAATGAGGTAAACTAGTCATAATCCTAGAAGAAACTTACCTCAAAGAAAAAATTTTTCACATGTAATTCAATTCTAACAAATACTAAAAACCACAACAGCAAAAGTTGAAATCAACAGGAGTTTTGTTGGGCAAATAGAACACATACTCTATCTATATATTTTCACATCCTTCAAATAAGAACTACTTTTTACATGACAGAGTCCTTACTTGTTTGAGCTCTGCAAAAGATCACAGAATCACAGAATGGTTAGCATTGGAAGGGACCTCTGGAGATCATCTAGTCCAACCCCCCTGCCACAGCAGGTTCAGCTACAGCAGGTTCCACAGGATGGCATCCAGGCGGGATTTGAATGTCTCCAGAGTTGGAGACTCCACAACCTCTCTGGGCAGCCTGTTCCAGTGCTCTGCCACCCTCAAAGTAAAGAAGTTCCTCCTCGTGTTTAGATGGAACTTCCTATGCTTAAGTTTGTGCCCGTTCCCTCTTGTCCTATCACTGGGCACCACTGAAAAAAGACTGGTCCCATCCTCCTGGCACCCTCCCTTTAAGTATTTATAAGCATTGATAGGATCCCCCCTCAGTCTTCTCTTCTCCAGACTAAAAAGACTCAACTTCCTCAGCATTTCCTCACAAAAAAAAATGCCCCAGTCCCCTAAACATCTTAGTAGCCCTTTGCTGGACCCTCTCCAGCAGTTCCCTGTTGTTCTTGAACCTTCTTGAAGTGGACACAGTACTCCAGATATGGCCTCACCAGGGCAGAGTAGAGCGGGAGGACGATGTCCCTCAACCTGCTGGACACACTCTTCTTGATGTACCCCAGGATGCCATTGGTCTTCTTGGCCACCAGGGCACATTGCTGGCTCATGGTCATCCTGTAGTCCACCAGGACTCCCAGGTCCCTTTCCACAGAGCTGCTCTCCAGGAGGTCAGCCCCCAACCTGTACTGATGCATGGGGTTATTCCTCCCCAGATGCAGTACCCTACACTTGCCCTCGTTGAACTTCATAAGGTTTCTCTGCCCAATTCTCCAGCATGTCCAGGTCACCCTGAATGGCAGCACAGCCTTCTGGTGTGTCAGCTACCCCTCCCAGTTTTGTGATCAACATATCTCATTTCTTTAGATCATCACAAATGAAAATCCCACTCAAGTGGGGTGTAATAAAATTGTAAATTTTAAAATTTCAGGTGTTATTTACCTTTACCTTTAGGATTTTTTCTTCAGTTAGACACCACCTTTCAGGGTGCATTTATGGAAGCTAGTAATATGATGAACAATAGGAATGAGAAAAATATTTGTCAAAGTATAGGGTAAGAGAGTGCATTGGTGCTAAATTACACGTTCTTCATTTTACACTTGTAAACCTAATTTTTATCCATCCTCCACCATATTATAGTCTAAGAAAATTTAGGGTTCAGAAAATCTTGTCTGTCCAGATCATTATGCCCTCAAAGTTCTTTAATGTGTTTTTATACTACAAAATCCAGCAAAGGGTCTGTGTATCTTCATGAAAGAATTAAATTAATTAAAATTAAAGGCAAGTGTCAGAGAAGACATACAGAATGATCTTATTTTCAGAGGTCTTTCCTGTATTGATTTTAATATCTCTCTCCTTAGTAGCAATGACTAAACGATTATTAAAGTGTTTTCTGATAAAGGTTCTGTTTCTAGGAAAAGCGCAGCAGAACAAGAGCTTGCAAATGATTGACAAGATCCCAACACAAATGCCTTCCTAGAAATGGAAAAAATCTTCAAGTTCCACAGCTAGAGAACAGCCACAGTATGAAGATAAAAGAAAACTAGTTTCTCTGTTAGCTGGAGCTTTGTTGCCATTTTGGTGAGGATTAGGAAGGTTTTCCATACACAGCTTTACAAGTCATTTCTGGCTATTCAGATTTTTATTAGTGTACTTGAATGCAAATTCGAAACATCTATGCAGACCATTTTAACTATGGCGACAGTATACATCAGTCAATTTTAGACATGCAACACACCATCCCTATTAGTAAAGTGCAATTACTTGGCAATACTAGCTGTAAGTTCTGTATTATTAATGATTTTATTGTATGTTGTTATTAGTTATTCTTACCTGTTTTCACAAATTACAGTATCTGTAATTCAGTACTGAACTACATTTATATATATAATTTCAGTACTGAATCTATGTTGTAATTTATGAATAAATGGGCTTCAGAATGCCACTTTGTTTAGCATATTGCAAAAGTTTGGAATTGTCAATAAACTCAGGAAACATCTCAAATTTTTTTGAAGTTTCTGGGACACCTCTTTCAGTTACATACTGCAGCCAGAGAAGTGACGTAAAAATTAGGACTAAGCCTTGAATTTAACATGGCAATGGTATTCCAAAACCATGATAAATTGTACCAAGTGTATTTCTTCTTTTGACTCTGAGAAAAATTATTTGAAGTTGAAACATACATAACTGAAACATTTTTTCATCACATTCTCCATATAATCTCTCAGTACTCTTCTGGCACTGAATCTCAGGTGGTTTTTGGCTCAAAGTCACCTTGTATTACGTCTGAGTGTGCAAAAACATCTTCTTGCCAGTTTCCCCCACACACCTTGCCAGGCTTTGCCTACTATATTCTTTCCAGGCAGTTAAAATGTCCTCTGTGTGGTCTGTTCTCCACTCACGGGCTGCAAATGTGAATTAAGGTCCAAATCCCAACACTCTGCTTTTTGGCTCCATGGAGTAGGAAACATTTAAAGTAACTAAATACTTCTTTTAAGGAAATATTGCAAGGTCTAACGAAACTAGTGGGGCCATAAACAAAATGTTGATTACCTGACTGCTGTAAAATGGTACACACAGCAGTATAACTGACAGTCCTGTGGCATTTTTAAAGCATGATATATACACCCTGGGACATGCAAGGTCTACAGGGTTGAGCTGAATAATTCACATCTCTTGCAGCTGGTTTTGGCTCATTTTGTAAACTCAGGTAGACACTATTGCATCTGCTTTATGATGCTGACAATCTTTACTGTCCTATTTGTGCCAAAAATTTTAAATGCTTTTTAATTCCAATTCCTTTTTTGAGGTAAGTCATTAAGATTACATTGCATTTCTGTGTCCACGGCCATATTCCCTTTGTAAGTCTTACTCATCCTGTTAAGTAATATTTCTTTTTTCAATACATTTATTAGAGGGCCACAAATTATGTGAATTTTTTTTATTCTGTAAATGAATAAATTATTATGTATGCAGATTTCACCTATCTGCTTCATAGACTTTTTCTGCCTGACCACACTGCTGCATTGCCTTTCTACTCATTCCTGATATAATGTAAACTTTTTATATTTTAGCTCTGAGTGTGACTTTTAATTTGTACACTTTAGACTTACAATATAAAAATAGTCCAACAGTTACTATTAATGTATCTGGATCTCCCACAACTATGTAATTAAATGGATAATCTGTGGAATATGAATATAAAATAGGACTGAAGCTAAGGAAAATCCTACTGAATAATTTCCTTTTCTTCCAGGGGGAGAAAGATTAGTAGAAGAAAACCTGAACAGCAGAAAACTTGAGGTATGACTCCACTATGACAAAGTCTAGCCTGTTGTTTATAATGTATTTCATGAGACGATGACAGTGTCTTTTGATGTCTTTTGATGACAGTGTCTATAGACTGATAAACTATTTTAGTAGAAAGCCAAGATAAAGAAATAAAAAAAAAGAAATGCATAGTTTTGCACTAGATTTTAACCAATATAGAATTTGATTTTTTAAGAAAAAAATTACATTTAATATTTTCAATCTATGAAAAAAGATGGTTCAAGAATTTGTTTCTAACATTATGCAAGTATTTCATTACTTCTAAAGTTCGTGTTTTCTGTTAAAGTTTATATAATAAAGTCAGATGGAAAAAATGTCTCTAACAGGTTTTTGTTTTATCTATCAAAGTAGCATTTATATAGCACACTCAACCCAGTTAGTGATGAAGCAATGCAAAGCCTTAGCTTTTAGTAATCTGTCTTTAGGGTGCAACAGTTTAACTTTTGTATTTTTGGGGGGCCTCAGACACTGATTTTTAACCATGTTTTATGACCCAGTAACTGCAGGAAAATAGTTTTACCATACCATATATCCATGAATACCATATGAGCTTCTACAGCATATAAAAAATGACTGATCACAATGTGTTTTGCCGTATTTGCTTTGGGGTTTTTTTTTTTGACCGGAAAGTACTCATAGTATTTAAATTCCACATGTGAGTAGCTTATGGTTAGCACATGTGCACTAACATGTTATTTATTTTGGGTGTAAAGCATGAGTGAACTCTTCTGCTAAGACCTGAACACTTAGTGAGTGTGTTCATTTTAGTGAAGCAATGGGAACAGCTGAGGCCAGTCACATGAAAAAACAGCCATGACAGAGGCGACAGAGCATTTGCAAGAATGGATTTTGCTAAATTTTATCTTAGACTTGTTAGTGTAAGAATGAAAAGACACTTATGGATGAAATTCCTGCATTTGCTTGGGGAGCGTGTGATGTCAGTGCAGAATTTGGTGTCACCCAGGTGCCAAGACACCATGCTGGTCATCCAATAATTACTAAAAGTGATCATGATCAGAACATGTTCTAAATGTTTAATTCGGCACATCTCTTTCAGACCTTTAGACTGAAATAGTGGGGGCTGAATTGCATAGCTTGCAGAATAGCCAGGAGAACATATCAACGGAAACATCTCTCTTCAGAGAAAAATATATCACCACTTGAAAACACACGAGAACTTGCTGCTATTGACAGATGCAAGTTGGTGCAGTAAAGTTCATCTGAGCCATCATACAGTTCATGGGTCATGTTTTCACTGAGTTGTGAGGAAGTATATGTAAATTGCTTTATGCATAAACGTGGCAAGCCACTGAAAGATCAGTTTTCTCTATTTTTACATAGAATAATCTCTCTATCCTGATTGAAATCTGAGGTGGAGTTTTCACCCTGAATGACCAAAGGCAGCTTTTGTTACTGACAGCACATTAGGTTAACTGCTTGTCAGACTAAAGCAGAATAAGATACAATAACTATTCCAATAAAAATTTGTAATTATTTTAACAGATAAGCACCTCCAGCAACTTCCAAAAGCTTTTTTTTTTTAAGGATTGTAAATCTATATAGTAATATTGTCATTAAAAAAACTTTAAAAAAGATTAAAGGAATGTTTTATAGGTGCTCATTCAGAAAGCTAATTCACCACCAAAGACTTTTGAGAGAGAAAGTTATAGATATTATTAGAAATCACAAAGTGTAATCCAGAACACCACAGAAGATAGTAGTGTAGCTGCACTTCCCATGATTACTACCTGGAAATGAATTATTTTTAGATTGGAGATTATAAAAGTGAAAATTTTAACAAAATGCATTTTTAGAAAAAGTAATGGGTTTTAGTACTTGGGTGGTATCAAACTGTCATTGTTCCAGATTTGAATGGTTTAATATTTACCTCAGAGTAATGAAAATTCTATGGTTCTATGAAATTATGGAGAAAATACTCTGTGACAATTGGCTGTGGTGTGCGTTTTGATCAGTGTGCACATGCAGGTAGAAGGCTGCTGAAGCAACAAAAAACACTATAGTAACAGCAAATAATCTATGATTAGTATGATTTATTATAAGATTCAGTAGGTTAAAGACAGTATCTCATATGTTGTATATAAAAGGAGCATGTAACGTTCAATACTAGCATAAGACTACTTTGGCTTTCAAGATGGGTTATATAGAAAGAACCCACAGTAACATTCAATTTTGAAATAGATTTTTGTGAGGTTCTTTGCTTTGCTTGTAGAATTCTTTGCTTTTGCATTTAAGGAATACAATGAAAATGAAAGAACATTTCTTCAGTTCATAAACACAGTTTTACATAGAAATACACTGAGTTATTTGTACTGTAGCATTATTTGCTTAGGACTCGTGGTTGATACACATATAATTAATGCAATTATTTGTGTTTTCTCAGGAATAGGATTTTTTTTTTTAACAATTGTAAAGTTATCTGTAAAAAAAAGGGGTTGAGAATAGCTATATTTACACTTAACAAATCAAGTATAACTGTTGTTTGGATGTACAGATTTTTCTCTGTCAGAGCCACACAATTCAGGCATCCAGTATACAGTGTTAGATGGTGTGATATCTTTACAGACTTGTTTTGATATTGAAATCACCATAGTGAAGCTAATGGAGCTTGAAATAAAGTAGAGAATGTGTAGTACAGTCAAAACCAGCACTATTTTCATGTGTTCCTGGCAGAGACCAAGGCACAGATCCTGATGATGCGCACTACTTGGTCTATGGCTCGTCTATCTCACCATTTAGCCTGATGTCTTGGGCAGACTGCCCCGATTGTTCACCTCTAAAGCTAACTCAGAACGGATTATGCGTATGAGAAATTGCTTATTTCTAATTGTGCAATTTGCCTCAGAACCAACTTCAGCCTGCATAGTGCAACCTACAAAACATCCCTGCTCTAAGCTGTACAGCAGGGGATGTGAAATATCCTCAAAATGCTGAGTAGCTTTATATTGCTGCTTCTTTTGTTGTAAGATCAATAGAAACTTTAACCTAGTTCTGTTTCTACTAATAAACTGTGTCAGGAAGGAGTTTTAGCTGAGCTTATGCTTAGCTGTGATTGACTTTTACTCTTTGTTTTATAATTTAACTGTGAAATGTCAACATTCCTAATTAAAATTATGAATGAGATGAGCATGTTCAGTCCTCAATAATACACATCTGAAATACCTTTGGCAAGTGACTTAGACTGAGCAAATCTGACTTGCTATGGTCAATAGTAAGATAGTAATTCAGAGAAATTGATCTTGTAACCTGATAAACAGGAGACAAGCATTCTTGTACTTTAATTATATGAAAGGATCATTCTGATTACTTGAGAGTATGCAGGACAGATGTTGTCAGTATAAAACCACAGTATGCAGGAACATAAATCAAACTCTATTCTTTATCTATGTTTCCAAGTCTTCATGCTACCAAACCCAGAAATTGAAGCTTTCTGAATGACTTGCTGCCATCCTAAAAGAGTAGTTCTACCTCAGCCAGAGGTTACAGGCTTGATAGAGAAGTCAGTAGGTGACATCTTTGACATATACACAGTTACGGAGGAAAGTTGGGGGATCATAGTCATCCCTTTCTTGCCTGAAGGTGTATGAAACACCAACATAGAATCATAGAATCTTTTTGGTTGGATGAGACCTTAAAGATCATCAAGTCCAACCATTAACCTAGCACTGCCAAGTTCACCACTAAACCATGTCCCTCAGCACTGGTTTTAGCATAACAGGTGCAATATGTGTGTTTGACAGAGATAATGTTTATTTTTTCACCCCAAGAAAATGTAATCTCTGTGAAATGCATTTTAAAGGGCTTGATATATGGCCACACACATTTGTATGAACAGTGATGCCTGCAGTGCAGTCTTACAGATAGCAGGTGCTAAAAGAGGATTGAAATTTATAGGGTTGTGTTTATACCAAAGTTTATTAGCATGGTGGTTAAAGTTTGCAAATTTTCTAGTCTTGTTACTTACATTGTCCTTTTTAAAAAATGATATTTATGAGTAAACACTTCCTTTCCATAATCTTTCAGTGCCTTGTCTTACTCTACTACATTATTTTACAATGAGAAGACCTAGGGTTTAAATTTGAAGGTATGTATTTGTATACAATATCTAGAGAATAGTTCAGGAATTTTTTTTTGTATGCTTTGTAAACTTTGGGTAAACTCTTTTTCTCTTCTAATGTTTGCTTTTATCTTGTCTGCCTTCCAATAGTTTCTACATAATGGAGTTTATTTTGCATGATGGATTACAGAAAACCTTTTCTCATTCATCAGAAATGTGGTACCTTAAATCACATTAGACCAAATTCTACTCTACTTGACACCCACATCACTTTAAATGAGGTAAACAGACTGTCAGTGTTGTAAATGATACTAGCGTTTGATTAATAACATGCATAACTTCCTAAAGAAAAGAAACCTCAGGCCAGATCATATGGACTTTATAGGTTTCTGTCAGCCATTGCAAGTTTGCCTTGGCTAGAAAATGCAGTGTCTGATGATAACAGCCATGAAGCTGAACCAGTCAAATTTCTGACTCCTATTCCAGTTCAGATCCAGCTGTAATTGACATTGATTGATTCTGTTCTGGTACAAGTTCAGCAAAACAGGCCAGGTTGAGTTAGTTCTGTTCCAGGAGAATGGTAACAGCTTAAAAAACTTCAGCTTCAGGTTTGTTTCAACCACCTGTGTTTATGACCCATGAATATATGACAAGAATTACTTGTAATTAACAAATTACTGTGCTCAGTAAGTCTGTTGCCAAAATTATTACAGGTATTAATTAGCACATGCTAGAAATAATTTTATTTCTGTAAAGTTCTTCCAAATTGTATTTATTTAAACCTTGGATTGCTCTGGACCTTAGAGAGGAACAGATCCATTCCTCCAAACCTGCTTTCTCCTGTGCAAGTGTTGACTATTTTTCTGGCTCTTTGTCTCATCCGAACCCTTTGAGGTACTTTAACATTGAGAAAGAATAGTAATATTACTGTCCTTTTATGTAATAGATTTCTAAAGACAACGGTTTACTTGTTTGGTTTTTTTTATTTTCATTAGAAGCTTCTGGATGAAATGGAAATCGCTTGTGTATTTTTTTAATGAAAATTACATCTCCACCTACTCATTCTCAGTGTTTGAGTGGCACAGAGTGTGTGAGATGGGATGTGCTCTAACCACAGGCCATTCTGAAATCCTTGATACGTGATGTAATAAAAGTACCAGAAAGAAGTGGACACTGGAGTTTATATTGGTTTTCCATATCCCAGCAGGGTTTGACATAGAGCAGAATACTTTGTGAAAACTGGGGCATGTATTATCAAAATTAAACAGCTGCAGGAAGAATTGTCCTGCCTGACCTCTACGAAGGGTTGAGGCAAGTTAATCCTTTGTCATACCTGCCATACCTCTGTGGGTGTCTAAAACCTCTAAAATGATACAAGTACTTACGTTTTACCAAATTAATCAGTCACAAGCTCCACAAGCGAACATGTATGCAGTACCAGTAAGTGATCACCTGGAACAAAATCCTCTGTTTAAGACTACGCTGTTTCATATTCTGTACTTACACTAGCTTAGTGGAATTCTGCTGGTCTTCAGTAAGAGTTTGTCATGGTTTAGCCCCAGCTGGCAACAAAAAACACATGGTCTTTCACTCACTCCCCCACAGTGGCAGGATCAGGGGAAGAATAGGAAGAAAAGGGCAAAACCTGTGGGTTGAGATAAAGGCAGTTTAACAGAACAGCAAAGGAAAGAGGAAAACAACAACAATAATACTGATAGAAGAATCTGCAACACACCATTAACATACCACCGCTCACTGACCAGAACACGAAGCCCAGCCTGCTCTGAGCAGAGATTCCTGCCCCTCCTCCCTGGCCAGCTCTCCCAGCTCTATCCTGAGCGTGGCATGTTGCATGGTATCGAACACCCATTTGGCTAGTTTGGGTCAGTGGACCTGCCTGTGTCCAGTTCCAGCTCCTTGGAAAATCAACCCTACCCCTGCTGGAACCAGGACAGAATTCTACAAAGGAAATAAGCAACAGAAATCTTTCTTCCACTGTCTTGTATTATTTTAAAGCTTAAATGAAGTAAACAAGGTCTCAAAGGAGACTTTATCCTTCTGACATTTCCACTGCAGTTTCTATACCAATTACTGTAGCTTGTCTAGATGGTACCTGCAGTTGTATGTTTTTTTTGTATTTGTTTGTTTTTCCTTTACAGTGTCTTTCTCCTACTTGACATATGGAAGGCTGCATGCTTATTCATAATCTGCAAGCATATCAGTCAGCTGGCATGTTAGTGTTCAGCTGTATATCTGTTACCTGGCCAGGCAGCTCACAGGTAATTTAGTCAGTTCTCCTTTCACAGAAAGGAGTCATTTCACCATAGGCATAAATTCCTCTTAGGTTTGAAGCAGCAAAGACAGCATTGCTTCTTTCTTCTGTATCTGGATAGGTAATGACAGGTATCTTCTACTAGTGTGTTTTACTGGACTTTCAGATCAATTTCTTATGCAGCCTCTAATGAAATAGGAAGAAGACAGCATAGGAAAGGGCATTTGATCTTGGATATCGTTACCAATGTCTAGTTTCAGACTTGTAAGCAACAGCACAATAGTACAAATGTCCCTGTTGTACATGATGCAAAGTACTAGACTAGATTTTACTTTTTGACAGCTCTGTGTTTTACTGCTTAGAGAGGAATTATTGTCCACTTAACCTATTAGAATAAATTAGAAAGTTAACTCGTAATTTCAGATTGTCCTAGCTATATAATCATTTGAATTTTAGCAGTAGAGCAAAAATGAAAATCATAGAATCATAGAATAGTTTGGGTTGAAAGGGACCTTTAAAGGTAATCTAGTCCAAGCTCCCCTGCAATAAGCACAGACATCTCCAACTAGATCAGGTTGCTCAGAGCCCTGTCCAACCTCACCTTGAATGTTTCCAGGGATGGGGAATTTACCACTTTTCTGTGCTACCTGTTTCAGTGTTTTACCACCCTCATCGTAAAAAAAAATCTTCCTTATATCTAGTCTAAGTCTTCCCTCTTTTAGTTTAAAACCAGTACCCCTTGTCCTATTGCAACAGGCCCTGCTAAAAAGTTTCTCCCTATCTTTCCTGTAGGCCCCCTTTAAATACTAAAATGTCACAATAAGGTCTCCTGGGAGCCTTCTCTTCTCCAGGCTGAACAACTCCAACTATCTCAGCCTTTCTTCATAGGAGAGGTGCTCCAGCCCTCTGACCATTTTTGTGGCCCCTGTTCTGGACCTCCTCCAGCAGGTCCATGTCTTTCCTGTGCTGAGGACCCCAGAGCTGGATGCAGTTCTCCAGGCGGCAGCTCACCAGGCGGCAGCTCACCAGGCAGGAATAGACAGGCAGAATCACCTCCCTCAACCTGCTGGCCATGGGGTGCAGCCAAGGATACGGTTGGCTTTCTGGGCTGCAAGCACACATTGCTGGCTTCATCCACTAGCACCCCCAAGTCCTTCTCTCCAGGGCTGCTCTCAGTCCCTTCATCCCCTAGCCTGTATTGACACCAGGCATTGCTCCAACCCTGGTGCAGGACCCTGCACTTGGGTCTGTTGAATCTCATGGTGTTCACATGGGCACGGTTCTCAAGACTGTTCAGGTCCCTCTGGATGGAACCCTGTCTCTCAGGCATGTCAGCTGCACCACTCAGCTTCATGTTGTCAGCAAACTTGCTGAGGGTGCACTCAATCCCATGGTCTATGTCACTGATGAACATATTAAACAGTACTGGTCCCAATACGGACCCCCGAGGAACACCACTCATCATCAATCTCCATCTGGACATTCAGCTGTTGACCACTATTCTCTGGATGTGACCATCCAACCAATTCCTCATCCATCAAATACTCCATCCATCAAATCCATATCTCTCCAATTTAGAGATAAGGATGTTGCGGGGACCGTGTCAAAGACCTTACAAAAATCCAGATAGATGACATCTGTAGATCTTCCTTTAACCACTGATGTAGTAACTCCATCATAGAAGGCCACTAGGTTGGTCAGGCAAGACAGGCTGGCTGTCTTGAATCACTTCCCTGTCCTCCATGTGCCTTAGCATGGCTTCTAGGAGGATCTGTTCCATGATCTTCCCAGGCACAGAGGTGAGGCTGACAGGTCGGTAGTTCCCAGGGTCCTCCTTTCTACCCCTTTTAAAAATGGGTGCAATGTTTCCCTTTTTCCAGTCACCAGGGACTTCACCTGACTGCCATGACTTTTTGTATATCATGGAGAGTGTCTGGGCAACTATATCAGACAATTCCCTCAGGACTCTGGGATGTATCTCATCAGCATATATAGCAAAGATTTTAACTAAGCATTGAATGCAATACGGTCTATGTGCACCAAAGATGAGACACAAGGAAAATGTGTGTACGTTTATCTAAGTAAAAAAAAAGGAGAAAAAAGCTCAGGAAAAAACCCTGAAATTTAGAAATACTCCAATTGAATAGTAGATGCAATATACCCACATACACATATCTGTATGCATACATATACCACATATTTTTTCAAAAGACAGTTTGTTGGTTTTTTTGTTTTCTTTATCCCAGATAGGTAATATTGTATTTTTCTCCAGATAAAAAAAAATCTTTCTGGGACTATTACTTCTTTTAAACTCAAGCTCCTGTAGGAATTAAAAACACTGCATGTTGAAACATGGTTTGAGCGGACTGCAACCCCGAAACAAAAATTGAGAGACTTACAGAAATATACATCTTAGAGGAATGTACTTGTTTCAACCTCTGTAACTTTTTATTACTAACACTGAACCTTTTTGGGGGGGGTATGTTCATACAGAGAGAAAACAGGAGAGAAAAACAGTCACTTTTTTTTGTCATCCACTGTTTAGTAATATCTATCACAAATCTTATGTTTATATATAGCAAATGAATGAATAAAAAAGCATTATCTTCTATTTTGTCTTTGATCTACAAATCCAAACACATTGCCAGTATTACGACAGTCATAGGTTCCCATGGCAATTTATTTGTTTTCTGTATTCCCTTTGTGATTGCGATGAATCACAAAATCCCTTTTCCAGCAGGGGAAATATTAACTTGCAAGAAAAAACGGTGACAAGTTGCGAAATATAGGACATCACCACTAAAACCAGCACATAGTTTCAGTTAAGACACCACTGATTCTCGGGATTTAGAAAATGGAACAATATACTTCTAGATGGCCACTTCTGGTGAGATTCCAAATCTTCTACCAATGACCTTATAAAGGAAGCTGAGACTGCTTCCTGTTCTATATTTCTGGGTAGAACCTTTTGGATGCAAAAGTTCTCCAACATGATGGTAAAAACTAAGATAATCTGTGTAAGATGCATAGAACCTCCTTCAATTGAGATAGGCAGTGTCTGTTATTGTCAACACATTCATCTTATAAATCTCTAAATTATATAGATTTGCAGCATTTGAACATGTTTGGCATGGTTCTGTTTTATGAAATAGACAAGTGGGGGAAGCACTTACAGAACTCTGTTTGCAAGAGTTGAATTGACCTGTTAGGGAAGATTGAAACCTAGCCTGAAAATATTAAGTCTTGTTCCACTGAATTGATCTAAAATTTAGTTGAATTATCAAAATGCATAGCAGCAGTCTAGTTCCAGTGCCAGGCTGAGTGTATCTAACCCGGCCAGAGGCAACTTCACGAGTCACGGAATTGGAGATATTGTCAACAGTCATGTCTTTCCTATTTCTGAATCCATTAGAAAGGTGAATACTTACCTGGGAACTAAAAACAGCATCATGACTGCAGACTCTTCTATCAATGAAAAGGCTAGCTACTTTTGGCATTTTCCTTTGAAAGCAATAGACTAGAGTAGACTAGACTAGACTAGACTAGAGTAGAATTGAAACAGAACTATATTTTTCCTTTACACAGATTTTAATTCTCTCAGTATTTTCAGCTGCAAATTTGTCAACAGTAATGAATTAATGCTGCCAGACCCCAAAGAACAGAAAAATTATTTTTCATGTCAATTTAAAAAAAAATAATTTTACAATGTTTGTTGGACTTGATTAGATGCAGCTATGTCTAATGTATGCTAGATATTTCCCTATGTGTCAGAAGCCACTGCTCTTGATTGGAAAATCAACTTTCTGAGAACTTTCTTAAAATTGCTTTTTTGGGGTAACATAGCCTAGAACTCTGAAACAAGAGATTCTAGATCTGAGCTGAAAACACATTTTGTCCAAATTTTTGTAAGATACAAGATCTGTGTGATAGCTATGTGACTGAGGCAAAAGAACTTGTCACTGGTTGCTTGGGTTTTTTTTAACTGGATCACACTTGAGCTGTACTGACGGTACAACATGGTATTTTTTTTTTTTTCAAATAACTTTAAGAAAGAGGTGAGGACATACTTTGCTGCCTCACATTTTCTGAGTATGACCCCAGAAAGTGTTGCAAGGTTTTTAGGCACATTTATTCTCATCTGATATTGAGAGATTACAGTTGACACTAGAAAAGAAAGTAAGAATGGTCTTTCTATATCACAAAAAAAAAAAAAAAGTGTGCTTGTTGTGAATGGATGCCAGCCAGCAGCCCAGCATACACACAGCTGCTTACTCACTCATACACACAAACCCTGCAGTGGGACAAGGGAGAGCATAGAAAAAGCAAAAGAAAGAAAACTCATAGGTTGAGATAAAGCCAGTTTAACAGGTGAAGAAAAGAGGTAAAAACCACATGATCCAAAGGAAATCACTGGTCACCTCCCACAAGCAGACAGGTGGCCAGCCAAACTCCAGGCAATGGCCATCTTGGAAGCCAAAAAATCCACATCCCTTCTCTTTCTACCCCAGTATTTGTTGTTAAGTTTTATTATATGGTATGGTATGTCCCTTTTGCCAGTTCAGGTCAGCTGTCCCAGCTGTATCTCCCTCCAACTTCTTGCTGACCCCCAGACAACTCACTGGGAGGGCAGAGTGAGAAGCAGAGAAAGATTTTAAGCTGTGCAAGAACTGCCTTAACCCCTAAAACAAATCACAGCACCATATGACTTACTATTAAGAAAGTTAGCTCCATTCCAGCCAGACCCAGCACAGAGCTTAATTGGAGTTGATCCTCCACTACAAAGGATCGGATTTTCCTTGGTCTTGTGACTGAAATCTGAAAAATGTGCCCTAGAGCTAGAAAGGATTGGTTACTCATTCTCTGAAGTACTTTGGGGTGTAAGCCTGCTTTCAAAGACTCCTTACTGGCAAATTTGGCTGACTTGGGTGCAAATCTGCATCAAGTTTGCATGAATAGCCTTGTTCTGTCAGTTTCTCATGAGATCAAACCTTCTCTGTCTCAAATGTTTTCCTTGCTCTTCTGTGCCTTTTCTCTGAAAGAAGAGAGAAACCTCTCCCCAAAGTAACTTGTCGCCAGCCTGGTGGTTGATTCCAGAGAAGTAATTTCTACCCTTCTACTCCCATTTTTCCATTTGGCCTACAGGGACAGTGTTGGTGAACTGCTCTGCAAAGGCTTCTGACATCTACATGAAAGCTCTAAAAGAGCTAGGCTTTATTACGAATACAATATGATATCTGAGTCTCTTCTTGCATTGATCTTGCATTGTGTGTTCAAGACTCAACAACATCTTTCAAACACCAGTTCTTATTATTAGCCCTAGTCCTGGCCAGCAGGACTAGGGAAGTGATCGTCCCCCTGGACTCAGAACTGGTGAGGCCCCACCTCAAATACTGTGTTCAGTTCTTGGCCCCTCACTACAAGAAAGACATTGAGGTACTGGAGTGTGTCCAAAGAAGATCAATGAAGCTGGTGAAGGGTCTAGAGCACAAGTCCTGTGAGGAGTGGCTGAGGGAACTGGGGTTCTTTAGCCTGGAGAAAAGGAGGCCGAGATGAGACCTTATCGCTCTCTGCAGCTGCCTGAAAGGAGGTTGTAGAGAGGTAGTGGTTGATCTTTTCTCCCAAGTAACAAGTGTTAGGACAAGAGGAAACTGCATCAAGTCATGCCAGGGGAGGTTTAGGTTGGATATTAGGAAAAAGTTCTTCACCAAAAGGTTTATCAAGCATTGGAACAAGCTGCCCAGGGAAGTGTTTGGGTCACCATCCCTGGAAGTATCTAAAAGATGTGTAGACGTGGTGCCTAGGGACACGGTTTAGTGGTGGTCTTGGCAGTGTTATGTTGATGGTGGGACTTGGTGATCTTAAAGGTCCTTTCCAACCTAAATGGTTCTATGATTCTATGATGCTATGATTCTTCAGTAGCAAAGATGCTTTCAACATCTTTGAATTTTTGAAGACATTAACAAAAGGTATCCAAGAATCCAAGTATCTTTTTTTTTTTTTGTATAAAAGAAATATCTACATTCACTGCTGCCAACCATGCTTCTGTGTTCTTTCAAATCAAATTCTCTTGAATTTCATTCTTAGAGATTACTATAACTTGCCCACCACCTGTTCTTTTTCCCCTTCGCAAAACACTGCTTATAATAGGATGGGGACAGAGGGTCAGTTTTAACAGTCTATAAATTATAAGGTGAATGTCAGGTTTGTGCTCCAATCCCTGTATCTGACTCCTAGAGAGAGATGAAAGTGAGCATACAGGGTTCATTAAAATAAGCTAGGAAGTTGATTATACCTGTCCTGGTAGTCTTGCTGTGGTAAAACAGCTGCCAGTTTATATTATAACTTAAACATCTGTTATAACCTCTGCATTTGTCTGCATTTTCTCAGAGCTTTGAAACATTGCATTCTAATAATGTGTGTGAAGATCTTGGTCTGCAAGGAGGGCTCCAGCTGCAAGTTTTATCTGGACAAACTTGGAGGAATCAAGGGTAGCAATCTGAATATAAAGTCAATGGTTTCCCTGCAGAATATCTGCTTTCACCTCTCACAATGGTCTTTGGTTTCTACCTTCATGCTTTTTTTACATTTCTAAATGCAGTCATTCTATAATATCAGTGTTTTCTTTAGTCATTTTTACCAGTAGAAAAAGCGTGACACTGTGTTTGAGTTGGAATTGAGTGAAGGCTGCAAGATCAGAGAGCATTATTAGCCTCCAAATCTATCAGATGATTAAGTTTTTATTCATTATATATAAAATTAAATTACTGAATCAATTTCATTTCAATTATTAATTCTGTTAATATTAGTCACTGAGTGGCCAATAACTTCTTTCTATATTTAAGTTTATAAACTCATCCACTTACAAATGTCAGAATTTTCTGTCAATAACAGATGATATTGCACCTATATTCCTGACCTAATTAGAAAAATGATACAGAAAAACCTTATATGCCAAAGTTACCTTACACGAAATTCACTAGGAGACTTCTGTGCCAGCAGGCTACTCAACAAGAAAGGAAAGCCTATGAATTTATGTCAAGAGCACTGACATTGGCTGAAATGAATATTAATCCTCTAGCTCTATGTCTACTCACTCTCTCTTATGTTATTCTGTTATTCGATATCCAAATTTATAAGTTAGCTCTCATTGTCATCACAAACCATTCACTTTTCAAGCAGTATGTACAGGAGGTGGAATTTACGAGGAAAAATAAATATCCTATTGCTGTCAAATCATTGATCGGAAATTAAGTTTATTTATTGTGATTGAAATAGATGCATTACAAACTAACATCAAAAACAAGCTGCAAAGGATCGTTACTTTAAAATACAAAAACAAGCAATTATAGACATATGTTGAATGTTGTAAATGCCACCTGAATTTGTGCATTCTCTTAATTCTTACAGTATATTCTATATTCTTATACCATCGATACTATTTACTGTCTGGCTGAACAGGATCTTAAAGAAAAAAAAGGTAAAAGAGAAAGAGGGAAAAAGTAAGGGAGGAAAAGCCACATGGAAAGCTCTTCTGGCATCCCAATGAAGTTTTATAAACAATAGAAATGTTATTTTTATGAAAGAGAAGAAATATAAATGACTGAGATGAGAAATGCCAAGAGTAAAAAAGGCTGCACTTAGTTACTGCACAATCCATAGAGGGTATGAAACTTAAATTAGCATGCATAGAGGAATGGGAAGAACAGGTTATTTTGAGTTGTCATAGTCCATAAAGTTGTAGAATATAGGTGTGAAGTTTCCTATAAATTTCAAGCAATCCAGCTTTGTTCAACAGAAAAGGAATCATCTTCTATCAGCCTCTGTTTTACATAAATCAATGACCTCATAAAAATGGAAAGTGAAACATGAAATAATAGTTGAGAAAGAGGATTGAAAAGACAGCACCATGTAGTTTTCTTGATAACTAGGCAAATTATCAAAATTATGGCTGCAGAGATCTGTCAGAATTAAATTCAATTAAATACAAATATTACAGTTTTGTAGATCATTTATTTTCATTATCCATTAGTCAAAAAGAAATGTTGCAATCCCTTACACTCATACAGGCTACTTGTTAGGACAGAAATCAACTTAGCAACATTTGTGTTTCTAAGCAGAACACTGGAGAATCTTTTAAAAGAAAAAAAAAGAAAGTAAAATATACACATGAAACGAACAAAACAAGTAGTGTGACCAAGGGCTCAGTCACATGTTAACAAAAAGCCATGGACATTGTCTATTGCCTACTTTTTGTCTGTTATGTGGTGTACCTTGAGAAACGTTTGCATTTGTATGATTAATCATGAAGTATGAAGATTCTCTGATCCTTGATCCATGTTTAGCACGCAGAAGAAGGATGACTGTCTGACCAGGAAGGACAGATGAGAACCCCTTTCTGAAGTGGCAGAAATGGTTTGTCCTTGCTGGGTATTGTATTACATCCTGTAAATCCAATGCAGCATTTTCTCTACAATAATTTCTTCTTAATGCCTACTCTAGAGGTGTGTCAGGGAAAGGAGGTGAGGTGTGTGTGTGGAAGGAAGTACCCTTGAAATGTCTTGGGTATGTCATACCCTTAGCTGCTGCTTGAATTCACAGTGGGGTGAGACAGGGACCAATGCGGTTACTGTCATGTGGAATCACTGAAATTTAGATTGCTGGAATGGGAAATAAGGGAGAGAAATTTAGACAACTGTGATCTGATAAGCACAGTTCAGGCAATAAATCTACCAGCAAAATGTGGTGGAAAATCTCACAAGAAAATCTTATCTAACTGAAAAAACTTTAAAAAGCAAAATTTTTACTCAAGCTATTTTAACTATTTCGTTTCCTTGCTTGGAAACTAAAGCAAGCAGCAGCATTCCTATTTCAGCAGCAGCAGCATTCCTATTTCAGCAGCAGCGACATGTACCTGCGTAAAATGAAGGGGAGTGAGCAGGTAGGAGATAAACTTTTTCAGACTTTGGAAGCATTTAGATCATTTTTTCAGTACCTGTTAGAAAAGTGCTGATGCTTTAACATTCTACATACTTTTGCTCACAATTCACAGAGGATTTCTCATGCTTGTTCACATAAGTGGAATATCTGTTGCTCCCAGTGAGTTTCACTTTATACAGATATTCTGTATCACTGTAATGTTTTCATAGGGACTTGTTTCTTATAAAGGGTCAAATAGGACTGGCAAAATGTTCCTCACATTCTGCATTTTAACATACATCTTTTACAGGTTCTGCCAGTATCTCATACCCCTTAGAGTTCCCTGTGATTCTGCACGTTATTGTTCTCCCATCAGCCTCATGACACAAATTTGTACCTGTCTTCCAGCCATTACCAACCTTGCAGTGCCAGTATGCCATTTGACCAAGGACTTCTCAATGGCCAACACTGACATGCCGCATAGCATAATGTCACGTCTCTGTCATACATTTTACACTTCTAAAACCCATGGGTCCCCACTGAACAGCTTACGTCCACATCCAGAACTTCTCTTCATGTTCCTCAGGTTACCTACTATTGCCGTGCTTCCTAGGGCAGTGCAATGTTTTCATATTTACAACATATCTGCACCACTTCCAAGGACATCCTGTCACAGGGAACTTGCCTAGCTCATGGCTCCTTGCCCCAGTGCAGCAATTCCCCCTAGTCTGTCACGGTATGCTCAGCAAGACTTCATGTTCATCCCTTCCTGTAGTGCAGGGTTTCCTAACACAAAGCACATTGCACCCAGTACCGCTTTCACAGAACTGCCTCTCAGTGCACAAATTTCAGTAGTTTATGTGGGAGTGATGAGGAGGAGGCCCAGAGTAAAACAGGAAATGACAAGGAGGAGGCAAACTAGGGTGACAAGGATTGGTGGGGACTTGCAGAGGAAAGGAAATTAAAATATATGCTTGAAAAGAGAGGGAAGTGGTTTGGATCACAGAAAATTGCCATGACATCTATACAGAATCATAGAATGGTTTGTGTTGGAAGGGACCTTAAAGAAAATCTAGTTCCAGCCCCCCTGCCATGGGCAGGGACACCTCCCACTAGATCAGGTTGCTCAGAGCACCATCCAGCCTGGCCTGAAAAATTTCTTCCTAAGAACTATTCTAAAACTCTCCTCCTCCAGTGTGAAGCCATTCCCCCTCATCCTATCACTACGTGCCCTTGTAAAAAGTCCCTCTCCGGCTTTCTTGTAGGCGCCCTTCAGATACTGGAAAGCTGCTATAAGGTCTCTCCGGAGCCTTCTTGGCTAGGGGCCAAACGGTCCCTGCTTTTCCTTCCTTTTGAGAATGTGAGTGAAAACCTCATATTCTCAAAGTCTGACAACATTTAAGCACACGAGTACTCTGTCTAGTACTCTGTAATCCCACCTTTGTCTAGGAAAGAGTCTGAATGTATGCAAATGTCTTCCCAAATCAAGACTGCAGATTTCATTTTGGAGCTCAAAGAGAGTCTTTACCCTTGCAGGACATAGCCCTGAAAATCAAGAGTTGCACGATGAAAAGTTGAACTTATAATTTGTTACAATGGTGCTGGAGAGCACAGCTATAATAAAAGCTCCTCTTACACTTCGAGCCTGCACAGGCAATTGTTGGCAGAAATCCACCAAATACTAATTGGCCAAGACTAATTTTAATGTTATTACCCATCTTCATTTTGGATACTCATACAAATACACCATAAAATCTACTTATAATTAATGATGCCTTGTCATTCTCTGCCCCCCTTCCCTGTTTTTATATAAATGTATAAAATAGTTGTTTCTCATTAATATTTCTCATTTTCCACGTAGACTGAGAATTAAGGTAAATTATGGATTACAATGTCAAACCATAAATAAATCATCAAAAACACAGTATTATAGATTCAGAAGTGATTTTGTTTGTTCCATGGGTTTAGTTTACCCAGCTTTCATGACGTTTTCAGAATTTTAATCTAGGTCCTTACCACTGAGCTTTACTACTTACTTGATATTCTCCAGTGCTTTGTACAATCTATTTCTAAAATACTTGAGCTTCAAGGATTTCCCAGTAATGTTACCTGATAGCTTCGTAGCTTCAGGTACCTCATCCATGTAAGTCCAAGAACTTCTGTTGACTTCTGTAGGAATTGTATTGGCTGTCTGCACAGCTGGAAGACATGTTCTGACCATTGTGATGAATTCTGCTTTTTTTATCATTCCATTACTTCTAGCTCAACATATGTTGATCATGTCAACCAGTGAAGAGAGCATGTTCCTTCTTCTAACGAAGTCAAGTGGAATTTTGCCTTGGGTCATTTTCTTTTCTCACTGTCAGGAAATCTCATTGTCAAGTTTATCTCTGTGCTGTCTCTTCTCTTCTACACATGCAATAATCAATTTTTCTTATTTATTACTGTTTTCTAAAAGTGCTTTATGTTTTAGGTTTTGGGTGTGGGAGAGGAGGAAACAGGGAAAAAGAAAATTGCTGTGAACTCCTTGCTCTTGTGTTGTTACCTAGGAGCATGGGAAATACAATTCAGGTGTCAACCAATCTTCCATCTAATCTACTTCCCTGCTCCAACTATGGCAATACAAAAGTGGAAAAAAAAAAAAAAAGTTAAAAAAAGCCTTTAATGTTTTTCCCTAAAACCTGCTAGTAAGTAACTCTTGCTCAAGTAACTAACTCTCATTTTTTTATATGTGCAGACTTTTACTGCATATATACTTTATGCTGCAATCTTAGAAACAGCTGTGGATACATATATTTTTTATAATAGTTCCTTACTAAACATTAGGTTCTTCACTTCAGAGACATTTTTAGACTTTTATTTTACTAAGTCATTTTTGTTTGGGCAGGTTTTTAATACTTTTTAAGCTATTTTTTCTTAAAGAGGCTCTTTCTTTTCACACAGATCCAAATTAGTGTTATAACTTTGAGGTTAATTTCCAGCAAATTTGGATGCCTGATTAAGGTACCGCCTTCTGTTATATTTCACATATTTTCTGTTCTACTTCCTTGAGTTTTAATTACTAGTGGGGCATTCTGAGAATTTGCAATTTGCAAGGAATTTAGAATTCCTCTAGATGAATGCACATTAGAATCTTGATTCTATTTTGAACGTTCTCAGCTTTTAATACCTTCTTTATTACACGTTGAACTCAGCATTGCTAACTGGGTAACTGACATTTCATATTACAAGACCCTGTTTTCACTTGCCAAAATTTGCCAAACTTTAATCACTGGAGGTGAGAATTTTCATGTATGTAACCACAATGTAACAGGAGGGTAAAATCAATGTTAAGCTCTGAGTATCAGACAAAAAACACTAAGATTTTGTGTCAATTATGGGACAAAAAACTCACTACTGAGTCACTTTTTTTTTTTTACAACATCACCATAAAAAAATCAATTTGGTCCTGCCAGACATATGTTAAATTAGGTGTCATCTGTCTACCTGGAACTGATTTAGAGCAGTATGAAAAGTATAAAGTAAATATAAATTCCATTATTTCATGATCTGATGGAATAAAAATATCATGTGCCCAAACCAAAACCAAATCACTTCTGTACAGTCTACTCAGTAGGGTCTTGGAACTATAGACTAAATCTTATTAACACAGTTATTTCTGAAAATGAGATCGGAGGCAAGAAGTTTGTCCCATTTTAAAAAGTATGGGAATTTCTACTATGAAATAATAAAGTACCTTATTTATAAGTCTTAAAATTTGGCATGAGTGGACTTTGTGTGAGCCATGCTTTGCCACCGTTGTGAAAATTTTCATAAATTTGACCAATTGATAAGACTTTGAAATACTGTGAAGACAGAAACCCTCAGATGCCCCTTAGGCTTTGGCTGTTAAATCTCAGGATAATTCATCTTTACCAGTTGAACAAGAAGCTTGAATAAATCACGTTACAGGAGGAAGGTAATGGGGAACTGAAAATGTAAGGATATTGGAGGACATTTGGCTAAGGCAAATCAAGAAAATGGGTTTGCTATATAAGGCTGATGGTGACTGCAACTATGACTGAGAAAAACATACAGGAAGCAGAGAAGCAGACCTAAGATTGGCAAATGAAGAACTGAACTGGGCAAGCAAAGATGTTGAGATAAGATGTCAATGGTGTTGAGAACGAATGAATGGAGCAAGCAATGAGCAAGCAGTCTTGAGCTGTCCCCTTTCTACAGTCTTGAAAAAAGCTGAAGATATTTACATTTCATCCCACATACTGTACAACACGGAAATCAGTTTACTTCTTAAAACCCCATGCACAGCTGTGTGTGCACATATGTGCACATTAGATCAAGTACCTGAAATTAGGAAATGACAAATGGATATTTCCTTGCAACTTAAACATGCAAGAATTAAACAACATTGAACTAAAGAATTTATTTTCCATAGAACCTTGTCTCAGTCATTACATAGACTAGATGCTCAGGAGTTGAATCATGTATTTTCCTCATTTATTGAAAAACTTGAAAGGTGTCTGGTAAACGAGGAGACTTAGAATGGATGACCTCACATTTAGGGAATGTTAAGTTTTGATTATGAATAAACACACAAGAATAGAAGTACTTTTGGAAAGGGAGAGAAGTCCAAACTTTTCACTGCAGTATTTTCAAATGACATTTTTTAAGTCATTGGCTTTGTAAGATACTACCAATTTTTTTAAAAAGAATGTTAACATACAAAGTGCTTTTATTAATTGAAAACAGTTCTCTTCCACAAAAAACTGAAAAGAATTTCATTTTGGCTTAATCTGTACAACTATTTTTCAAATTTTTCTTCTTGAGCTCTGAAAAATAATCTATTATTCACAAATCTCTAAAAGATGTATAATATGTTGTAGGATCATATTCTACGTTTTCCTCTTGCACAAGCGGTGTGAAGATAGGCAAGTCATTTACACCACATTTTTCTACAGTGTCCGTAGTTATATATTCCTCATTTTCTGAGTGTTTGACATGAGATCTGGAGTCTGATTTGAAAAAACATTGAGCAACAACTTTACTTTGAACTTTTCATTGAATTTGTAAGGTCTGTAAATTCTAAGTGTTCTGTAAAATCAGGTCCTACATCTCTGATTGGGTATTCTGAATGATTTAGGACCTTTCACCCTCATCTCTGTGCCTCAGATTGCTATCAGAAAATAAGCATAATACAATGCCTTCCCCTCACAGAAATTTTGTGAAGGTAAATATATATATGTGAAATACAAAAGTACCATATAAGCAACCTGTTAAAGAGTTCATGAAAATAGTTAAATGTTTGACTCTACAATGAGAAGCTTCTAGTAGTTTGCCTTAACCAAGGCCTAGAACTATTAAAGGACCAGAAAAAAAAAAAATCAGTCCCCCTCTGAATAGCAGGCTAGTAACAATTGCATATCAGGCACAATGAATATGAAGGAATCCTGTGAGGAAAAAACAGTGTGCTGAGCATTAAAAGAAGACCAACATACTGTTGCACAGAAAATTTTCTCTCTGACAATTCCTTGTGTTTGAGTTTTTGCTTGCAAAGTATTAATTGTTACTATTATATGCTTATATTAATATTGTTTCCATCCTTGTTCAAACCTATTTTCTGAATAAGTCCTGCTCCAATCCATGAGAAAATCTTTCAGTAACAATATTTCAGATGTATTTGTAATTCGGGATTCCTACTTAACATATTGTGTGTATTGCTAAATGCAAAGAATAACAATAATGGTGTAATTTGTTAAAAACATTTTACAGAACAGTATTTAACTGGAGCCACTCAAAATATAGATCATCCTTAATTGATGGTAAAACTTTTAAATGTTTTATATTTCTCTTAAGCCATAATATCTAACCATCCTATGATTCTATGATAACACACCTGTGTGATTAAAAAAAAAGTTATGTACTATCATTTTCACTTCTTCGGTTGTTTCAGTTTTAGGATTACAAAGTTGTGACAAAGTGGAGCTATCAGAATCAGTATATACAATAAAGCTCAAATTTATCGGCTGTGGACTGCATGAGCTGCCTATCTATGCAAGTGCAATTGGAAAGTCTGGAAATCCTGAAACTGCTCATCTGCTCATATGAAACATCAAGACAGAAAAACTGGTGGGCTTTTTTTGTTTGTGTGTTTGTGTTTGTTTTGGTTTTTAAAGGGAAAAAAAAAAGAATTTGCCAAGAGCAATCCAGATTTAGCATCTCCCTGTTCTGGAAAAATTCCTGTGAAACGTGAAGGTTACACACTAGAGCTTCTCCCTTCTACCACAAAAAGCTAGGTTAAAAATATCAAAGAATCTTTAATGAAGTTATGGATCTAAATTATCAGAAATGAAGATGAAAATCATTGAGTAAATCTCTAGGATGGTGACAGTATTGTGACATGTGCAGATGAGGTTCTAATGTGGCTGTCAGGTGAGGACCAGATGGTTTTCATTTTGAAAAATGTATGTTGAAAAGTAGACTTAAGATAGTGTGCAAAGTCCGTGACCTTGTCATAAAATATTCTGAAAAATCAAAACAACAGTAATGCCATTTGAATTTCATTAAATTCTGAACTGTTCCAGCTTTGGAATTTGTCTGACATGTTATGACAGTGCATCAGGCAATTAACCAAGAGGTTAGGGACACTGCTGTGGGATTATGCACAACTGTGGTTAAGCCTGAGAAGTAATGTCACCATTAAATGGCAGCTTAAGTTGCCTGTGAGAAGTTGTCAGTTCCAAAGTTGTTCAGTGCCAAAACGTTGATGTTCTACATTATTCAGTTCTCTTTTTAATCATAGAAGGACAACAATAAAATACATGATTTCTAAATTATTTTTAAAGGAAAAAAGCTACAGCATTTATCCCTGTATTCCTGTACTTGGCTTAGCGTGGTTGGTAAATGCTGGTGGCATTTATTGGGTTTTTTTAACCTATTTTGCACTTACTCTTTTAAGCATGTTAATAAGCATTTTTGCAGACAAACCTTTGATGCTACTGTATTCTAGTAGTATCAATAGCATAATAATAGCATATTAATCACTGAGAACATTGTTTGCACTCCCAAACATACTAACATTCTATTGTAGTTGGCACCATGTAAATTCATTTTATTTAAATAATATGTGTATTGAGTTTTGAAGAATTAGTGTTCTGAGTAGAAAAGTAAATTTCAGGAAAATCTTCAGAATTGTATGAAGGAAACAATTTAAAAGTGCAAATATTTACATGAGTAATGGATTCTAGGCGTTACCCATTGAGATAAAGTATTGAAACAGCTTCAGTCTTGTTTCCAATTAAAAGTAACCAAAGCCACTTGAATTTTGAATATTAAATACTTCCAGTCAATTACTTCTATAATCCATCAACCATTAAATATTTCATAAATTATTCTGAAAATAAATTAAGCAAATCAAGCAATAAATTACATTTGATATAATCAGAAAATGTTTCATGGGCGATTTGCAAAATAAAGCCTATATTGATTAGATAAATTATTTATGAATTATTAGCCCAGATTTAATTTGTATCTAGTTTAAGGTTTAAACTTGTCTGTGTGATGGTTTCCTGGATAGTTCCAAGTTTTGAAGCTGCCTCTGTCAAGCTGTTTGTCGTTCCTGTGTTTTTAAAGAAAAAAAATTATACACATATATATATTATAAATANACATATAACATATAGCATATAATTAATAATATTATCTATAATATATAACATACAATATATATTACATAATATGCAGATTACATATTATATTGCATATTGTATATTATATACATAATGTAATATATAATATGCAATATGCAATATATAATATATAATATATAACATATAACATATAGTATACAATACATAGATTTTATATATATATAAAAAAAATATATAAACAGATTCTACTGATACAGCATTTTGAGACCTGTGTCCTGGAATTAAAGGTGGAATTCATTGATCTCGCCTGGAACCTCTGTAGAAAGATGCAGTGGTAGATAGCGGAGATTGACTGGAGACAGGAAAGATCATCTTTAAATGTAGTGACCTATACTTTGAAGTAACTGACACATAACACTGATGGGGGTTATCATATGCTACAAGCCGTGGCCTATGACAACTGGACCCATCAAACACTATCAGGACCCATTAGGGAGAAATTGTTACAGCGAGTGTTGTGCTAGACGTAGATGGCGTATTAAAAATGCTGAAAGCCCCAACTATCTGTCTGCAAGCACCAAAAAGCCACAGAAGCTCCTGTCTCCCCTGTCTGACCTAACCTTTCCAGATGGACGGTGTTTATTTGCCTCCCCTAGCTCTTATATGTTATGTCAATTTAGTATTGTTATCACATCTCAATAATACAGGCCTTAAATGAACCAAAGGCACTACAGTTAACCTGGGCGAGCCCAGGCCTGTGCTGTGCCAGACTGCTTGTACGTGGGCTTCAGGTCTGCGTTGTGCGGCTCAAACAAACCCCCAGAATAAACTCCGCTCACTGTAACAGAGGAGCCCGCAGGCAGCTCCCACTGGGTACCAGCAACTATGCCTCCTCTGTCGTCTTTCATTTATCGAACAGTGCAGCAAGGACTTCCGATGTGAACAATGTTTCTGTTCGACAGTAAAAATGATGAGTTAAGTTCATTCCTTCCCATAAATGGAAAATCCCATAGTAGCTCAAACAACCAAAATGGAAGAATCTCTTCTATGGATGGGGTCTGCCCTGCACGGATCAGAAGCCCCTGTGATGCTACAGCACCCGGGGTACCCAGCATCTAAGGGGACACAGGTTATCTATACTGTTCTCTCCTTATAGTGTTAGCTCTAACAAAGAGCATTTCAAATTACAAGTTACAGAGTCTGACAGCCTTTCTGACTGGGATCGTAACGGACTAGCACCTCCTGCTGCAATACACCAGACCCTTGGGACATCCCCTTGTGCCGAGGCACACCTGTCTAGCTCTGCCTCTGGCGGGTGTTCATGTGTGCGTGTCTCTTTCGGGGCTACTCATTTCAACTTCAGCTATAACTCACACTTATTCTAGAAAGGATCAACCTGTCATAAGTATGATTATTCGTTTTATTTGATACAATGAGGTTCTTGAAGACAGAAATTGTAAGCATTTCTTCCTGTTTTGGTTTTGGGTTTTTTGTTTGTTTGGGTTTTTTTTGGTTTTNGCTAGCACTTCATTGAAAATACTTTCTCAGTGGTAACAACAACCAGACTACATGTAACATATGTTTCATTAAAGACCCCCGCCTATCTTCATCGCTCATTAATCAGCTAGTCAGAAAAAAAGCCTACAACCTAAAACAAGCATGAATGAAAACTCGTAGGAAGTTCATGTTTATTTGTGGATAGTTCCAGGTGCAAGTGACTCTTTTAATTTGAGCTATTTTAACAGAAATAGGGCTTTGGAGGTCTGCAGCAAAGCTGACTTTACAGCATGCAACTGTGAAATAATTTTTCCCCCCACTTCTCAGTATAAAATTTTTCTTGGCAGTGGGGTCTAAATAAAGGATTATTGAATAAGTATCTCTTGGTATGCATGAGGGTGACAGGTCAGGTTCATACTGTTGGAAAATATGCCATGCAATTTATATTTACACAGCAGCACAGCCTTCTTTCAGGTGCAGTTCAGGGAATAAAAAAGCAAAATATCTACCTTTGGTGTATTCAAGTCTGTTCCAGCACATTTTCACTGCTACTTTGTGTTATTAAAATTAATCTCCAGTATGTAATAAGAATTGTTTATAAAGAGCTTTTTCACAAATTGTTTTCTCTCCCTGTTGATTTGCTATAGACAGAGTAACACAGAATATGCAAAAAGAATATTTCACAAGGGTTTCTGAAGGTATAAGGAGAGATTTATCATCCATATTGCATTGCAATTGTAATGTCTTGCCTCAGTGGGATTGCCTGTCCCCCAGCACTATATTTCTCAGATCAATAATGAGTAACTGAATCAAACGCTGCATCTTTCTTCCAACAAAATGAAAGGGTCAGAATTTCAAAGTCTGAACAGTCACTCTGTGAAATTTTGAAGGTCCTTGCATCAATTGAGTGACTCATTCTCCAGGTTTTGATGGGATTTTGATACTTAAGCTTTTTGACAAATCCCACAAGGCACCTATGTAATCTTTACTGAGATGTTTGAAACTCTTCATGTATGCAAATAAAGAAACACCAGATCGCCCTGACAGTAAAATGTTTAATGACATGGAACCAGAGGGCTTAGTTTACAAAATGCTACCTATGATTTTTAGTTGCAGAAGAGGGGAATATTATGACAGAACAGCAAATAGAAAGAGATCACACTGAACAAAGTTCTTGAAAACCAACACAGCATCAAAAAGACCCATTAAAGATTTTTTGATCGAACAGCTACGCACCCTTTCTCCCACAAACATGTGGAGCTGTTCAGGTTTTAAAAATACCATCATTGTGCACTTGAGTGAACAGGATACAGCCATATTTGTAGAAACCTCATTTTTTGAATGTACAGATGACTTACCTATTTTCCTATGTGCGCAGGGACATGTTCAGGCTGCACAGCTTATAGGGTGCCCAGAAAACCATGCAGATATGAACTGTGGATTTGCAGAGAGAGATTCTATGTGTTATGCTTTAATCACTTCGAAATTTATTTTTACAAGAAACATATTTATCATATTTTTCAAAAAGGGCCAGCCAGTGCATCAACTCTTCTTTTACTTTAGTTAGTTACTAAGTGACTACAGAAACATTTTGGTTCAGCATGATATCCATCTTAAATAAGAACTGAGAAAATAAAAAACGTAAGAAAAAACGGATGCCTGAAGCATTCTCCAAATAAAAAACTTTATGTAACACATTGTTGTCATTGATCAGACCCTAAATACTGGTCTGAAATTTCAATCACCATTGAAAAATGTAAAATTGAACTAATTCTGCTAATTATGGACTGTCTTCCTTTTATATAACTTAGTGATGCAAATTGGTAGCTAGTAAATTTTCCAGAGTAACTACATTCTAAATTCTTTTGAAGGAAATGAGGGCGACATACCCAGGAACTTTGGGAATATTTTATTGGATTTCATTATTGGTGAATACACTTAGGTGTCTGATACTCTAAAGCATCCACCTAAAACAGTTCTGACTTTTTTTCCATCACTTTTTGGTTGTCATTAACATTACAAAGAAAAGTGACACAGATGCATTTCACCAGTTTGGAAAGATGACGTTTTTATCTTCCAAAACTCATGTGTCTTAATTTGTTTGTACAGAAATACAGAACACAGAAGCCTGCTTTTTGATAAGCATCTATATTGACTGCATATATTTATACCACCAAGAAAATGAAAATAACATATGTGACACTGCCTTAGGAGAAGAAAAGGCCTTCCAAGCTTCAAGTAATCCACCCTGGACAAAACGAAGATATCTCAGTTCTTCTGAAGAGCCGTCTGGTGAGAGTCATGGCTTTTCACCCCTCAGCTTTCTGAAGAGTCTCTGGGACTTTGTTAAAAGTGACCAGTTTCAGTCAATTTGGTGGGATGAGCGTGGAAAGTGCATAGTGATTTATGAAGAACTGTTCAAGAATTAAGTGCTCAGAAGGAGAGAACCTCTCAGAATTTTTGAAATTAAGTGCATGAAAAGTTTCACTTGTCAGCTCCATCTCCATGGACTCACCAGAAAGCAATGGGATTTTCCAAGATCTGCTTGCTTAATGACTCACTAGAAGAAGCAGCAGCCAGGGAGGAACACTGAATTTGCAATATGGGACATAAGCATGGGAGTAAAAGTTCTGATTGTCATTTGTTTCTCAGCTTATGCTCAGGATTTTTTGAGGTCTTTTCTTTTTGAGTAGTAGGAATGCTGACAAAATATAGGCTTATTATTTCCAATTACTTTCAACCCATGAAACAGAAAGATCACATCATGATTTTTTTTGGCCTTTGCTATATATCTTGCTATGTACATGCCATTTTCTTGTGGCACCTGCTAAATGTTGAGAAGGTATGTGTCAGCATCATATGATTACCTACAAGTTCATTCCACTAAAGGTGCTAAAAATTAGTGGTGTTTGGGTTTTCAAATCAGTTTGTATGCTTTTGAAAATTCCACAGTTCATTGCTCCCAAGTGGTGAAATCACAAGGCTCGTTACATCCTAACAGAACTGTATCATAAAATTTTCTTCAGCCTAAACTACAGGTTGAGAATGCCCCAATAGTCCTTTTTTTTTTTTTCATATCGACATTTGTCAATTGCAATTAAAATTCTTAGTTGTCATATCTTTGTGGTTTTCAGTCTTGAGTTGGTGGCAACTCTTTTCCTTTGCATTGTTTAGTCACTCTTCTACTACAAGCCAAATTTTAGGAGAGATTGTCCTGAACTGCTAATAAATTGCAAAAGAAGCTTTGGGGTGAAAAAGTGCCTTGTAGCCTTTTCACCTGGCCTGGTTTTAAATTAGTACTGCCTGAGAAGAATCCCCAGTTCCCAGCCTGCATGAGGAACTGCTTCTGAGGAGGAGAATGATCTGTTCACAGCAGCTCCAGAGGAGAACACACAGACATCTGCACCCAGGAGGTCCCAACTTGCCAAGAAACCTGCTAACGTGACCACCCAAGTCAGAAGTGCCTTTACATCTTCACACACAGCTCATCTAACGTTTTCAGACCCTGTTGTAGCAATTGGTGGGGAGAAGTTAAACCTTCTGTTGCCCCCCAGTCCCCATCCCTTTTACCACAACACAGCAGCCACGGCCCAGCTGGTACCCAGGATGTTGCTCCTGCAGCATCTATTGCTTCACCAGGTTATGCTATTCCCACCGTGCCAAATAGAAACTTTGCACCAGGGCTGGGACTTCCCACCTTTCCAGCTGTGCGCCCAGCTTCAGTAGCTATGCAGCCTGCCTGGAGAAGCCTGCCTGCCTTGGGTAACCCATGGCTTGCAATGCCTGTGCTGGCAGCAGCCTCTCCTCTTTTCATGCCAAGGCCACCCCACAGCCAAACGCCAACATACCATCACTGTCCTGCTTGCAACTGCCGTCCAAATAACCGACCTGCAGGTGATGGCCTGGGACTCCAACCCAGGGTATGCTAGATACCCCCAATAGCTGTTTCAGAAGTTGCATGGACCAATGAAATAGAGTCTTGTAAGCGTTGAAATAAACTGACCTACTAAAAAGTCTTTGCCACCTCTCCTGTTCTGCTTTTAGAGTAGAATCGCACTTAGGCCCTAAGAGTAGAGAACAGCAGCCGAACAAAATCAAGAAAGAGTGGGGTTATTCTTTTTCAGTGAAGACAAGGTATGAGCTTGATAAGAGAAAAACAGAAATGGAAAAGGATTCAGAATGCACTGTCTTGGGTCAAGTGTCTTGAAAATATCCCTCCGATTCCAGGGTCTTTGGCTGACGAGAGATCTTTGAAATCAAATACCAAACACTGAAACATTTTCTTCTTTTTCCGAAGGAAATCAAGAGCATTACTGTTGAGGTCAGTAATGGGATTAGGTTCCAACTGATTTGAGAGGGGAATCCAACAATCAGTTTTGGGGCGTTAGACTTATTTGGAAAAAATAGGTACGAGGTGAAATAAGAGTTTCACCTAGAAATAAATAGCACTACACTATTATTTCTCTGTTTCATGTGAGAAACAGGTTCAAGATCATTGACTGAGTTGTATATGCTGCAATCTTTAATTATTTCTGCTTCACAGTGGTAGGCCAGTCAGCTCCCTAGTTTTCTTGTAGTAATCAATGGGGTTTTTTTGACTACCCTCTAAAGCATGAAAAAATGGAAAATGGAACATAAAACAAATAAAGAAGAAATCTTTCTTGGTACCTCGCTCTGTGAGAACATACCTTCGAAACCAAGCCACTGCCTATGCCAATTTTCTGCAGAAAAAAGTTTCAGGATACAGTTGACAAATTTTTCACACCTCAGTCCTGAACCCCACACAGCTGGATTCTGCACCAGATTCTCCTATTGAGGGGCACGTATATTTTGTTATCATCCATGAAGCATCCAAGTTTTGGGTGTTCCCCCTGGACACGATAATTTTGCAGCTGATGACTGGACCAATGATTTAATGCATTAGGGCATGGAACAGAAAAGAGGGTGAGAGTTTACCCTAGAGTTGCAGCTAATGCCACATGCTGGAACCCCCGAATTCAGACCCCACATAATACAGTGACTGGTAGCCTCCAAAAGGAAGGAAAGAAAAAAAAAAAAAAAAAGAAATTAAAATAAATAACCTCTCTGAATATCTGGTTTTAAAATTAATGTTTTCTTTTGGAAGAGGGAACAATTTTTTATTGATTTGAACAAGTACATCAAACAGAAGTTTCAAAAAAATTTTACATGTGTTACCGACTTCTCATTTGCTGGATTCCCAGGTGTTGTGCATTTGCCACAGTGTGAAGGAAAATGGACGGGCCATCTGACACACCATATAAGGATTTTGGCTCTTTAAACTTTAAGAATTATTGTTGGATCAGATTTCTATTTGTAATACCAGCTTACTGAAAAGCATGGCAATCTTTCTCTTAAAAGACCTGTCCCCTTTGTTATACTGAAGAGACTTTATAGTTATGAGTTCTGACTCATATTTTGCATCAACAACCTTGAAAGACCACCACAATAAAGTAGATAGACGTTTTGGCTTATTCTTGCCAGTTTTTTTTTTTTTTCTGTCACAATGCAGGCTGTGTCACAGTTTCATGGCAGCCAAAGGTAATATGTCATTTTTGGCCTCATGTTCCTGAAAGCACCAGTGCTTGTACAGCCCTTCGCTGACCTATTTTAGCCCACAAATTCAACAGAAAACTATTTGCTTTTTTTGGCAGGTTGCTTTTCTGACAGAGCACCGCTGAGTGAGTAGTTAGACAAGTGCTAGAGCCAGCACAGGGAAGGTGGCAAGAATCCAACGCTGGGACTAAGGGAAAAGGCAGGACTACAACAGCCAGCTGCCACCGCAGCTTAGATTACCAATGACCTATACCCTCAGTACGCTTCTGATGGAAACCTGTCGCTTACTCCACCTTAGACCAGCCACACAAGCAAGCAGAGAACTATCCAAATCAGGAGAGGAAAGGCCAAATGCTCCAATTTTCTGCTTGGCAGCAGAAGTACCAATTAATTGTTTGGGGTTTTTTCCTTTTGGGTTTGCAGGTTGCTCAGATAGAGAGTGAAGAACATTGAGGTTGGTTACTCCTGTAATTTTTGCACACATTTCTTCAGAGAATAATTTATGTGGTACAGACCATTAACTAAAATTAATAATTCATAGGGAATGGGTGTGCTCTATATGTCATGTTACTTTGTCAGTTCTTGGACTGGGTGCTATAAGCACAACACAGAAGCACAGCATGAAGAGCAAACCTGTCAATTTAAGAATCAAAAACATAGTATAAAATTCATTGTAAGTGTATCATCAAGCAGCCAACCTTAATAATTTCTTCTTATGGATATTTATGCAGTTAGATCTCAAGCATTTCAGCATTTCATAGCTAGTGAACACAAAAGGGTTATGAATGCAGTTAAATTGATCTTTACTTTTGAACTGGAGGTATGTTTACAGAAAATGTACCGTGGTCAGTACACTACAGTATTGCATTGCCAGTGAAAGAAATAACCTGGAAAGTCAAAATATTGATTATGTAGTGTGAGCAGCTATATTTTTCTGAAGGAGTATGAAAAGATGAAGCATGTGGGATGGTAATGGACATACATACCTGCTGCTTCTCCAAATAAATGCCTGGAAATGATTGAGTGGGGGTTTTTCTGCTGTGTAAATTTGTTATAAGAAGAAATACCATATATGAGATAAGCACAAAGAGGTTATTTAGCCTAACTAGATCTAACACAGCAACTCTCTGTAATAACTTGAAAAAGAAGGTTTCTCTTTTGCACAGAATCTGTTCTCTACAATGAATGCTCTTAACAGCTAGCTAATTTTTCAAACTTAGGAAGTGTCACATTAATTTGAATCACCTGCAAGGAATTGAGTACCAGTTTGACAAATTTGGGTGACTCAGTATTTCCAAGGGTTTTCAAGCCTATGTGCAAGCAAGAGTGCAAACTGCCCTTTGCAGCCATAACTTTATCTACATTTATGCCCTGCCTTTCAAATTACATTTGCAATTCATTTGTACCTCTCAGAAAACAAATTGTGTTTACAAAATTCAAAGAATCTCCTCAGCAGAACCTTGAAAGTGTTTTCCAAATCAGAAGGACAATTTGATTTCAGTGTTCTTTAGTGTATGTTTTTTGTTCTTAACTAAACAGGAGAATTGTTAAAAAGTAAACAAAATGTTTTAGCAGCTTCAGGAATCATTGACAACAGGTATTCCTTACTATGTCAAAATCATTCTCCAGAACAAAATTCGGATTTTCTTTAGTGCTTATTTCTTCTGTGGCATACTAAACATATTCAACTTCTACTGCAGCAGTAAAAACAAATGAGAAAGGATCAGCTGCTACAGCAACTACATATTACTTAAAAAAGAATATCTGTTTATCTCTTGTACCTGTTATCTTGAGCTAGATAAGAAGTTAGATAGGACCTCCTTTGTTTAGCCCAGTGTTCTAAAGATTGCAAGGGCAGTATTCTTAGCAGAATATTTTCTTTGCTCTTTAGGACTTGGTATTGCTGAATTTGAATTTGTAACTTTAATGCCAACCAATCTCATGTGCAAGTATTGCAAACTTATTTCTTTAACATTCCTTGATTCTGCTCATTTACATTGCTCTTGGAAATTTTTCCTAGTCTGTTAAGTTGAATGAAGTCACCAGACATAGACAGACACTCTATATCCTCTCCTTGATGCTTATGTTGTGCTGGATATTGTAGATGTTCATCCTTTTGTTCTTAGCAGAGTACAAAAAGTTCCCAAATTATTTGAATTATTGCTTGTGATGTTGTATTAGGTTTGTAAGGTTTTGCTGGGGCTTGGGGGGGGAGGGGGAGGGAAGGTACAGGGGTGGCTTCTGTAAGAAGCTGCAAGAAGCCTCCCCCATGCCCACTAGAGCCAATGCCAGCCGACTCCAAGATGGACCCACAGCTGGCCAAAGCTGAGCCAATCAGCAATGGTGGTAGTGCCTCTGTGGTAACATATTTAAGAAGGGGAAAAGAAACCCAACCTGTGCAACTGCAACCGAAGAGAAGAGTGAGAATATATGAGAGAAACAATGCTGCAGACACCAAGGTCAGTGAAGAAGAAAGGGGAGGAGGTGCTCCAGGTGCTGGAGACGAGATTTCTCTGCAGCCCATGGTGAAGACCATGGTGAGGCAAGCTGTCCCCCAGCAGCCCGTGCAGGTTAACTGTGGAGCAGATATCCAACCTGCAGCACATGGAGTACCTCATGTTAGATCAGGTTGATGCCCGACGGAGGTTGTGACCCCATGGGGAGCCTGTACCGGAGCAGGCTTGTGGCAGGACCAGCAGCCCTGTGGAGAGAGGATCCCACGCTGTAGCAGGTTTGCTAGCAGGACCTGTGGCCCTGTAGGGGACCCACACTGGAGCAGTCTGTTCCTGAACGACTGCACCCCATGGAAGGGACCCACGCAGGAGCAGTTTGTGAAAAACTGTCTCCCGTGGGAAGGACTCATGTTGGAGAATTTCGTGAAGAACTGTCTCCCGTGGCAGGGACCCTATGCTGGAGCAGGGGAAGAGTGTAAGGAGTCATCCCCCTGAGGAGGAAAGAGCGGCAGAGACAACACGTGATGAACTGACCACAACCCCCATTCCCCATCCCCCTGCACCACTGTGGGGGAGAAGGTAGAGAAATCAGGAGTGAAGTTGAGCTCGGGAAGAAGAGAGGAGTGGGGGTGAAGGTGGTTTTAAGATCTGGGTTTGTCACTCATTATTTTACTCGGATTTGATCAGTAATAAATGAAACTTATTTCCCCAAGTTGCATCTGTTTCGCCCATAACAGTAATTGCCGAGCGATCTCTCCCTGTCCTTTTCTTGACTCAGGACCCTTTCATCATATTTTCTCTCCCCTGTCCAGCTGAGAGAGGGAGTGATAGAGAAGCTTTGGTGGGCACGTGGGATCCAGACAGGGTCAACGTGCCACGGATGTAGCGGGCTGTATATTATCTGTAACCTTAAACCATTTTGACACGTTGGAATGACTAATAATACTGATTCCATGAAGAAATTCTAGTGATCATTTTAGGGACAGAAACTCTGAAGATTCAAAATCTTAATATGAAATATATTTGTCACACCACTGATTCACTAATGAACATGAAAAATAGTACAGTATTCAATGAAGGTTATGTTTAGAATTAATAGAAGAGAAGGATAATTTTTTTTTTTTATTTGGAAAAAAATTTTTTCAAAACCAATTGTAACAGCAAAATATCAAGATTAATAAACATGACACTGGGAAATAGCAAGTTTCTGAGATTTTTTTTTATATGAGCATGAGATCTTAGGGGCCAATATTATGATGGTTACATTACACACCAAGTTCTTGCTTGATTAGTCTCTTTTACCCTAGAGAACTTTGATGACCAAACTATTAGTTATTTTGCAATATCCCTCTTTCTGAATTTCCTTTAAAAACTTTTAAAGGTCCCAGTTCTATCTTGGTATAAACAGGGAAATATATTTTTCAATTTCAGGATTTCAAAGCTAGTAGAATATATTTCATGACCAAACCTAATAAAATACATCAAGAACAGTGGATAACATTTCCACACCTTTTTTTTTTATGCTATATTGATTACTTGAGTTTTCCCATTGTACAAGCTCTTCTGCTTGTCCTCTGCAAGGCTTTTTTCTGCTTTTCATACTGCCCTGCCAGTGAGCAGGCTGGGAGTGCACAAAAAGTTGGGAGGAGACACAGCAGAGACAGCTGACCCCAACTGACCAAAGGAATATTCCATGCCATATGATGTCATGCTCAGTATAGAAAGATGGGGGAAGAAGAAGGAAGCAGGGGATGTTCAGAGTTACAGTGTTTTTTTTCCCAAGTGACCATTACACGTGATGGAGCCCTGCTTTCCTGGAGATGGGTGAACACCTGCCTGTTGATGGGAAGCAGTGATTGAACTCCTTCTTCTGCTTTGCTTGCATGTGTGCCTTTTTCTTTACTTGTTAAACTCTCTTTATCTCAACCCATGAGTTTTCCTTATTTTTCCAATTCTTCTCCCTAACCTCCTGGGGAGTGGGAGAAGTGAGCGAGCGGCTGCGTGGTCCTAGTTGCTAGATGGGGTTAAACCACAACATCTACCCTACCTATAAACACTTGCACTAGTACAAGAGAAGAGACAAGTAACAGTCAAGATGATTTGGTGAGAAAAAGTTATGACAGATGAACATCATGTGCAGAGCAAGAAGTCTGATGAATACATAAGAACTAGTAGATATCTTTACTTGATTTTATTATACTCCTGGTACTACTTAATGTGCAAAGAGAAAGCAATTTTAGATGAAAGTATCATAGCATGGATCCAAGACTGACTGGAAAATAAGCCAGTGTAACTGTCTGTCAAATGGAAGAGAAACATAACGTGGCACTACGGAAAGTCTGTACTCTCCATTAAGAAGTTTGACAACACACTCAAGTAGTATGCTTACCTGAGTGACAGAAAGATGTCATGAAGCCAGAATACACAAACAGTACAGTGAAGAACATAATTAACAGTTCCCATTGGAAAATGATCTTGAGCAACTGAAGAAATAATCTCAGAAAAATAAGATTAAATTTAACAAAAGCAAGCATAAGATACTACATCTATTCAAGAATAAGCTTTTAAGGAATTATTTAAGTCAGATGAGGGTAGTCTACAGGAAAGCAATGTAGATGATCAGAAGTCTAGAAAGCAAAATCAAAGTGGAAGGAATGAATGAATTGTGGTAGTTTAGCTCTGAGAAAATAATATGACTCCTCTACTTATCTACTAAAAGGCTGCTGTACATAGAAAAGGAGTGATCTGGTTTTCATATCCATTTCTAATAACTTTAGAAACTTTATGTCATGAACTTTAAAAAGGCAGACTGGTTAGCTATAAGCTGAAACACACACGTTAAGAGTGTTTTTTTGATTCTAGACACTAAAAACATGATAAAACTACTGGCCTGGAAGTGAGAGGTCCCAGGTCAAGTTTCCTGGCTGTAGGTGACTATAGCCGAGCCATTTTGGTCTAACTTCATTTAAATTGAGGTCCCTAACTGGGCAACTTTGGACTATTTACTCCAAAATCAAGTTGTTACACCACACGCAGATGCTATCTAAATTCCTAGGTGCCTGAACATCCCTTGAGAGTTTAATTTTCCCAGCTCTAATTAATTTTCAAATCCATTTCTCACGTTAGTGTCAATGGACAGTTACACATCTGTGCAACTTGCTGTAAGTATTCTTCCTCCTCTTCCCAAATGTGTTTTATGCAGGAGAAGACTGATATGGTCTTAGCAGGTGATTATATACTACTAGGATGGGCATCTTATTCGAGGCTGTGCTATACTGCAGCTAAACTGCTTTGTGAATCTAGTCCTTTCTGCTGTGGTTTCTTCTGTACAACAGTGTAAAGCTGTTCTTCTCAATCACTGGGAAACAAATAAATAAAAAGGACTTCATGGTGTTCAGATGTTATAAAACGAAGTAGTAAACATTTTATCAAAAGGGGTGTAAAAGTTTTAATAGCAAGGGTTTCTAAGAATAACCCATGCAGGTGGAGGATAAAGAGGTGACAAAGTCTATGGAGTAACTAGCGTTTGGCATGATGTGGAACTCTGCTAAATCTGAGAGGCTCCTGCAGTTCTTTGGACTTCATGAGCAGCATTATACAAGCAGCCACTCACCCCCTGCAAGGCAAAATTTGCAGGTCCAGGTAGTTTTCTGTGATGACATTCCTTCCTACTTTGTTAGAGCCCTGACTGGTTTGGCACTCTCACCTGGTCTTTGGAAGAAGTGGGTGTAATGAATAAATCCTGGAGGTTCCAGGGGTAGTATATGGTAGTAAGAAAAGAAAGAGTCATCTTTCAGAGGTGTGGAACCTGGAAGGCAACAGACAGCTCTCCGTAACTGAAACAACTCTGAGTATGTGATTGAGATCACAAATATAATAGTACATATAGAAACACATGTTCTTTGGGTTTCCAAATGCAAACCCTCATTTTTCAGAACAGTTCCCTTAAAAAAAGGTATGCTGTAAATGCATAATATCTCTTTGGGGGAAAAAAAAAAGACACCTTAATATTGTTCAGCCGGCTCTATTTCTTTGTATCTATTGCAATGGATGGCAGCAGACTCAGGTCTTAACTACAAACTAATCTGTTTTAAATAGCAAAATACAACAACAAATGACAAAAATATTCATTAAAAAATGAATGTCAGTTTGACTGTTTTTAATGGCCCTTCCTAGCCTGTTTCCATGTACCCTTGAGCACTCTACATGTAGTGGCACGAAAACATAGGAAATGTTAAACACTCACATGTGCTGTTACAGCTGTGATGATAAGGATACCAAAAGGACACGGGCTGCATGAAGATGTAATGTCTTTCTTGTAGGGAAACTGATTCACTTGGGAGAAACAGACAAATTTGTAGATATACAGGACAGAAGAAAACCTTTTTTTTTTTTTCCCAAATATATTAACTGATTTAATAAAGTATCTGGTGTCTTTCTAAAACTTTTGTTTCTATAAGACTTTGAAATTGATGCCTGAACTGTAGGTGATATGCTAATTATAGCATTTTAAATTCATAATTTATATTTAGCCTATGTAGGGTGAAGTGCTGGCTATCCAAAAGGTGCTAAACACCCTCCATTCTCCTTGTAATCACACTGAGTTACCACGTTTGTCAACTTCCCGTAGATGAACAGCTTTCCTCACAAGTGGGACTTGGGTGTTCTCCCATCTGTTTCAGGTGATCAACGATTCACTACAGAGCTAAGCACTCAAAATGTGTTTCATGTAAGTATTTATGTTAAGCAGAAAAAAAAATAATAATAAACTAATGTGTAGGAAAGGCTGAAGATAAACATAGGCCTTACACCAACAATTAAATAGCAGGTGTCTCAGCCTGCAGACTGCCTTCTGGAATTAAACAGAAATCAGACTAATTCTTCCTTTTAGCCCCTCAAAGAAACGCAGGGTACAGAATACTGCCCAACAGCCCAATGGATAAAAGATCCATATTGACATATTTCTTTTGGTTTGAAAACAGAAACATTTGCAGAGAAATGTGTTTAACTATTGAGCACTTCAGATATTGTAATGGTAATGATATTGAGTATTTCCTTCATTTTGTGCAGAGAAAGAAGTATCAAAACTTACTTTCCGGATAAAATCTTTCAGGAAAGACAGTGGGAGAAACACATAATAAATAAAAAACTAAGGTATAAATTAGTCTTTGCAGTAGCTGAAGTTCTCAAAAATTAGGCAGTTTTGTGCTTGCCTGCTAAGAGAAATTAGGTGTCTCGAGCTGATTTTCAGTGGAGCTGAAAGGTACCACGAACCAGATTGTGACCACTAATGCCACTGAGATGTTAGAAGCTCCAAGTGTTTCTGTTCCACTTTTAAATAGAGGCTCTTTGACTGTGTAGACAAGACATTGAAACAATAGTGTATGATTTTACTAGTATTTAACCAATGAGCAAAGAACAAATACATGTTGTAAAATTTTGAGTTCCCAGTGTGTTTTCTGTTGCTTAGTGGCGTAAATCATCCAATCAGACCATAGAAAAAATACCAGATGATTTCTATAATTTGTGTAGTGAAAAAGGCAAATGTTTTGATGACCTTGAAGCTCAAAAGCATTCACTGAACAACTATATATCTTTTCAATAAAAGCACATTCAAATATTTTTCGATCAATAACAATCCTTTAGAACAGTGAAGAATACATTTTTACAAATTACTGGTTGAGGTGTGAAAGTATTTTCCTGTGAGACCAGCTTGAAGTCTATGGAAAGATGTCAGTTTAGTACATAAACTATATTAATATCATACAAAAATAATAATGGACATTGCAATTTATAACAATTTCAGACAAATCCTCATCTGAGACAAGAGTAGTGAAGCAGAAATGTTATGAAAGCAAGAGGCACCATGTCAGAAATAGAATTACTGTAGTCTTAGATAGCCATGTACCACTTAATGCATCAGGGATGAAGAAGCAATATAATTTATGAGCTGCAACATGTCAACATTTACAGCAGTTTGTAGAGATAGAATATATCTCCCTCATGTAAGGCTGCATATTTCTAAAATGAGACTCCAACTAAAATAAATTTATAAACGCTTGGCTTCCTTTACCTTCCTTGTTTTTCCTCCAGGGACTACATAGAAAAAAAGATGAGAAAAGAACAGTATAAGCCTTTTGGAATTGCAGGAAAACAGTCTGGGACACAGACTGAACCAAGAGGGGAAGCTTGTTTTCAGTTATGATCCCCATTCAGTGCTGGAGAGAAAAGCAGCTTGTGCAGATTCTCCTCCTTCTCATCAAGACCTACATCAGTATGCAATTAGAAGAAACTCACCATGCTGCCAAATGCAGTGATTCGTTCAGCTGCTATGTTCAAATAACCACTACTGCAATGAAACAAACTCCATGAGTAACCCCAGTGCCAGTAGTCTCTAAGTAGAACTCTTGCATCTTCTTCAGATTAATATTTTCAAACCATAAAGAGATGTTCTGCGATTGGGGTGGGGGAAGTCAGTGAGATAATCTAGTCACCTTGCTAGTGGCTTCTTCAAAGATTCTGCCAGGTTTTGAATTTAAGATATTTACTACCTACAGCACGTAAACCTTGACATGGATTCAGTATCTTCCTGCATGTAACCTAGACTTGTAAGTAACACCTAGATAGCCAGCAGGATCTATGCAGACACGTGAGCAGGTACATACACGTATCTCTGTTCAGGGAAGAATTATGAATATGATTTAGTAGTGAATTCAGCTTTCAGTACCTATTAAGTGAACAACTGATGCATTTCCCTTTCATCCTGGTTTTATGCTAGGACAATCACCCGGTTCAATAAAGTTAGTTGTTTTGCATACATATATGAGGAGTACAAGCCCATGTGCAAGGAAGAGCTTCAAGAAGAGTCTTGAAGTACACCGTCTGAATTGCATTTGCATTGTAAAAAGTCAGTACTGTCCCCATACCTTAATTGCTCACTGTTAGATCAATAGAGTGTCTGGGATAGTGTCAGAGCGGGTGAGGAAAAGCAAATTACAAAAGGAAATAAAATGAAAGAAAAGGTAATTACATATAAGTTCTTAAATCAATAAGTTTCTTCAAAAACAACAAAACAAGTCATAATGATACAGTATGAAAACTGCATCACTTTTGAACAACAATAAAACAATTAACAATGGTATAGTACGACAACTGCATTGTTGCTGAACAACAATTAGTTCTGCTTTGCAGGGCTGAGAGGGCCTGGACTCTACGAGGCGCATGTCATTCCCTCTGTTAGAGTGGCTTCACAAATGACGCTGAGGTTTGGACTTCCAGACAAAATGCTCTCTCAGCTACCGGAATTCACAGTTCAGGAAAGGCTTAGCAGGAATAAGGAAACTAAAAGCCAGGAAGCTCAGAAGTGAGTTTCCTAAGCTGGCTATAGGGAATGCAAAGCACAGGTTTGTGCCTCAAACTTCACTTTTCCAGCTTGGCAAAAAATATTCTGTTTTGTGGGTTTGGGTTTTTTTGTTTGTTTGTTTATGGTTTTGGTTTTGTTTTTTTTTTTTTCAAAACAGAGCTCTCCTTTTCTAAACAAATTTTTACAGAACAGAATTTGAGCTGCAGTCTTCCCAATGTACCACCCCTTTGTTTTCTGGACCATGTGATGAACAGGCCTATTAAATTATCTCCTGGGTGGTTGGCCTGACTGAATCCTGCTAGCACCCACCCATGAGGGGCATGGAGATAAGCCTTTCTGACATTGCCAGTTCTGCATGTGAGAAAAGCAGAAATATAAAAGCCTAGGAACTTCAGTGGTCTAAGTGTAATTTAGATATTCTCCAAGTTAGGCAGAGTGGGGGATGTGCTAATATCACCCTTGAAAATCTGCTGTGAACCCTATCTCTCTGTCTAGTATGGTGGCAGGATCTTAGTCTATATTTCTAAGATTAGGTCATCTAATCACTCTTACAACCTCCCTGTTTCTAGTCCCAGCATTCCCCCTATTATTTTCATTTTGCTACTCCTCTGCACTCTTCCCTGTGTGCTTCCTCATGCTGATCTCTCGATTTTGGATGCATCTCACTGTTCTGAATACGCTGTCCTTTTTCACATCATACATCAAAGATGAACCTTTGTTAATCAGCTTCCAAATCTGGTGCTAGCTATTTCTCCAAATTTGCCTTCTTATGAATCTTGTTCATTTACTTGACTTATATTTAACTTTTTTTTTTTTCTGTTTCACACCCTAATCTGTGTTTATCTTTTCCTTCTCTGTTTTTTGTTAGTGCTTACTTCACACTGTGTATCTTTGGGAAACAATGAAGTACGTATTAAAACTATAACTAGAAGGAAAGATAAAAGTAAAAAGTAAATTAATGCAGTACTGATTGTATTGATAGGCATATTGACAAAACCTTTCTGAAGAAAAGATTTCAAATGCAAATATACAGCAGTGATACAGTTAACTGCAGTTTGATTATTTTTTTTTAAACTGCAAATCTAGCTGACCAGAATGAGGGTGATTTTTCAACATCACTATGTCTGTGATAGTGGCAAGAGCTGCTATTTATTAAAGTACCTCTCATTTTGAAAAATGGGTAAAGCCAAATGTAGATGGAGAGAGTGGTTGATTTATGCTCCATCAAATGCCCTGTGTTTGGCTATGTCTCTAAGCATTGCTAAGAAAAGAGCCTGTGCTTTTTCTCCATCAGCTTTTAATGGATGGAAAAATTCCAAGAAATGTGTAAATGACCATGGAAAATAGGTGAGACCACGGATTAGCCACACCTTCATTGATTTCCAGACTGAAAATAGTAGCAGAACGGTTTTTTCTTTTTTTTTTTAATGTACAGTATTATCACAATAAAGATCAATACTGAAATGATACCTAAAATCAAGGTAGTATATTATCACGCAGTTAGCAGAGAATGATCCACTACCCAATGGCATGATACAAATATTCTCCAGGACTGTAAACTATCGTGGAATTACTGTTAGTTTTACTTACTAGAGGTTAATGTTCAAAAGAAACAAATCTGTATTTTGTGGGTTGTTGTTTTTATAGAGATAAATGGGCCTTGATGATGGGAATAAATTGGATATTTGTATGAAAACTGAAATGTTACAGTTGGCAACTCTCAAAGATGTGCTCAGTGATGACTCGAACAGCAGAGTCTCTGAGGACTTAGTTCTAGCAACCCATCTGCAGCAGCGCACTTCAGAGAGGCTTCAGGATTGCTCTGAATTATACATCACCGGCAAAGGGCTTTGTGTACAATCTGCATTTAGGGCACGGTGCACAGTATCCACAAGATCTCTTGCTCTGCGTTTGTCCCCGTCGTGCAGACTAGCAGTACTGGTACAGTCCAAGGCAATTCCTGAGAGTCTTTGGCACTCGACTGAATGACAAAGAGATTACAGTGGCAGGGTGTGGTTTACCCCTGAATACGGGGTTGTGCTGGGGAATATTTTGTCATCAGGACCTTTTGCAGCTACTGTGCAAAACCTGAGGCTTTTGTTGAGGGAAGCAGCAACCCTAGGGACTGAAAAATGTGTACAGAAAAGAAAGTCTTTCCTGTGGTCTCCATACAAATGCTGTTACAGAGAGCAGCGCAGAGAATTCATAATCAGTTCAGTATTTCCTCCATAAATCTACAGACAGCCTGAAACAAGAGTTCTGAAGAGGATTTACACACCCTATCCTCCAAAGGGAGTGTTAAGAGGAAAATAAAAATTACAATGCAATGCCTGCCTTAATGATATGGTTGGTGAGTATTCTAGTCAAACCATGCAACTAAGGTACTTATATTACAACTCAAAAGTTCTCTGACACCCAACTCTCCCTTACATACCCATTAAAGCCTGCAGAGCTGTGGTCCTTATCAGTGCAGCTTTGTGTTACCAGTCCAGAAACCTCCAGCATACAAAAAACTAGAAGTGTGGTGATGGCTTAAGATAAACTGAATTTAATCTCCAAGAAAGTAACACAGGAGACACTCACTGATTAAATAAATAAGAAAATGAAAAATGCAATCGATTTCCACTTTACTGTGTATTAAATTGTCCCAGTCTCTCCAGTCTGCCACATCACGTAGCAGAATTTAGTTCTGATGCTTCGCGAAATATAAGACACGAGTATGATCTGGAGAACTTAACAAAATACTGAGGCTTTGTATTAATATTGATGATTTTCTAAAGCTAACACTAGAAGAGACAAGAAAATTTCTGGCATAGCAAATACAATGAGCCAATTAAGGTGCTCTGGATCAAATACTCATGTTTAATTCTGACAGCTCATGGTTTCTTTGTAAAGTTAGGTAACAGTCTGTCCCTTTATTTGGCAGAGATAAAAGTTTAATTGGTAAATGCAGCCTTGTTTCCAAGATAACTTGCCACTCATAGCCGTGTATTAACACTGTTATTAAAATTCATCTAACTATTAAAATGTCTTTTCCCCATTATTTCATGAAAGATACTATAGCTGACCACAATTTCAGAGACTGGTGGTACTCTGAATGTCCCCAAATTCCTTTCCTCAAATCAAATGTTCTTTTGTGATGGGTTTCTATCAATCTTCCAGTTGCCAACTTTTCCTTCTTAAGAGGATCATCATTCCCTCTCAAAGACTGACCTTTTGCATTACAGAATGGAAGCATTTGCAGTGCAAATATTATTAGCTAATGTTTGATATATCTTGCTCTCTTCTGGCTAGTTTCAGCTTCTATTATCTTTTTTCTTACCTTGATTTTCTATTTTTATTACCATACCTATCTATAGCAGCTACTGCCTTTAACTCTTAAAGTTTATAGCTTCCTCTGAGATTAATTTACATAAATTTATTTGACCTTTAAATGACTGCATGTCTCTAGTGATCATTGCCAGCAGACTCTGATGCTGAACTGGGGCTGTACGTTGTAATTAATCCTACTATATTATTTTTTCATTGGTGTTCTATTCTCCCCTCTTAATAAAAATTTACATATACCTAATATTTGTGTAACTTTTACAAATTATTTTAATTTCTATGGGTTTAACTTTTAGCCCTTACTAGTCTTGGTTGGGTTTTGGGCCTTTTTTGATTCACTGAGGAGAAAATGTAGCAGCTGTGTATAAAAAGTAAGTTTAGAGTCTGTATGGATAAATACAGAAAGCTTAATTTACCAGAAATGAACAAAAAAAGGATGACAAGACGCAGTGTGATGGACAAGGACTGGCATAGTAAGAGCGCAAAATAAAAATGAGAAAAATAGCAAGTAGTTAGTGGGCACAGGCATCAAGAATTTTGAAGGCAGTCAGAAGATTTAGTGTATTGCTAGGAAGGTATTTCTTGCCAAGGGATTCAAAGAATACATAATAGAGCTGACTGAAAGTCCAGGTGGGTGTAGCCACGTCTCTGCTGCATTTAGCTATGCAGGTCTGGACGCAGTCAGGCTGCATCCCCGCTCCATATTAGGACACCACTTAAACTATGTCTAGCCTGTGAGGGAGGCGTGCTTCATGGCTGTATCTATTCATTCACAAATTAAAGCATCAGTGAGAATACAGGAGGAACTGAAAAGGAAAAATGCACGTTAAAGCTGCATAAAGAAGGATTTCTGGAATCCTTGAGTGAGTGGAAAGGAAAAATAACAAAAGCCTTCATTAGGTATTTCTGGTAGAGTGAAGAGAGAGAGCTGAATCGAGCAGCGTAACTGCATTGCATAGCATGGCATGGCATCTAAAATAGTTGTTCTCAGCAAGGAAGACACTTGCTCTCTAGCCATTGATCTAGCTTCTCCAATGCCACCTCTGGTATTTTTGTATTCCTTTGCCAGATTTTAAATCAGATTAATGGTCTCAGTAAAGTACCCTGTCCCTAAGAGTGGTCAGCACCTTGCACGAGACAGAAGTACAGAAGTACAGAACATTCTTTTTCTATGTATGTCTTCCCAGTACTCATCATGTATCAGGAGCTCCTGACTCAGAGACTACAGAATGAACCTTCGTGTCTGTTTAACAGTGAATGAAAGCCAAATTCGCCATGAATTTTTCTAACATTTTTTGGAACTTATTAATATTTTGGGTGTTTAGAATATACTGCAGCAATGAGCTCTACAATTTAATTATGCACAGCAGATCTATTTCTAGATATTCTGAAGGAGAAAGCCAGATCTGAATGCCGCTTGTAGGTGAAAGCTGAGCGAGAGAAAAGTCAAATATTGAAACACTTTCAATTCATCCTCATGGAAGGTCACACAATCATGGGCAGCCCAAAAGTGACTAACAATGGAGAAGAACCAGACTACAGACACCTGAATACTGGCAGGAGGAGAAACGATCAAATAATGTAACATTTGGGATAACAATGTGACTCTGCTGCACTTACCAACTGGGAAAGCAGTTGTATGCAATTATGGAATAGTTTAGTACTCCTAAACAGTTCTGAACATTATTTTTTTCTGTGCTGTAGTGAATAGAGAATTTTTACAGTTATGATAAAATTTGTATATTTCTGATCTTCTGTGAATTAGATTAAATTAAACTTGCTTTAAGGATTGGTTTGTTAAAGTGGCCTCTGGGCATCACAGATTGTGTATCTGTATCTTAGTGGTTTAATAAAAGAATAACGCATAAAAGTAAACTCTAATAATAAGCTACAGAGTAAGAGACTAATGTAATTGGTGACACTTTAAATCTGGTAATGTACCCAAGATAAGAGACGATGGAGAACCATGTCAATTCGGGCCCCTCACTACAAGAAAGACATTGAGATTCTGGAGCATGTCCAGAGAAGCGCAAGGAAGCTGATGAAGGGTCTAGAGCACAAGTCCTGTGAGGAGTGGCTGAGGGAACTGGGGTTCTTTAGCCTGGAGAAAAGGAGGCTGAGGATCTCTGATAAGAGACCTTATCGCTCTCTGCAGCTGCCTGAAAGGAGGCTGTAGAGAAGTGGTGGTCGATCTTTTCTCCCAAGCAACAAGTGATAGCCAAGAGGAAACTGCCTCAAGTTATGCCAGGGGAGGTTTAGATTGGATATCAGGAAAAATTTCTTCACCAAAAGGTTTATCAAGCATTGGAACAGGCTGCCCAGGGAAGTGGTGGAGGTGCCATCCCTGGAACTATTTAAAAGGCAGGTACCTGTGGTGCTTAGGGACATGGTTTAGTGGTGGCTTTGGCAGTGTTAGGTTGATGGTTGGACTCGATGATCTTAAAGGTCCCTTCCAACCTAGACAATTCCATGATTCTATGATTCGAATTTAAAGTACTGGAGTGCAACCAATATTACTGTATCAAACCATCATTTTTGAAACTTCAGATAATTGATATTCTAGGTATAATTTTAAAGGAATGTTTGTCATAGTGAAACATTACCATCATAATTCATTTCTTCAGCATATCTTGCTTTGCTTAAACTTAGAGATGACAAGCACTAAGCTTTGAAAAGGATAGTACTGTTTATCTGTGTAATGCTTTTGATATGATTAGCTGTCCGCTTCTGTCAATAAAACCAAGCGTTAGTTCTTTTTTCTGTTGAGTGATTTTATTTCTTTTTATAAAGAAGGTAGATCATGTCTATCAAACCGATGTGCTAAAGAAAACTATGCTATTTCCAATCCCTGCTAATGATCTTTTTATGATCAGCATAACCATGAAAATCCATATGTATGCAGAGATAGTGCTTTTTAATGACAATCAGCAACACAGAATGTGACAATTATGAAGGGTTTGCAATTGGTAAGATTTCATGCCAGAATGTTTTAAACTGTATATTTTAATATGATGGTTTTAAATGGAAATAAAACATGCTTTCTTTGGACCAAATGAAAAGATAGCAGTTTATAATCTAGGCTTTTTGATATTTTTCTTTTAAATAGCAGAAATGTATCCAGATTTTTTCTTAAATTGAAACCTGTAGAAATGTAACTGAACAATCTGCTGTATTGTCAAACCTTTTTTTTTTTCAACTTTGTCTGAATACAAGGATATCATGTGATCTGTGCAATCCCAGCAAACAGTTCAGTGCTAGCTGCAGAGCTTCCTTAACATGGAGTTGATATAGTACACTTCCTCACTGCCATTCATGTGGCACTTTTAACTTCGTGTTCAAACTACAGGTTTTAGTGTGTCCTAAATTGAAAAGGAAATAAGAAGTCAGCTTATTAGACGACCTTTCTAAAATATAGGCATAAGAATTTCTAAATAATTTATGTGTTTCCTTGATTTGAATCAGTTAGCTTAGAGCTCCTTTTTTTGCAGAAAGTTCGATAGCAAATAGTAAAATAAAAAAACATTTTTATAAATAATGGAATGTGTTTTGTATTCATTCCTCTGACTGCTACAATGCATAATTTGGGCAAAAAAGCAAAACTCTTAAGACCCTTTATATTGCAGAGAGCTGGATAGAACAGCCATGACAGAGAGAGTTTCCACTGGAAATCCTTTCCTGGCCTTTGATTGATAAGCAAAGATGCTATAATTTTAGAAAGACCTCCTCCACTGCTCCTCCATGAATAACACTGGCTTTGAGATGAACCTCCCACAGATCATGCTAGCAAAGGAACATATCGATGTGCTATGAGAAAGGGCAGTAAAAACACCCTCTTTCTACCTCCCTCAAACTGCCATGGGCATCAACAACAAATAACAGTATTTTTATTATTCCTTCACTGTTTATTTATTTAACAGATGAATTTATAAGCAGTTACTTCGTGATGAACAGTTCCCTCCTACCCATTGGCCTGTGGTGTCTCATTTACATCTCCGGATTTTTGTTCTTTCCTTCCTTAAAGCACTTGCCAGAAAAACAAACTGAAATCACACAGAATATGAAGAAGATCCATACTGCAGATGATCTGGTGCCAGTCAGATTTTCCCATAAGATTCTTAGACTTTTCTGGCACAGGTACGCCATTCTGCTTGTGGGTTCCTGTGTGTGAAATATGCCTGCCTCTCAGCAGGCTGGCGGCCATAGAGGTAAAAGGTATTTGGGCCCCAATAAAAAGCTAATAAACTTTGGAAAACAATTACTCTACCAAAAGCTAAGCAGAGTTTTGCACTTTAGAACACAGAACACCTGGCAGCATTGCAGTCAGACATACTGTTGTAGTTAGCTGACTATTTGCTACTTCTTTAATAAAACACTAAAGGTAAGAGATTTTTTTCCCTGCCTTTCGAATATGCTTCATGTTTTGTTTTGTTTTCTTTTTTTTCCATTTGAATGCAGTTTTTGAAAAGGATGCTATTAAAAAGATATTTTATGCTGCTACATTTGACTGACATCTAAAAGGCTCTTCTTTATTTGGCATGTGCAACTCTTTAAGGTAATACAGCAAGGAGCTCTTTGCTATAAAGAAAAAAGTAAGTCCTGCCTTTAAAAAAACACATGAAACAACCTTGTAGCTATCATAAAGCCAACACAAAGCACTGGATTTGTTTTCAGAGGTGTTAGGATTTCATGCACAAAAAATCATTATTGTATTTGAAGCACATTACAAATTGGGATTTTATATGCTCCTTTCCACTTTTCTGTTTGTAGGAGATAGCACCTGCATGGAAACAAGAGCAAGAAGATAAGCAGAAATGACAGAACAAGATGAAGTAACTGCAGTACGTTCTTCCTTTTCAGCCTCTGTTCTCCAAAGCTAGTGTCCACAGCTGTATGGAGTTGCACTGAAGTGCTGGAAAGGGAAGGAGGTGGCTAACTTCACACCGGCAGCCTGAGGTATGCTTGCATTTAGACCACCAGGGATCTCATGGCAAATTACTGAGATCATAATCACTGCTTACAGAAATATATGATCCTCAGAAACATCAGAATCCTCTCATTTTCTAGCCCATCACCCTTTCTTCACCCTTACTCTCAGTTCAAATGTGGCCACTCTTAGAGAGCAGATAGTAAGTGTGCACGAGAGGGTATCACAGCAGATCCTCAGCAGCTGAACACACCTCCAGGGATTGCCTGGTAGAGAGAAGGCCACACTTTACTTTCCCTGCATCATGACCTTTGATATCTATCACCTGCAATTCACGTTCCTTACTCAGTCTGAAAGCCTGTTTGTATTCAACACAGATGCTGAATTGCTCACCTTACACAAATAAGGAAAGACTCCTGGCCCTGTGTGTACGAAGGATTTGGTTCCTTTGAGATGGCGAATACAAACAGCTGGCTGTCCTGCTTCCTGTCTGAGGTCCCTAAGAACAGCTGGTTTCTCTTTGCCTCATAGGGACGTGTTCAGAGAACACTTCAGGAAATGGTTTTGGCATTTGCCAGAGCAGAAGAGAACTGCAACTTAGACCTACAATTTAATTTAGAGTAATTCATGTAAAGCATATGACTTAACTAAACCAAAAAATATTTTTTTGCACATCACCAGTTTATCTTCTCAAAATTCACTAGGGCATAAAATTTATTCCAAGGCAAATATAAAAATTGTTTTACAGCCTTTCTGGAGAAGCCAAGTATATTCTTCTTTTAGCCTTCTGTACACAGATAAATACGTAATATCTCTGCAGGCACTCACCAAGAGCTCGGACACAAAACTTTCACCTTGACTCTACAACCTATAAGAATTTAGCAAAGTACTAAAAGTCAAACATGCCCTTAAGTACTTTAATGAAAAGGACTGGACATAATGTGGTTTTTTATTAGAACTTCACTGAACAAATAAATTTATAATTAAAGGTTCTTCTTTGCAAAGTAAGTATTGCAAGTTTTAATTATCAAATGACAAATGTAAACTATGCATTTACAACTATCCACAAATTTGCTAAGAGTGAATTCTATCTCATTATGCACACCACTGATGATGAGATGCCCCAGCACTGACTTCTGTCTCAGCTTGTTGCCAATCACATATTACTGTATTGGTTATTAACCTTTGAACCAGGTGTTACAGGCCATTTTTATCCCATCTGATTGTCTGCTCATCCAGGCCATACTTCCAAATGAGAATGCTGTGAAAGATGGTGCCAACAACTGTGCTAAAATCAAAGCATATGATATCCATTGCTTTCTGCTCAGCTGTTTCATCAGTAACAGCAATCAAGTTGGTCAAGCGTGATTTGCCCGTAGCATATCTGTGTTGACTGTTCATGATTACCTTCTTCTCTTTCACGTGTTTGGAAATGGATTACAAGAAGACACCCTCCATAATCCTTCTAGAAACTGAGATGAGGTTAACTGGCCTATAGGCCCCACATCCTCCTTTTTCATTTTTCCTAAAGATGGGTATAGCTATGGCTTTTTTTTATTTGTCAGGGACCTTCTGTGATTTCCCTGATTTTTATTCAATGACAGACAAGGACTTCACAAATACATCAGATTACTCCGTCAGCACCCTTACCTGCATCCCACCTGGTCCCACTACATTTAACTTCTATAAAAGATCTGTTGTTCCCCAACTGTTAGCTGTCACTCTCCTTCCCAAACATTGGTAGTACATGTAGAAATCAGGAGCAAGGTTGCCCGTGAACTCTTTGGCAAAAATGGCATTGGGTACTTCAGTGTTTTTTATGTTGTCCATCATAACATTGTCTCCATGTTCAAAACCAGATCAGTTTTATCTGAACCACCTTTCATCATTAGTGTATTTGTAGAATCGTTTTTACTTCCCTAAGTCATTTCTTGTTCAGTTGGCTTTCCTGATTTTGTCCCTGAGTGCTTTTGTGAACCTTCTTAGTTAGCTGTCCATGTTTCCACTTCTTGCATACTTTTTTGCATTTTAGTTAATTAAGAAGTTCTTAAGTCAGCCAAGCAGGCTTTCTGTCAAAATTCCCAGTCTTCCTGCACAACACAGTTTTTCCTTCTTGAGCTTTCAGTAAATTCAGCCAATCTGATCTGAGCACTCTTCCTCTTAGGACAGCTTCCTAAAGGAAGGACTTTGTCTAGCAATTTCCTAAGCAACCCAAAGCCCACTCTTCTGAGGTCCTAATTCTACCACTTGCCTTCCTCTGAAACTGAAATTCAAACATCTTGTCATGGCTACCCAAGCTGCCTTTTATGGCTACTTTTGCCACCAGCTCCTCCCTGTCTGTGTGTAGCAGGTCAGGCAGAGGATGACCTATTCTTTTCCCCTCCAACATTTCCATTAGGAAACTGCCACTAACACAGTTTAGGAACTTCATGGATTGCTTTTGCAAAGTGTTGTCATCCTGACAGATGTCTGGATGGCTAAATCCTGCATGAGAACACAGACGATGAGGAGGTTTGGGTCAGTTGTTTGTCCACTTCCTCCTATGTGGTCTGTAACAGATCTCAAAGACATTTTTGGTATTACATCCCCCTCTAATCTTGACCCAGGCACCCTAAGAAGACATGCCCTCAGAATCAAACTGAAGTGATGTGAAGACACAGAGCTCCTTTACATACAGCATGATACACTCTTATCTTCTTCCCTCCCTATCCTTCCTAAACAGCAACCTGTTATTCGCTGTGAAAGCTGTGAACATGTCATCATGGCATGTGAAGAACCTCTGAGGGTGCAGGTTGGGAACACCAGCGCCAGCACCAGTGCCAGCCAGTGGCTAGGTACTGTAGGAATCTGAAAATGCCAATCAAGATTGGCATACCCTCTACCCAATCTCCTGACTGAAGTTGTCTGTCACCCCAGGGAGACATCTGGAAAAGACCTCAAGACACACTCCAGATGGGGAGGGGAGATGTCACAGGCACCTGAGAGGCAACAGAGGGGACACCCAGACCTGCCCCAAGATGATGTACTGCAGGGCTGGAACTGTCCCCCTGGCCTGCCGCAGGCTGCCTTGGCCCATGCTGTCCCTTAAGACAGGGTACTTATATAATTCATAGCACTGCACATCTATCTGTAACTGAAGTATCCAAGTCCACTTAGACTCCACACTTCTAATTTGGCATTAAGTCGCAACACCATCCAACCCCACCCCCCTATGAATTTAACTGAAAGCTCTCCTTACCAAGTTTCCAAGTGTTCACATTGACATCATCCAGTAAGAACAGCACATGTGAACTGTACAAGTCTGAGCCAGAAACCTTACCTCTGACCACCGGCCTCATTCACGTCTTTAAATTCCCACAGCTACAACAAAGTGCTGCTACACCAAGTAGCACATTCAGTTTATATAACAAGGAAAACTGGCAAGAAACAAGCAAACTATGAAGTATTTCAATTAAATGCCAGCAGTATGAAAAAATGATCCCAGAACAGACTGTCCCAAATATTTTGAATCTAGCCACAAAGATCAACCGATGCAAGACTGGTGGTGAGTGGAAAGCAAATGAAGGAAAGACTGGATATGCAAGGATACACAACTGCTCTATTTAGTCCAGGGCACTTGCAAAGAAGCATGGAGCACTTAGGTATTAAAAATACAATGAGATGTTTTAAATTAAGAGGATTAACAGATGCTAGCTCAGTCAAAAACTGTTAGATCAGATTTTCTAAGGCAATAGGTCATCAAAAGTCTTATTGAATCTGGAGGCTGGTGACTGAGAAATTTGTTTTCAAAACTGGATTTCTGGAATGCAAGCTTAATATTCTGGGAAGCTGAACCTGTGCAGGTACTAGTAATTTGTCTGGATTTAACTTTATGGCATAATATCTGTGCACTAGAAGCTACAAACAGCACATTTTCAATCTGAAGAAATTCCCTTGAAAATTGTGGCTCATAATTATTTGTACAAAAATGTTTTTCTAATTGTACAGAAAAAAAGTTCATGTGTTCAACACAGAAAATTACGATTGGACAGACTGCCAGAAAGGATGGAAACTGGTTGAAACGTATTAAAGGAACTGTTAAGGCTTTTGTCTGTTCTTGTATATTTATTGAATGCTTCTAAGAAGCAGAAAATAGCAAACAAGGAACTCTGGTTACAAAACATTACCAGCTTTGGAAAAACTAATCTGCAAGAAAACTACGAAGACTTTGCATTTAACTTACCTACTGGCAATTCGATATTGCTCTAAATTTAAATGGAGAACATTCCAACATGAAAGGTAGCAAACTTTGGAGATCAGACACACACTACCTAAACTCCACCACCCTTGCACCACAAGATCTAGAAAAGCCATCCTCATCCCTGCCCTACCACACGTTTTCCCTAACTCCTAGACCTCCAGTCCTCCCCTACATTCCCTTAGTCTCTTTTAGCCATAGCACTTTCAGAAAAGCCCTTCCATTCTTTCATCTTGTGTTAATCGTCCTAAGTTCCTGTACTCCCCATCCACAAGGACTCCCTCCAGAAGAGGACGCTTTTCCTGATCCCCCGTATCTGTGCCCTGCTCTAACTGGCAGTCCTTAACTTTCCCTGTGAAGATGCTCTCTCCTGCCCATGGTTTCACTGCAGTTATCACAGCACATCCTGTGATCCCGCTTGGCTTGAGCAAGAAAACCACCCCTGTGCTACCAGCAATTGAGCCATTGCCTGGACACAGTTAACAGCTCCTGTAGCCTGTTCCACTGATAAATTAAACTTGCACTCTCTGCTCCTCAGCAGAAGGGAGAGGCTTTAAGGGCAGGAGAGAGAGGGAAGACAGAGGAAGGGAGGAACTTAAGGTCAGAAAAGGAGGAAGGTTTGATGGGATTTCCGTAGGGATTTCATTTTGACTGGATACGTTTGTTAGCACCCATGGCTACCCTCCATATGCAAACCTTCTGTGGCTGCAGTTAGGAAAAAGGAGTCAAGCCAAAAGAAATGCAGCCTGATAGCTGTGTCCTTGCATACCTATGTTTTATCTTCTGTTACAGTCATTGCCTCATGCTTTCACAGAAGATAAGCTTCATGATACTTTTGAGAGACATCAAATATTCAGGAACATTATGGACAGTCATTTGCCAGAGAAGCAAAGAGAAATGTCTCACTGAGATAATGCTGGGAACTGAGATGAGCTACCCAGAAGGGGACCTTTTTTCATCCGGTCTGAATTTCCCTCACATGGGATTTCTTTCTTAAGTTACACTGATCTGGTCCAGCAAAAAAAAAAAATAATTTGGGGAAAAAAAATATGTTATTGCTATTACAGCATCCCAAAAAGGCAAGTGCTACCTTTATAACTTAAAATAAAACATAAATTTAGATTTCTTTAGAGCTGATTGTGGGCTAGTTTTAACAGCTTTTCCCCTAAGGCTTTGCTCCACTTTTCTCAATAAGCTGAACCACGAAGGTGGCAGGCCATCACTGTGTAACAGCAGTTACCAGGCTTGTGAGAAGGAAACATGACTAATACAGACCGAGTCATAACAGGCACTGTGGCACCCAGGCAAGTCTGTACTCTCAACACTCCTCCTTCTCACCCTTCTGCACCCCTTTGTCCCTCAGTCGTGACATGGCTCCAGATACCCAGGATGTCAGTCAGGCACTGGGGATGAGGGGATGAGGAGGTAGCTCTTCTCTTTGGAGGTCCCTTCTTTACTAATGCCACCTGTACCACCACCAGCGCCTTCTTCTTCAAAACCTCTTAGAGTCCAGGAGCAGGTTGCTGTTTATTCACCTCTGTGGCTTCTCTGTCAAGAGACGGGCACAAGGAACCTGCTCCCAGGGCTCTGAGACAATCAGGAGAGGGGAAAAGGCAGAGCTGAAAAATGAGAAATATGCACACCATATTGAGAAAGGGAGAGTGAATGATGCCATGGAGGTGAAGGAGAAGGAAGAAGGAGGACCAAAGACGTAAGCATCATCACCATCTACCCAGCTTTCCTGCAGGCAAAAGAGGCAACAGCAGTGGGGGTTTGCCTCTCACACCAACCCCAAAAAGGCTTTTCAAGTCTCTACATCAGCAAGTATTGATGGTGCATTATATTGGCTTCTAGAAGGCTCCTGTTTACTGCAGGACTAAATTATTTTTTTAGGATGCTATTTTTTTTCTTTTTTGTTAGTCAGAGCTTTCATTAAGAATTACAGACTTCTAATTATGTTTTAAAATTACATTTTGAAATTTGTATCATTAATGATATACATAAACAGTCATAAGTTTCTCAGAGGCAGACGTTCATCTGACAAAATAAGGATGTAAAATGGAAATTCTGACTGAGTGTGAAGTATGGTCTGAAAAACAATTCTACTACAGGCGTCACTTACAGTCAACATACTTTTGCATTGCCTCCAGCCACAGAGAAAACTTATGTAAGACATTCTCTCACTTTCCTGCTAAATCTCTCTATTCTGATACAACATGATCTCTTACATGGGAAGAATTAGCCATTCCAATATTCATTTAAATGTGGCAGATAATCGTCAAAAAGTTGCAATTTTCATTTTCTATCATGGACCAGTATTTTCCCTTGACATTAAAACATTACAAAGACATTACAATTTTAAGGTATTTTCAACCTTTTTGTGAGGCACTTTTTTTGGAATAAAATTGTACATAAGAGAGTATATTTTGAATGTGTTCTTTTTTCCCCTTTTTTGTAAGGACTCTGCTAATCTACTTTAGGTGGAAAAGATGGGTGTTACGGCTCTAAGAACCTAATTTAGCAATGTCATCTGTCATCAGCCCCACTTTAAATTTGTCTGTAAGGAACCTGTATATAAAAGAGGGTGAGAAAAATCCCCCAAGCCACTCTTCAATCTTTCATATTGGAAACGCTGTTATGATAAAAAGGGCTGGCATATAAAAAGAAACTCACTATAACAAATTACTTCCCATAACAAATTAGTATAGTATTACAGCATTTAATCCCACAACTTAAGACTGAATTTTTTGTAGGTATTAGTTATGGCAATTGTAGGTTCTCTTTTCTGCTGTAATATGATCATCTAGTGAAAGAACACAATGTAAATGTGCAAGACATTCTTGCTGGTTTATCTCCATAAAAACTCTGATTTACAGCACATCTGGGTGTTGCTGTACTGTCTAGACAGGCCCCATTATGAAATTTTCTGCCCTCTTTAGGGCTCTATTTTCTGGCTGCATCTTGCTTGGATATGACACGCTTCATACTTTCTTTTGCTAAACTTCTATTTCTCAACAAAAGGTTACTGATTAAAAAATCTTTTTCTGGCTGTATTGTATTTCATTGTTGACAGGTAACATCTCCAAATATTTAATAATAACAAATAAGTGTTATAAACAAACAAGTGATCTCCATATTTTCTTTCAATAGAATTCAACTGTTACCCCCATATGGTCTGCTCTTCATTTCCTACTTTCACTCAAGTGTGTCTTTGAAGACACAGAATAAGGAAAGATAAAAACATCTCATAAAGTCCAATTGTAAAGCTGTGCTTTTTGACACCCTGATTCATGGGTGTAGGCTGTATTTGAAAACATTTCTAACCCACTTTTATATTGGAAATGTAAGGTATTAAACTGGCTATTCTTTTAACACCACCATCTGTTCTAGGATTACAGTAAAATTTGCTAATGAACTCTATGTTGTGCATCTTCAAAGTACAGTTGTGTCTAATCTTACAAGTTTTAATGTAAATTAGGTGTGTGTGTAACACTGAGAATCTAAGCCTTTGAGTTTTAATTCACACTTTGTGAACAGTCCTGGCAGTTCTAAGCAAAAAAAAAACCAAACACAGTATCTTTTCACAGTTTGACAGAGAATCCATAAAATGGATTCCTGTAACTGATTTATTTAACTGTTGTATTTTTATTGTTCCTAAAACAAGCCTTTTTTGGTGGTTTACAACACAAGAAAAATTGCAGAGACTTTATTTTTGTTTTGCTTCCCCCTGACCCCACCCCCCAGTTCATGAAAATACTCTTTCGGGAGTGCTCTAAAGCCCTAAACAGTATACTTCTCCACTGAGGCAACACACTGAATTCTTGATGCTTTTGCAAGGAAGAATGCAAGCAAGCAAAACACAGAAGTTTCAGAAACAGGCAAACATGTAACTTTAAAACGCAAATAAGGATGCAAGCATGTGCGTGCACATTATTGATACATTTCTGGCACCTAAGAAGACAGTCATAAACATAAATCCCTAAACCACATACATTAGATTTTTAAGAAGTAATTAAAGTGATAAGCAATACTGTTTATTCTGAAGCCCCAACCTCCAATGTTTTTAAACAGCAGACATCCTACACGCTTTCAGCATCAGGAAACAGCCACAGGCCACTCATCCTTTTAGAGAATATTCAGTGCTTCCAGGAAGGGACCGGACTACCGCGGGTGCATCAAGCATGTGCATCATGCAGACAGATTTTGCCAAGAGTAGCAAATCTGCGTAGGTGAGTCTTTATGTACCACAGAGCAGGCCAGAAAAGAAATGAGCTACTGTCATGAGAACAATTAACATATTGCACTCACTGTGGCTCATTCTACTCGGGCTTTTTTGTGCTTTGGCTTCTCTCTTGGCCAGGACATAGCTGTGATTTATGGGGAAACAGCAGAATATTTTCAGGAAGCACTGCAGCTGACAGAGTTTGGTAGCAACATTTTTTTTCACTTCAACTGAGTCACAGCATGCCTCCAGGAAGTTTACTATGTCTCTTTGACCCAGGACGAGGCTGCAATGGTCCATAGGCTCAAAACATGTTGGAACCACAGATGTGCCCTGAAACACAGCGAACCGTATCCTGGGCTGCATCAAAAGAAGTGTGGCCAGCGGGTCGAGGGAGGTGATTCTGCCTCTCTACTCTGCTCTCATGAGACCTCACCTGGAACATTCCATCCAGCTCTGGAGCCCTCAACATAAGAAGGACATGGACCTGCTGGAGCGGGTCCAGAGGAGGGCCGCGAAGATGATCAGAGGGCTGGAGCACCCCTCCTACGAAGACAGGCTGAGAGAGTTGGGGTTTTTCAACCTGGAGAAGACTCCTGGGAGACCTTATAGCAGCCTTCCAGTATCTCAAGGAGGCCTACAAGAAAGCGGTAGAGGGACTTTTTACAAGGGCATGTAGTGATAGGATGAGGGGGAATAGCTTCCAACTGGAAGAAGGTAGATTTAGAATAGATATCAGGAAGAAATTTTTCACTATGAGGGTCGTGAGACACTGGAAAAAAGTTGCGCAGAGAAGTTGTGGAGGCCCCATCCCTGGAAGTGTTCAAGGCCAGGTTGGATGGGGCTTTGAGCAACCTGGTTTAGGGGAAGGTGTCCCTGCCCATGGCAGGGGGGCTGGAACTAGGTGATCTTCAATGTCCTTTCCAACCTAAACCATTCTCTGATTCTATGAAGACCAATTAAGAAAAAACAAGCAGGGGACTGTGATAGAAGGTCACATATAACAATACATGATACACATCATGACCCCTTCTGGCTTTCATGTGTAGGTAAACAGCCTAGATTCTGCTGGAAGCTGATGGATCTAAAGACAGATAAATATGACAGTAATGAAAAAAAAAAGTACTGATCACTTGCATACTGGAAGACAGTGATGGAGATGAAAACTTTCCAAAGAAACATTTGTTCAGACCAGTAATGAGAACTCATTTTAAAATCCTTAAGCCAATTTATTGTTGCTATAAACTACTGAATTTTTTATAGTTGTATATAAAATGATTTCTTCTTTGAAACAAATTAAAGTAGCTTGTCTACCTTCAGCAATTTGCCATTATACTAAAAGCAGACTGTATCTGGCAACCCAATTTTACAAAAGCACTATAAAAGAGCAACATTTATTGCCAACACTTATTATCCTCCTGCTTAAAATAAGAAAGCAAAATACAGAGTGCATAAAATGCTGTGATTTTATTAGCAAATACCACCCCAAACATTTTATTCCAAAAATAATTTAAACTTATGTGATATTTTCCTAAGTATATATTCATCATTTACAATGAAAAGTATAAGACAGAGATTTTTCTTTGCAGCATTCTTTTGTCCTCTCGCTTACTTCATATACTTGAGCACTAGAAATTGATCCTGGCACTTCCAGAGCCCTTTAGTACTACAAGGACAAAAGGTAATAAACCAACATGAAAATATAATACTAAACACAATGAGATTCCTCAGTCCCTTCAAGGCATTTTTTCAAAAACTTACAGAGAAATACAAGCAATTATTTTAATTATGATAAACATTTTGTGCAGGACTACCATGACATGAACACCATAGAATTGTTTTACTTCAATGGTACCAGATACAGTAGTCTCTGGCTCTGTAATTCCATCGATACAGGAAGAGCCATTCCACGTCTCATCTGGGGTACATCTGTGTGCACCACCAGAACACTATTCAAAATCCGATTTTAGACAGTATTTTCTCAAACTTTGGAAAGGTTCCTTACCTTCAGATGCCAGATACTACTACTCTTACATCCAGGAAACCATATGATCTTTTTCAAAAAGTATTCTTTAAATACAACAGCTTAATTAGTTTGGTCCAGAGTTAAGCTAATAAAGACATTTAAAATAACAATTATGTTGACCTAAACAGCTGCACTCAGCTGTATTCTAAAAAGCAGTCAGGGAGGCCAACTTCCAGCTGATCGTACACAAATGTAAAATGCATCTCTTTTTTAAAAAAAGTTACACACGTATTTTTTTTTACAAAATGTATCTGTAAATCCTTTGCAGAGTATATTCCTCTGCAATCCTCTGCCACAGTTTGTAGTTACTTAGTTTGCATATCATCAGGGGAAGAGTCATTAAAACACAACAGGCAGATTAATCTCTGGGCATTTTTTTAACTGATTGCTTGAAAAGATTTCCAATCTATGCAAGGACAAGTACAGATATATTTGGACAACAATGTTCTCAGACAGCATAAATAACAGTGACTAGAATGTGGTTTGGAGACCTGTAGAATTGGACATGGCTACTCAGGATTTAAGAGCTTAATATAGCTTATAGGGGCACAGGACAGCTTGCACCTGGGTAGCCTCCTATCAGAGCAGAGAGGCATGGTCACTTCTGTTTTCTTCATTTCTCGAGATCACCTGGAAGTTGTTCCACAAGGACTTCGTAAAGGATGACATCGACAGACTGACAGGGCTGAGGGAGAAGGAAATAGATGCGTTCTGTACCGTGCCCTTTGTCACTACAAGTATCAGGAAGCACAAAACGGAATTTTACTTGAACTAGCAAAACGAGAAAAAGAAAGGATATACAGAGCTCCTAAGTGCCTTTCTCTGAATTACCATTTCATTTCCTGATGAAAAGGCCCCTTCCCAGACATCCTTGACACTCACATAATCTTGCAAAGTAATTTCTCTGCTCTTTCATTTCATCTACAAGGCCTATTTTAAGGAACTCCAAAAAATTGGCCAATTTTGTTTTTCTCAAAGGTAAAAGTCAAGTAAGCTCCATTAATTTTAATGGACAATTTAGCAGTCTCAGGGTCTTTCACTAGCACTCAAGTTCTTTCACCTTCTGCGTTTACAATATGAAAGTGAAAGTTCTTTAGTTCTTTCGTAAGTGAGAAAAGTTCTACAAGTTACACATGGAACGGGAGGATATAACCCTAAGACGCCTCTTTCAAAAGCTTCTGTATACCAGGGTGATTGCAGAATGTCACTATTTGTTTTCTATTCTCTTTCTCGTCTTTGGCTTCAAGCAATAAATTAGACAATTCCTAACAAGCAGGTACACTTAAAAAAACTTAAACATGACTGTCAAATCAATTTCCACGTGCAGGTTCAAAGTTATGTCACATTTAATCGAAGAATTATCTTATAGCTCTCTCAAAGCAAATTTCTGCATACAAACAAGAAGGTTATTTGGATCCCACTTGAATACTAAACAAATTTATGCATTTCAATGATTAAAAAAAAAACAACAAAGGAATCTACCAGGACTCCAATAATTGTTTTTGTTTCAAAATAAAGAACACAAATTGCTGTACTTTTGTTTTCTATTCTGAAAATTAAAAGACTACCTTACCTTGCTGAAATAAGAGCACTAGCTTCTTATTTTGGAAATATCTTCAAAAAAAACCCCTTTCCTTGGCCATACAGCACTAGAACCCTTGGTTTTAAGGAGGGTAGCTTTGCAAATAGGGACATTGAAAAGTGAGAACATTAGGTCATGACATAGTCTTCACTGACCAAGATAATCCCCCCTTTTTTCCCTCACACTTTGCATCTGACATACAGTTTGCAAACAATATGCCGTGGCATTGCCCTGAGCGAGTATCCCATCACTGTTACATCTTACACAGTCCACGCATCACTGACATTTCTTTAGGACAGTTTAACATCAAAGACTGATGTTCTAAAAAGTATTCCTCCTTGACTTTTGAGTATTACACTTTTCTCAGTCATAAGCCACTGTGCTGGAAGCCAGTTGCTTGGACTTGTCAGGAAAAAATACAGCTCAAGGGAATTCACAGGGAAGAAGCAGCCTGATAGATATTGGGTAGATATTGGGTGTGACCTGAATGAGTCAAGCTCTATCAAAGTTATAAACCATGGAAAAAGCTATTGAGAAAGTTTACTCACACGCTGCCTTCAGCAAAAAATGTTGTTCAATGCATTTGAAACAATATTCCCATAAAAAGGACCATGGTTTTTCAAGGGGAAGACGTACAGATGATAGTTAAACAGTACACACGCTATTTAAATCAATTTCACCCCTTCCAAATTTCATCTCATTGTTTGTGTGACAGAAGACCTTCAACTTGTTCTTCAACCAGTTAACTAACAGCTAAACTTGTTAATAGTTTATTAACTGTTGAAATTACCTATATGTGATTTTACGTGACCCAATATGACTGATAAACCAAAAAGTTTAAGGCCTCTGGGATATCAAAACAAGTCTGCTCATACACAAAACCTGCTTGTTACCCGTGTTACTTCAACTGCAGAAATATTACTGTACAAGGCTTCTTTGCTACTCTGGCATTTTATCCCTTTCCTTCTGCACTGTGACAAAGAGCTCACTGCCAATGCGGATTTCCTCTTCTTCTATATGCACACCTGACCCCTGAAAGCCTTGCTGTAGTCTACTGTTCACAAAAAAAAAAAAAGAGCCAAAGAAAATAAATTAATAAAGGATTCTAACAATTAAAGGATTATCCTTCCAGAATGGTATTTACTTAAGGAACACATGTGACGCAAGTGTAATAAGTATTACGGCAGATTCACTCTGTACGAAGTGTTAACCTAAGGTGGGGTCCTGTCTCCCAGGTTCATGGATGTCCCCTAGCTTCCCAACACACCGGCTGCTCCACCACCTTTGGTTGTGCTCCGCTGAGACACAGCCACGTTCCTGATCTTTCCACCGTTTCACCTCAACTGAAGCAAAAACTGCAGTCGAAGCCTTCGGGCCCTAATGTTTCCCAAATCCTCCTTTTGCTGACATTTCCGTAACCATTTCGCATAAGGGCTTAATTAACGCAGGCAAAGCCGAGCAGACCACAAGCCCGGCACGGCACCACCAGAACCCAGCCGGGAGGCAGAGCAGGGCGCCGCCACGCCTCAGGCCCACCCCCCCCACCCCCCCCGCAGCCCACGCAGGCGCCCGCGGGGCTCTGCAGCTGCCGGGCCCGGCCACACGCACGGCAGCTCAAAGGCCGGAGGAATGCGGGCCCGCTCCACCAGCGAGGTCCCCACCTGGGCGTGCGGAACCCCCCAGCGCCCTCCCTTCCCACCTGCCCGCACTCCAGGCTCCCACCAGGCCCCGCCCCGCGTCGCCGCATGGCAGAGGGGCGGGCCGCCCTCCGGCGCTTCCATGGCAGCGGCGGGCGGCGGGCGCTTCCGCTTCCGGCGGTCAGGCGGCGGCAGGGCCCGGCCGCGCTTAGGCCGCGCCGGGCGGCAGGGGGAGAGGGCGACATGCGGCTGCCGCCGCTGCCGCTGCCCTGGCTCCTGGCGGGGCTGCTGCTGGCTGCCCGTTGCGGGGAGGCTGCGGCGGCGGCGGCTCGTCCCCCCCGGGGTGCCGCCACCGCCTTGCCGCGTCCCACGGAGGTGGCCGGCGGGGCCGCCACGCGAAGCAGCAGCAGCAGCAGCAGCAGCCGCCTGGCCGAGGTGTCGGCGCCGCCCGAGCAGGGCCAGCCCATGACCCAGCGCGCCCTCTCCGTGCTGGTGCTGGCCAGCGCCGCNTGGGGAGGCGCTGCTGCTCCCTCCGGGCCAGCGTGGGGAGGCAGCCCGCCGCCGAGGGGCCGGGGCCGGCCCCGCTGCTGCCAGCGCCGCGCCGGGCCCGCCGGTTGTGTTGGTTGTCGGGGTCCCCTCGGCTCCTGGCCGGGGGCGGGCGAGCAGGGCCTGTCTCCGCCGCCTGCGGGGAGCGGCGCCGGCTGAGGCGTCTGGGGAACTCCCGGTGCCGCCGCCGCCTCCCCGCCCTCCCCCGCCGACTGTGGGTGGAAAGGTGCTCGGTCGGGCTCCGCTGGCGGCAGTGATGCCGCTCATCGGTGTCGGGCCTCTGCTGGCTCCCGCCTGGTGTCGACCTCCTGTCGTCCCTCCTCTCCTGTCATCCCTCTTGTCCTGAGTCGTCACTACTGACACCCATCCATCCACCTGAATTTAGTCTTGTGCGTTCTGGGGGTTATTTTTGGCCTGTTTGCAAACTTCTGCCTTGCTGAGCTACCGAATTTGTCCATCTCCCCTTCTTTGTCAGTAAACGTCTTTCTTTCCTGCTTTCTTTTTCGGTAAACTTCTCTGCTTCACACTTTCTTAAGGAAAAGGCCATTAGAAAGCTTGCACTACCAGTTCAACTGCCTTTAATTGTCTCATGCAAACTATTGACTGCATAACTTTATGTGCTTTTATGGTTAATTACAGTGTTTGTCACTGTGTGTTGTTGTCCTTGCAGTTTTACTTGCTCTCTCTCATGCTTAAGCTGTGAACTCTACTGAGCCAGTCCCAAACGTGTGATTATGCATAAAGCACATTCATTATGCAGCAAATTTTCTATGTACTTTTCATTGTAGTTGGATATACTGGTGGTTAGCACGTCTAGTACCTTCATCATTTATTCCAGAAAAGTAGTTGAAAGATGGTGGTCTGTGTGGAGCATGTACTAAGACACGCAGTCCAAGGAAACGAGGATATCCTGATTGCTTCACAGCTCTTATGGATCACTCTTGAGTAGCCTTCAATCTTATTTTCATTCGAGTGCATATCTTGATGATACCATATCTTAAAGGAAATAACATAATCTCTTAAGCAAGTGAAAATGGACAAGAGCACTTCTCAGTGTTCCTGTTCCTCACAGTAGGAGCCTGTTGGATTTGGAGTTCTCAGTAGTTCTATGGAAGGGCAAAATAAATAAATGAAAGCCTCACATTGCAGGAGCTGGAGAAGGAAATTCTCATCTACTGCTATTATTTTCTGGATAAGTGGCAATTATTTGATATTCTGGTTTTGGCAATAGGAAGGTTGCTGTTCTGCATTTGAACCTGGAGTGCTGTCTTCTAGGTGCTACTGTAAAGAGGAAGGTTAAACCTCGTGTCGTTCTCTTCTAATTCTGCATCTTTCCGCTGCATCTTGCTTCTCAAATTCAGAATAGATGAAACATGTGCTTTTCAATTTGAACTTGTGGCTGAAATATTTTTGGTAATGGTTGTACAATAAATTTAAGGTTTAGGTAGAAATGCCCCCGTTTCCTTTTGAAAGATTTTCTCAGGATGAAACCATATGTATTGTTATCAGACATAAAAGCTTCAAGACTTGTTAGAAACTTTAAACTAGGTCACCTACCTAGTGAGGAAAGGAAGGTATGTAGCTTTTCTGGATTTTAGTAAGGGTTTTGGTACTGTCCCTCACAGCAACCTTCTGGACGAGTTGTCCAGCTGTGGGATGACCAGGTGCATGGTGATGAACTGGCCGAACGGCAGGGCTCAAAGTGTTGTGGTGAATGGGGCTACATCTGGCTGATGGCAAGTCACCAGCAGTGTTCCTCAGGGCTCAGTTCTGTGGCTAGTCCTGTTCAATGATTTTTGGCAGCGATCTGGAGGCAGGAGTTGAATGCACCATTAGTCAGTTTGCCGATGATACTAAACTGTGAGGTGCTGTTGACTCTCCTAAGGGATGAGAGGCCTCACAGAGGGATCTCGATAGATTGGAACATTGGGAAGTGATCAATGGGATGAAATTTAACAAGTTCAAATGCCAGAATGTGCACCTAGGGCAGATTAACTCCAGGCACAAGTATAAATGGGAAGAGGAGTGGCTGGAGAGCAGCCCTGCAGAAAGGGATGTGGGCGTGCTGGTCGACAGCAGGCTCAGCAGGAGTCAGCAGTGTGCCCTGGCAGCCACGAGGGCAAACCGCATCCTGGGGTGCATCAAACACAGCACAGCCAGCCGGTCAAAAGAGGGGATTATCCCACTGTATTCAGCATTGGTGAGGCCTCACCTTGAATCCTGTGTGCAGTTCTGGGCCCCACAATTTAAAAACAATGTTAAGGTATTTGAATGTGTCCAGAGGAGGGCAGCCTAGCTGTTGGAAGGTGCAGATTTCTTCTCCCTGGGATGCGGTGACAGGACATGTGAGAATGGTTCAAAGCTGTGCCAGGGGAGGCTCAGACTGGACATTAGGAAGCATTTCTTTACCAAGAGATTGGTCAAACACTGGAACATTCTTCCTAGAGAAGTGGTCAATGCCCCAAGCCTGTCAGTGTTTTAGGCATTGGGACAATGCCCTTAATAAGATGCTTTAACTTTTGGTCAGCCCTGAATTGGCCAGGCAGTTGTACTGGATGGTTGTTGTAGGTCCCTTTCAAGTGAATAGCTCTATTCTATTTTTTTCTGTTCTAACTTAATATATACACATGCTTTCACATCATTTATTCAGAGGAAAGCTCTGTAATTTTAAAATAAAATATAATGTTTTTCAAGTTCTGGTAAAGACTACCTGGAAAGTCTAGCTATTCTCTGTTGAGTTACCTTTACCAAGATTTGCCTGATTCAGTGTTGTTGTTTGGGCCGAACCGGACAATGGGTGGAACGACACCCCTCTATGTTTTTCCGCTTCTGACCCTCCAACGGGGCAAATAACAAAGTTATCTGGCCTTGGTTGTTATAGCAGTAAGTATAAGCAAGAGCCTCTCTGCATACCATTCCCTGGCATCAACTATAAACAAAGGTTTTACCACCGTGAGACAGAACACTTTCTGCACAATATGCTTTTAATTTCTGTGGTTAAAAGAGGCCTAGCTAAAAAGTAAAGTTACTTAGCAAAATTGGTCCTGGTTTACTTCAAACCAGGACATTCAGGAAAGTAGCAGTGTCTTCCTTTATCAAGTTTCTACATTCTGATAAAGGTATGACTTTTCTGTTTTCAGAGCCATGTGACTTTCTTTGAAAATGGTGCCCTGAAACTACATTTTCAAGAAAATCTTGTGCAAGCTGGTACAACATTGCTAATGTGGCTAACATTTAACTTCTGTCCATGTAGGAGATGAATTTTGGTTGGGAGTGGTTATGTAAACTAGCAGTCTCCTGTCAGCCGTCTCAAGTGATACTGCTGATGATGCAATTTCTCTCTCAGAAAGAAAAATAAATCTTAATTTCATTTCTAGCTTTGTATGGGGACTTGTTGTTTTAACCCCCTCATTATAAAGGTTGGGCTGCTTGCGCCTCCCTAGCTACACTAAGAAGCTTAGTTTGGGAGGTGTTGTCGATAGTTGTGACAGCTGAAATGGACAATCACAGAGCAGCAGAAGCTGGCAGGCAGCTCTGGAGATTGTCTAGTCCAATTTCCTGCTCACAGCAGGGTCACCTACAGCAAGTTGCTCAGCTCTTGTCCAGTTGAGTTTTTAATATCTCTAATGATGCAGATTCTGCCACCTCTCTGGGCATTGATTCTCTGTGTGATTATTAGCATAGAAAAGATGTCTTATTTGAGAAGAAAACCGAAAATCTATTTTATTTTTGTTTTGCTAGGTTTTTCTCTAATGCACGCGGAGTTTTCTTTCCCTCTGGTACAGCCTAAGGACAGAATAGGTTGTTTCAGGTTACGTTTGTATCTCCTGTATTCCTGATTTCCCTAAGACAAGGTGAGCATTATTTAGAGGCTGTTTAAGTTACATCAACTTACAAGCAGCCATTATCCTGCAAATCGTACAACGCTTCATTCTACACAGAAAATGCATAGAAAGGTCCTTGGAAAAAAATATTTTACATACTTATTATGCTAAATTAATTTTCTCAATGAAATTAAGGACAAGTATTGCTATGACCCTTTTACTTCATATCAGATTCAGATAGGAATTGTGTTTGAGCTGTCTTGTTGCTTGAAAGAAGTTTACCTTTTCTAGCTGAAGTAGTATTTGCCACTGAAAATACTGCAGTTTCTCAAGATACACCCTATCAATGTGTTGATACACAAAACTAAAACAATGAGTTCTCAAGACTTTGTGTAAAAATGAAAATTCTTCCATGGAAAGGTACCTTGCCCTGTTGCTTTTTGCTTTTTAATGATTCTTCTGACACTGTTTGGTGCAGATGTGTTCAGAAGAGTATGTGATATACCAGATGAGTATTAAAAAAACTTATGGGTATGTAATTGACAATACCTTTTTGTATAAGGAAGTTCTGGGATCTAAGCTAACATTTAAATGCCTGAGATGACTGAGATTTTGAGATTTCTGTCAGGAATCAGTTTTGGAATTGTCTCCCCCAAAGGGAAGTCACATATTATGTAGTGACTTTTTCTTCCCCTTACTCTGTGGGGTTTTTTAACTCTTCCCACCCTCCCAAGTCCCTTGCAGTTTTATATTGCTTTAGGCACTGGATGTTCTTTAAACTTGACCTGTTGTTTTGCTGCAATTCTCATTTTCTTAACATACTTTCTCCCCCCCCCCCCTTTTTTTTTAATGCCAACATTTCTTAGTTTCTCTTGTTTAGCTTTCCTCTTAGTTTAACAGTAAATTATCTATGTCATCTCTGATGTTAATCAGATAATATCTGTTCAGATTTTCTTGTGGATTCCTCTACTGCTGTTAGGTGTATTTGAGCAAGGATAGGGACTGAGCATGTAGAAGTATAACATTAACTTTTTCTGTGCTTTTAAATCCATTTTCATAAATTCATCTTATTGGACCCCATGGTATCCATAGTAACTACAAAGATAAAAATTATCCCTGTTAAGATCGTGAGAGGCATAGAGAGCACTACCAACTTTAATGAAATTGGGATTTTGTCCTAGGTTTTCTTCCTAACAGTCACAGGGTAAAAATTTTTAAGTTAGTTTTTGTTAACACTCATGACACTAGAGCACTGTCATAGTTAGACCATACGTGCATATTGCATAAGTGTCTCCAGTATTCTTTTAGCTTTAGTCTCTTGATTAATCTGCATATAGAGAAAGTTTTCATGTCACAAGTAATTCTTTTATGCCTTTTTCAACAGCATTCATTTGAATCTATAAATTTGTGCCAACCTTATGGTGAGATTTTCTTGCATTATCTGCAATCTGGACATTTGCCGTGACTGTCAGGTTATTCTTGACTCACTTTTCTTTTTACCCCATTAAGTACAAAAGGTAAAGTGTATAGTGAGATTGACAGAAATATTGATTATAAAAAATAAAAATAGCATGAACTGACTCTCCTTCATTTCCAATTTTTTTTATGTTCAAAATAATCTATAGTCTGTTAGAATATCTTGGAGTGCTTATCCTAGTGCCAGTTGCTTAGTTGCTACTTTAGTAAAAACAAACCAAAAGACAATATTTATGAAGCAACCATATTTTTCATCATGCTATCATTGTAAAAAAGTTTTAGAATTTTCTTCTACTTGGGACTTTGAAGTATACAACATCTTTCTATGATAAGGACTAAAGGTCAGATGAAATGGAGGAAGCAAATGGAAGGAACTTAGTCTTGAACTGAAAAGTGAAATTTGTGGCTTTGTTATTAGCCTTAGCTTTAAACAATAAAGTTAGGTACTTTATGTTGTGCTAACGCACTTAAATGTCTGGCGTAACAGTGGCTGCTGTTTCAAATCATGGTGGAGGAAGTGATCATGCCGATTATTTCTTTTTTATAATATCAGAAGTTGGAGCACTTTGAAGAAAGGCCTGTATTTTATACATCCTAACAGGTTACATTTGCTTCTCAGTTCCAGAAGGCTGTCTAATTCACTGGAGTGTAGTCTAGACCAGGACTGGATACTGCTGTATGTTCTTTCAAAGGTGTCCTGGTGTGAACGGGTGAATGCTTTGCCAAGAAGCATATTAAAAGAAAAGTATTTAAGCGCACCAGAGTTCAGGACAGAATCTGAAGCTGCGAGTCTCAATATTGTATTTGCTATGTCTTACAAGCTGGTTAAAGTGGTGCCTCAGTGTGGAGCAGAGAGGTGATTATGCACAGTATAATAATAGTATAATATATTATACATAGTATGATAATACATACTGTAGTAGCATAATACGTTATACATAACTAATCTTTGTGATTATTAGCTCTGAAATATCCAGTATTGAAGTTCCTGAATGTTGTAAACACCCTTCGTAGGCACTGAGCTTGGGTTTGTAAATTCTGGAGTTTCTAAAAGGAAGGGCTACCATCACCTTTGAGTTTAGCACTAAATGCCTAGAAAGCAGAGTCTTTTTTTTTCTTTTTTTTTTTTATGTTCAATAGCTTTCATGTAGCTGCTGTTTGCTAGTATACAGTAGCTGAAAGTGATTGTCAGCATTTTGTAAACAGGCGCCTTTCCATAGTGTTTGCTGAGTGGATAATGATCCGAGTTCTTGATCCTCAAAGACTTGAGCAAGGCATATTCAATGCATATAGGAGTAGTTCTGCAAATCCAAATGGAATGGTTCAGTGTGCATGGGGCTTATGTGGGACCCAGGCCTACGCAGAGAAGCCACGGGAAGTGATAAAAGCAGATGCAGTCTGTTTATCTGTGATAAGTACTGTGCCTTAACCCTGAAATGTTAGTCACTGCCTCTTCCTTCCGCATATTGTGAAGCATACAAGACATTGACTTTACAAGTTCTCTCTTATTGCAAAGTATAATTATAAACAACGTTTATAACTTGATAGATACAAAAGACTTCACAAATGATGATAAGAAGTTTTGATGCCACCCAGAACTTGTGTTACGTCTTTGCAATAGCTTTGTTGAGTTTCTCCGATTTGATCTGCTGTTCTGTAGAGGTGCGCAAAACACATCGAGAATATGTAGCAAGACTATAATTTTTCTCGTTGTAGGATCTGCTAGAAGTGTGCTTTTGCATGTATTTTTGCCTGGCTCTTGCATTTAGCTACCAAGTGGCTGTGTAGGCTTTTTGTATTCACTACAGTAATTCTGTACAAAACCACAGATGGATGACATTCTTATTGGCCTTAATCATTTCATGTAAACTTTTGACACTTATAATTTTCTGACCTCTGAATTTCATAGAGCTAAGTGCACACACTTTACATATACTAAGTTTTTTAAAATTTATGATAAGTATGAATATAGCTGTATTTTAAAGGATAGTTTTCTTACATTGTTGGAATAGAACGTAGAGAACTATTTATAGAACTTAAATGTTTTAAAAAACATTTCAGGCTCAGAAGGCGAAACAGAAAAACCCGAAGATACGGAGTTTTGGATACAAACATAGAAAACATGGAGCTGACTCCATTAGATCAAGATGATGATGATGACGATACAACACTATTTGATGCCAATCATCCTCGAAGGTTTGTATATAGAAGCAGAATGTACTTCTAGCAATAGAAGTGAAGGAGTGTGGATGATAAGCAGTTTCACTGAGAAAGCTCACTACTGTGTTTCATATGTATGTAGTTGGAGAAGGGATGTCAAGATCACTTGAATTTTAAATGGGCAAGAATTTAGTGGGCAAGAAGATAAACACCATTTGTCTTCAGCATGTGAGTTCCAGAGAAATGGAGAGGAAGGTACGATGTTTTTGTTACAAATACGGTGTCATTATTGCAGCTTATGTTAAAGTCAACAACTAGCTTTTACCTTTCTCTTTACTTTTTTTTTTAAATATTTTTTATTTTGGAGGCTCCTCAATTTTTCCTGTGTATTCTCTCCTACGAGTTCTGTTTTCAGCAGCTTCATTCTGCTTTCTCATTGCTAAATTGGCCAGCAGTTGATGATCCTGCACCAAGTTTTAGATTTGGTACTGCTGCATAGAATGGTTCATATTCTTAAGTCACGCTCTGAAACTATGTAGATACAGGAAAATTTTGTTATATTTCCTTACTGATCTTACACTTGAACATTATGATCAATTCAAACTTAAACTTATGCAATTCAAACTTTAAGAAAGTTTTCCTTATTGAGTAATGCCATCACACTGCACATGCAAGGACATTGTAAAAAATTTGATAGAATTGTCATAGTGAAGAATACTGTCAAGGATCAGAAGAGAGAAAATGATGAATTCTGCCAGTCACAGATACTAATTGATTCAACGTGTTTAATGTCAAACTGAATTAAAGTCTCAAGCAAAACAATTCAACAAATGCAATACATGATGTCTCAAATTAATTACAAGTATTGGAGTAGTAAGTCAGATGTTCTGCTGTTTATCAGTAAACAATTTTGGATACAGTTGTGGAACTTGAAAGGTTCAGTCTTTTTTAACTTTGTGTCCTTAGGGGGAATTTTTCAAATTAAATTTTTTTCATAAGTCAAAGTTGCTCTTTCCTTTTTCTCTCCCCCATATATTAGAAGAAACTAGTTGGAATATCTCCACTTACCGCCTCTCTGTATTAGAGAGTCATGAGGTACTTCGTGTTATCCCACGTTACTAGTCTTGTTCCAGTATAAATTATGCCTATTATGTAATAGCTCATTATCACAATTGTATCCAGGAATTCCCTTGGTGTCTTTCCTAGATCTTTTAACTTCTCTTGTAGCTCAGCATACTTATTAGGCTTTGAGATATTTGATGACCAGTTAACGTGATATTCCTCATAAGTGTTTATTTACAGGAGTATCAAGTAACCTTTTTACTAGGAATGAACATGATGATATGGCTAGTCCTTATTAACAAACAGTATTATACAATTAATAACAGTATTGTTGTATTCATGTTATAGAGGTTACTTCATACTCTTGTATGCTTGTTTGCAGATTAAGCATGGTTGTATTTGTTGTTAAGCTTCATTGAGCTGATTATGTCTCAAAAGCAGTATTTTATCTAAAGGGACTGTATTAATATGTTATATAGATATATGCACTGTATCTTCTAGTGTGGAGGAGGCTGTGTTAATAAGTGGTATTGAAATGTATGTGTTTAATGCATGTAGATAGGTGTTCTGATTTTTTTTTGACTGCTTATAACAACTTCCAGTTTACCTGTTTTGGGGGGATTGTATTAAGCTTTCCAGACCATGAAATGGCAGCATGTGTCTTTTAACCCTACTCTTTTGCCTTAGTAGGTTGCTGTCTAAATTTAATCCACATTCTGCAGATAAATCTAAAATTCTTAGTTTGAAATGTACTGTATATTAAGACAAACAAGGTTGTATTTTTGAAGTCTGAAGCTACAAAACTGCCCCAAAGTGTCAAAGTGATTGTGTCTGTTTCTTTAAACCTCTCTGCATGCCTTAAAATAGAAGCAATGAAAACCCCAGAGAGAAAGTTCACTAAATCAATATCAGAGGTTTCAGAGGTGGATTACTGATATTTATTTTTTTTCTGTACATTTCTAAACACTTCAATTTAAGGGAGAAAAAAAAATTTCATTCAAGTATTTTCTTGTAGAATTGTCTAATACACACAGTACTTTTTAAATAGTTACAAATTCATTTTGCAGCTATAGTCTTGCAGCAGCTTATGGATTACCCAAAGTATGTGAAGCAGATAGATACTGTTCTTATCTAGTTTACATACTTCAGTTATTTCATTCTTGGGTATTTCATTCTTGTCCCTGACAGGATGTATAAGAACAAAACAAAAGTGAAAACAGTAAGAAAAGGAAGGAGGGTTTAGACTGAGGTCTGGTTTTTTTATTTTACTTTTCTGTTTTTGCCACACAAACGTGCTAGGGTGATGCTGGGGTGTATATATGCTTGTTGACTGCCTGTCAATCTAAAAAGACAAATCCAAGAATTTCTAGAATCTAAATAGGGCTGTACCAAGGATCCTACATATTTCTGTCATGGTTATTCAGTCAGGTAGAGCATGTTCTATTCATTGCCCTTCAAAATTTGTCTTGGAATGTCATACTTAATGAAGTGGTTGTCTTATGGATTGCCCTATCTCTCATCCCAACGTGGATTTTTTCAAATTATGTCCAAATTAATATCTTTGCCGCTATGCTTTCTGTAGTTCTGTGGTTGAAACCAATTCGATTTATGATAAAGACATTAACTTGCATTAAAGGAAACTCTTTATAACTATAGACAGCAGGCTTTGAACTGCACTTGCTGTTAACTGTAATAACTACAAAAAAACGCTCACATTATTAGTTTTGTAGTTGGAAAAAAAAACAAAACCAAAAAACCACACCAAAAAAACTTGTTCTAATTTCTAAATACTCAGCCCTTCTTTAAATTGAAGTACTGCAGCAAATCATCATTTAGTTTAGCAATACCAGGCAATTTAGAAGTATTTGAAAGCAGATTACTGATCCAGACCATTTTAAAAGTAGTCCTTTGCATAACATATGGTACAAACAGTTTGAATACTTTAGTAGCATTTCATGTAGCTGATGGTTTAGCTATTGTAAGATAAATCAAGTATTTATTTTAATAGATGTAGTTCCTCGCACACTGTTGTTGATGAAAGAAGTTCTGCTAGATAAGTAGTATTTGATTTTTAAAAGCATCAGCTTCAGCTGAAAAAGCAATACCTGATGTTTTGATCAAAGTCCAAAGAGCCCAGAAGAAGTGGAAAGAGAAGTGGCATGTAATGTTTGAACATATCCTAGTGATGTAACTTCAATGTAACATACCTTTATTTCTGCCCTGTGGAGCTGAAAAATGTCCTAAAATTGATGTTTGCTCACAGAAGAGATGATAATGTCAACTTCTCAGTCAAACTGCAGGAAAAGTAATTGTATTGGAGTAATTGAGTGATCTAACCAAACTTAATTTTAACACATTTCTGTTAACTTGCTGAGGAAAACTGACAAAACAGATCAGAAGTAATACCTTCAGAAGAGAATAGCTATAGATAATGAAGAAGATGTTACTATTGTTTCAAGATAGCTCAGAAAGCAAGTGTTTAAATTATCAAAGTCATTGTTTTGTTATTGGGAGCTTGAGAAAACAAGGACTTAAGTTCTATTTAGTCAAAATGTGAATATACTCTGTTTATGTATATTAAGAGCTTGCTGTGTTCTCCTTTATGGGGAGAAGGTCTCAAAAACAAGTTACTTTTTATCTTGAAACAGTGTTTGTGTGTAGGAGGAAAACAGTGCTGAACAATACGAACGCACTAAACAAATCTCTATAGAGCAGCTTGATAAAATGCTGTCCAAACTTTGCAAAGCAATGGCATTGCTGGCAGGGAAGTTTGAAAACTAAAGTACAGTACTCAAAAAAAAAAAAAAGAGTATACTTAATTGGAAATATCCTTGTTTTAACTAAGTCTTTTGCATCTGCATTGAAGCTTAGTAATCAGTCTTCATGTCACTGCTTAACCAAGAATGACCAAAGGGAGTACAAAATACATAGGTAATCAAACAGTCACTGAGGACAACCTGATGATAATGAAACTCAGGTATTCTCTGGAGATGTCATTACGCTTTGTCCTGACACTTGCAGTAATTCAGAGGTATGCTTGGGTGGAATTTTTTAAGGAAGCATAAATATGCAGTTAAGCATGGAACAACTAATTGGAACATGGAAGAGCGGCCTTTAATGTTTTTTGAGTTTAGTCTTTTATGAAGTAAATCACAGTTTCAGTTTTGCTTAACTACAGTCAACAATCAGCTTATTCAGTTCATAAGTTTCGTACACTCATAACGGAAGGCACTACAAAACTAAATGCAGTTACAGGAAATTCTTATGTACATGTTCTGGTGTGTTCATGTACAATTGTTATGGACAACAAATTATATAAGTATTGTTTTATATGGAAAATAGTTGTCTTTTTTCCTTCTCTCTTTATGACCTGTAAATAGACTGCAGTAGTATCCTCTGCTTTCATTTTTCTTGACTAAAACAATTAAGCTTTTTTAAAGGTGATACTGTACAGCACAGCATGCATATGTTAGGCTTGTTTTTGGGTTACCTGGTAAGTCTATTTGACTCTTTGTAAGGCTAGGCAGAGAAACTGCCTTCTTTCCTAAAATCAGCATAGCAGTATCAGTATACTGGTGTGCTGATACAGTTATTACTTTGAGTGTTGCTGTTTTCTTTCAGAGCTATACGAAAAAAAGTCCACAGTGCCCTCTATTGTAACATAGATGCAATTTAAGTGTACTCCCACTGTGGTCATCACTCATATAGCTAGTCTATGCCTGTTAGGTTTGGGGCAGCTTACTGGAATGGGGTGTTTTAGCCATTTTGTTCAATAGCATACTACCACACGTCAAAGTTTGAAATTCTAACCTTTGGTTTCTCACCATGGAACTTTACCTACATGTCAACTGAAGTACAGTACCCTAATATCCTGTCTTTGTTTTTCAAAGGTATATCACACTAATAGTTTACAACCCTCACTAATTCACCTTACAAACAAACAGCTTCCTGCACTGCAAGCACTAGGGAAAACACTTATTCTATTTTTGATAGTATTCTGGTTATGGAATGCTACCAAGAGTTACCAAAGTTTGAATAGAAACTGAGGAGGCTTGGAAGTTTAAAAATATATCCAACATGCTAAAAACCCAGGCTTTTTGTAAGTGAGCTGTCTCTCTATTTGTGAGGTTTAAATGAATGGAGTTTTATTGCATTTTGCTTCACAGTAATATGGTAACTATGAGTTTTTACAGGAGAATTGAATAATAAAATGTTACATCTCTGTGGGTTTTTTCATAATGTTTGATCTTCAAAAATGCAGGCTAAAATTCCCCCTGAAACAGGGCATTTCACATTAATGCATCTGTTTCTTCTGTTGTAGAGAAGTACGTGCCTTTCAGTGAAAGAACTTAATCTTAGAACCAGAGAAGGAGACTGCTTCATGGGAGGAATAAGAAGCAAGAGGGTATGCAAGTTGGGGGGACTTATTTAATTTGTGTATATTATGACATCCTTAATTTGTTGCAATAAATACTGTACCAATTTGTTGTACTTTTTTGTATATATAGAGGATTCTAAATGTAAAGCCTACAGAGAGGGAGTGCACTAAAATGAAGACCTAATCGGAAGGGAAATTACTTACTTTTAAAACAGGGTATTTTTTGCTTGTTACAAATCTTGTATGCCATAAGTGTGGTATACACTTTTTCTACAGTAATCTGGAATGTTAACAATTTTTTTTTGCTGATATTGAATTGTAAGTAAACATAGCCTCTGTGGACTCCTCAGAATTGTTAGAACTTGATTTTGGTTGAAGAGGTGCTTTATGCTTTACAAATAAAAAGCCAAACTACTGCCTTTTGTCTTGAGACTTTTTTTAAGCTGAATTAACATGGTTTATGTAAACTTTAGTGAACAAATAAAAATTGTTTACAGTGTTCCCAGCATTTAGTGTGATACTTCACTATAGATTTTAAGGATATTAATATAATCTTGTAAAACACAGTACTGCAACATCTATTTGCTGTTAAGACTACTGGTTACACTATTGAGTCATTTTTTTTGTGAGGTTCGGTTTCAACTTCTGTGAACAGATGTTGCTCACTGACTTTAGGGTCCACGCGGTGTCAGTGTTCAGAGATAAGCCTTTGGGTAAACTTGTTTACTTTTGTGCTCTTTTGTGCTCTTTAAACAATCTAGGTCAAATACTAAATTTGCTGTGACTCTAAAACGAAAAACTGACGTCAGAAGCAGCCATTATTATGAAATGTGCGGTAATATTCACATTGGCATCTGGCAGTTACATTTATTTTTTAGCTAGTGCCATGAAAACTAATAGAACAAGACTTAAAACCTGGAAGACCTTTTTTTTTTTTCCCTAAGTGTATTGCAGTTTCCACAGGAATCTTGGTAATGAAGACAAAATGTTCAAATTCCAGTTCATTAAAATGACTGTGTGAATTTCTTGCTAATTCTCTATATATCTAGGATCAAGGCATATACTTGCTATAGCAGTATTGGTGGGGCTGGCTACGTTTCCTGAAAGCTCCTGTATTATGGGCTACAGGGAAAGAGGGATTATTTTTCCTGATTCTTCAGTCCCCTCTTGGTGTTTGAACAAAATAGGAATACCTTGTTTGTCTCTGAAGTTATTTCTACAGTGATGGAGCAGGGAGGAGGTCTGCTGTAGAGTTTTTCAACCCTGTATGAGCCAATTTGCTGTACTGAAACCTACATACTTGCCTGAGTAGCAACTCAGATGAGATCTGAAGTAATGGATGCCAAATCAGCTTCCCAAGGTAACTTTCATCTGCATTTGCCCATGTGCCACACACAGCTGGGAAACGTATTGTATTTCCTGGTTATACATGCAAACTGGGGGACAAGAGGCTGGAGAGCAGCCCTTCAGAAAGTGATCTGGGGATTTGGGTTGATGGCAAGTTGAATGTGAGTCAACAGTGTGCCCTGGCAGCCAAATGGGCCAACCATGTCTTGGGGCGCATCAAGCACAGCACTGCTAGTTGGTCAAGGGAGGTCATTGTTCCTCTCTACACTGTGCAGGTGTGGCCCCACCTCAAGTACTGTGTATAGTTTTGGGCACTTCAGTACAAGAAGGACATCAAACTATTAGTGTGTCCTGAAGAGGGAGACCAGGATGGTGAAAGGTCTCAAAGGCAAGACTTAACCAGGAGCAGCTGAGGTCAATTGGCTTGTTCAGCTTGGAGAAGAGAAGACTAAGGGGTTACCCCATCACAGTCTACAACTTCCTGAAGGGAGGCAGCAGACAGGGAGGTGCTTATCTCCTCTGTCTGGTGACAAGACACTATGGTATGGTATGAAGCTGGGTCAGGGGAGGTTCAGATTGGACATTAGGAAAAGGTTCTTTACTGAGACCGTGATCAGTCACTGGAACAGGCTCCCCAGGGAAGTGGACACAGCAGTGAGCCTGTCAGTGTTCAAGTAGTGTCTGGACAATGCTCTTAGTCATGCAGTTCCGTTTTAGGTAGTCTAAAGATCAGGGAGTTGGACTCGATGATCCATGTGTGTCCTTTCCTACTTGAGCTGTTCTATGAGTCTGTACATGGCAAGGGCATACTGAGGTCAAAACCAAAAGTTAGGCCAGAGATCTTTTTGAACTGTTATTCCAAAAGAGCACTTTGCTTATTGATCTTCTTCCCTACGCCTCATTCTGTTTAATAGAAACAAAGATTCATTCATTATAGCTTCAGAAAACCTGACCCATATAGATAGAGTATGAAATGGTACACATTCTCACCCAAGTTTTTCATTGTTCATGTTTTAAAGTCAGTGTCAGTTCAACAGCTATCAAACTTTGTGCAAAAATTACTCATTTCTAATGAACAAATTCTTTATTCATTCCACAGCTTTTTCTTAGAAAAATGCAGCAAAAAAGTTTATCAGTAAGGTAAAAGGTATTTATGAGGAATCATTATGAAACTCCTAGTTTTAGGGGTTTTAGACTAGCATACACTTCTGTGAGAGATTACTTCATTCAAAGACCGTATGCCACAAATGTTTTGAAACCTGGAGATCCACAGGGGAAGTACAATGTGTTTGCACTGATCTTACTCTCTTGAACCTGCTTTGGTCACTGTCCAAGAAAAGATGCATGGCTAGGTGGATTTCTGTTCAGACCAAATGTAGGTGTTCTTATTCTGCGCTGTGATGGAGTCCAAAGGTCCCTCATCTTTCTAAACACAGAAGGTACAGTTTTGTGAAGATACACATTAAAACTACTGATCAGAGGAGAAACAAATATACCAACATTGTTGCGATGTGTCTGAAAGTTAGTTTTGCACTTCCGAATACAAAGATTGTTCCGGTAAGTTGAGAAATCTAGTTCAAAGCTTAACTACCATTATTAGTAGATTGGTTTTGTTTTATTTATTGTTTAATTTTGTTTTTCCTGATGTGTAATCTAAATCTCCTTTTTGGTAATTTTAAACCTATTACACTTAACCTGTAGTGAATGGTAGAGGGAGCTTTGTTCTATCGCAGATCTGCCATATGTTTCAAGATCGTTATAGTCCCCCGCAGTCTTGTCTAAACAAAGCACCCTCGATTTCTTTCCCAGTACTCTTATGGTGTGGGTATGTAACTGTTCGTTCTGGAAATGAACCAGGTGGTTCACACACTCCATGAACTGCAGTGTCCAAAAGAGAAGATGGCGGATGCTGGTTATGAGATGGCAGCAAGAGAAAGTACGTGTGTGACATCATTGTACGTAGCCCACCTATCTTTATCCCTGCAAAAGATCACTACCTTTTTTTTTTTTAATTATCATTTACTGAAAGAACTAACTGGGGAATCAACTGTCTACACACTAATGTCTCTTTGTGGTTGCTAGCACAATGTAAAAGGCTTTCAATCTACCCCAGTAGTGTTGCAGTGAAAGTTTTTGATTGAAGTGTGTTTAGGCGTGCTAAATGATACATAATCTTAAAACTTCCATACGCATGTTGTTTCTGGGTATGAGGCAATGCTGGACCATGCAAAGAAACCAAACCAGGAATAAGCCAACTTAAATACTGAAAGGAGCTTATCTGCATCAGCACAGTACTCTATCTGGCTTACTTAATGCGCCTATTTCTTATCCAGATCAGCTTATTTGGTTGGATCAGATATTTGTAAAGTGCTGTTTTATGCCATGTAGATGGCACGAAGACAACAGTAGTTACAGCTGCTTTTTCCTGCTGAAGCAACACTTGGCCTTAATCACTTACGCATCTTACCTGCGTGCAGCATGCATGTTTGAGGTTTTCTGCTAATATTCGCAGCTGTCAAAATAACAGTCCTCCATATGAGATGGAAAGGGATGGTCTGAAGTCTGAGCTGTTAGCTCAGTGATTGGAGGTTTACATGTAACTTCAGTGCATTCAGTGATTTGCGTTCAGTTCTTTTTCTGAATTTTACAAACATAAGAAATAAAAGTGTTCCTCCCCTACCCATATAAAGGATAAGACATTACCATATTGTCAATTTTAGTGCTCTAAACAATTTTATTGATTTAGGGCCTTAGGTTTTGTAGCAGCATCAGAACCATTCAATACTAGAAAGTAGGCATGCAGAAAATAGGGTTCTAAATTAAATATTAATAACTACATATCTGTTCTACAGCTGCAAGCAGGATGGAGGTTCTAGAGCTTCGTTCAATCCGAGCTAGGACATGACAGCATTCATTTTCCCAGAGCTGCTATGAGAGCAGGGCTTATTTGCCTGAGCAGCTGTGGTGCTGCTGGCTCCAATGTTATATGGTCTCTACTAACATAATACAGAAATATCTGAGTGCCAGCATGCAGTATTGATGTAAATAAAGTGTTTATAGTCTTCTGGATATAAATAGCAGAGAGTGATTAAGATTTTAATTTATTACCGTGGCAACTCTAGCTGTCCTTAAGAAAAACCCTTAAATTCACTTGTATTGATGTAAGTTTCAAGAAAAAGAAAGCTGAAGTAGGATATATGAAAAACTTGTTAAGTATAAAACATGTTGTTCTTTATTTTGCTATTTGAATATAAATTATGTTGTCCTTGGTGCAGACACATCTGTCTCCAGTACCTATGAAATTGAAATATTTTCCCCAATTTATAGCATTGTAGATACTGTTCTGCTCATTTGCATGACTAGATAACATAACAAAGTGGTTTGTAACATTTCAAATTTTAAATGAAAATAAAAATTCCCATATTGGATTCAGTTTTTATCTTCTTTCTAAAATCATAAACAGGCAAAATTCTGATTAAAAATGCAAGTTGCAAAGATTTGCTTTTGTTCCCCCTCTTCTCTCCCCCCTCCCCCGATTCATAATCTAGGACTTTAAACACACAGTTCTTCCAGAAAAAGGAAATTTTAGAATTGAAGATTCAGGCCGTCTACCTGGGTAATGTTGCAGTTGTCACTGTCATCTCAGCTGTGCTTTTGAGTGCGAGGGGTGTTAACGGTCACTGTAGTAAAGTGACTGTGCTCAACACTCCTTATGCGAAAGTGTGAGACTTGCCTTGAATATGAAATTTTAGAGCAAAATCCTGTTGAAACGTTTAGGATTGTCATTTTGTTTCTTTTCTCACAGCAAACACAAGTTCAGTTTTGGGTAGCATACATGCCATTCTCCAGGGAGCAAAAGCAAGAGAAGGCTACTGTGAATGTGTTCTATTTAGCAAAGTTAAATGTACAAGTTCTTAAAATCTGTTTCTAGTTAAATGGCAAGGTGGTAATATTTTGATATTGTCAGCATTCAATTTAATTATTTGATTCAGAGGATATTTTTCATTTAAAGTGTCAGACTGACAGCGGACTACAGTGTTGCGTGTAGAAGCAGCAATATAAGCTTGTTTATGCTTCAGAGTGAAGTTGCAATTCTAACAGCAAAGGGAAGAGAGCACATGCTTTGTACGTGCTTAGCCCTTGACCAACAAGACCGTTTTGGGTTGATAATAGACTGGCCTATTCTGACCGTTGTTGCTTGTGCCAACAATGTCCTTTGCACCCTTTAAAATCATATCTTGTTGACATGCATCCTAGAAATCTGCATGGCAGATATTTCAGGGACTCTGTGACCATGCACTGAAATACAACATCCCCTTAAAAAAATCTGCAACAAGGCATCCAAGGTATACATCTGTCTCTCTTCTCCCTAGCTAGCAGTCAGGAATCTAGTACCTGAGGTGTTATTTGGTAACAAATCAAAGAGGAAGAGATCATAGGGATGAAATATGTATGCTATAAGAACTTTACTGACATGGCAAAGTCATATTTTCTAATTACTTTTACCAGCTTGAAGTTTACAAAATAAACTACTGTCTACAGCAAGACTGTCACAAAAGTGTTGGTGGTTGTGGGAAGATTTCACTCTCTTGCCTAATGCAGAAAGTCCTGAAATACAGAAGGAAAGTCAACGTTCAGCCTGTATGTTCTTTGTGGGAGAAGTGGTATTTTGTTACCAACAATGATGAAAACAGAAGGGCTCACAAGCTTTTATCCCAAGGATGCTTCTGGATAATGTCACTGATATGTCTGGCACAGTTGTGTGGTTGTAGGTATCCTGTCAACACTGACAGAGCATCTGTCCACCGACATTACCAGCCAGAGCCAGGTGCCCACCTTGTTGGGGTTGCTGCAAAACGGTAGTGAAATGTTCCTTCCAGAATACGATCCCTAACACTCTGCTAGCTCCTTGGCTGAGCTGGCTGTTAGCCCAAGCCTTTTTTTTTTTTTTTTAAACCTGTCTGTTGTTACCCAGAATGGACCTCTCTTCAGCAGCAGCTCCCAAAGTGATCTCTAATCAGCCAGGCTTCCTCTTCCTTATCAGGCAGGCCCTAAAGAAACATGTTGGGTTTGGGATTCTTTGTGTTTTTTTTTTTTTCAAGTCATTTGGCCAGTGTAAGCCAAAAGTGGACCCCTCCAGTCATGCAGTGGAACTGCTGTGAAGAAGGACTTGGTCTTCACAGCAGGCAAGCTCCGTGAGCTGATCCTAGTAACCTGAGAGGGAAGTACCCTTCATTGGATAAACAGCTGTCAATGGAACACTGGTGCAGTACTGCTGACATATATCTTCACCTTCTATTGCAAATTTATGTATACTTTTGGCACTTGATAAAACAACAAAATAGTTGCACATTACAACATAAGGGTTTTCTGTCTTGGAAAGGCCCTAATTTTCTCTCTGCGATATGTAAATGTTACCTTTAATGTGACTTGTCCTGCTGTTAGCTTCTCAAAGAATAGAGGCTGTGTCTGCATCACTTGGAGGAATATGAAGTGGAATGGAGGGTCCTGCCTCTGGGAAGCCATGAAAGAAGGGAAAGGTGAACCAACTTGCATGGGTATCATTCATAGGTGGCATTAGGACATACTGAATATATGAAGCAAGTGATTGCATTTTGCTGGACTATGAACAATTCCATGTCTTGCCTTCCCCCTGCCTTCCTCCTCCTCTGCCTCCCTCTTTCAACAGATCCACCCTTTTCTATTGTGTAATAAGTGCTGGCAAGGAGCAATATTCCTATGTGATGCCCTCATGGGGAGGGTCACTGTCCAGAAACAACGTATGAACCTGCAAACCATCAGGTTGGATGGATTTGTCATTCCTCGTGTGAATTACGAAGCGTGCAGCACATCATGATAATCCTGCCAGTACGGAAGGCAAAGCCGGTGTGTACGGAGATACCTGAAGGTCCAGTTCATGGTCACCTGGCAAAAGTTAAGGACCCACTATTTCCAATAGCTTTGATGATTGCACAGAGCAATGTTAGGCACCAGAGCAACAGAGGTAAGGCAGTGCTGCTGACAATGTTATAGTTATTGCCCCGTGTTTTAAACAGGTGCTAACTTATCACAAGAGACAGCTACTGGACTTCTGATACTGATGCGCAGTGGTGGTGTTTACAGCCAGTAGGCTTAATCTAAGTATGCATGAATCACTTCTGCTGAGACACTGCTGTCGTTCCTCTCTATTCTTTTGGTTGTGACAAATCCTGTGTTAGTCACTGGATCTCTCGTCCACAGACTGGCAGTTTTGGAGCTGATATGTGTCCCGAATTCTGTGGCCCTTGCACTAAATATTTCAGGTGCTGCCACAGACCTTGGTTATAATTATGTTAACTGTGCAGTACCGAACTGCTGTGCTGCTCATCCCTTGAACATTAGTGTTGCCTGCTTCTGGATTGCAAGAAAAGCCCAGAAAATGCAGGTTGCTGAATTGTAACATAGCATCAGGTCCAACAACTAGCTCGGGAATGTAACCTCCCGCACCCAGAAATTTATGGACACAGAAGCTGAGGGGATCAACCTGCATACCTATAATTTTTTAACAAGGGTGGATGTAAGCTGAAAAACTGCCAACAACTCAAAACTATTCAGACAACTTACTCTTTTTCTGACCAAGTTTTTGCAGATTCAGTAGCTGCCTTGCTTGTGCTTTACTAGGTGTCTCTTGAAGTTCTACTTCGTAAAAGCTCTGTTTTCTCTACCTCCACCTTGCAGATCATAGGTTGGTGCACCATACTGGCTCAAGGAGGTTTGTGTGGACATTGAAGGTAAATGGCAGACAGAGCTTAAAAAAATGGACATGGTAGATGAGAGAGGTGCCAATGAGTTGGTAGTGAGAAGAGGCCCAGAACAGACTTACCAAACTTGGAGCAAATCTTGTAAGTTTTGCCTTAGATCACGCCTTCTTCATGCCTTAGATCTTGGTTGAGCAATCTCCCTGTGATTTATTAGAGTAGGTATGAGTGGAGATATACTGATATCTTGCCACGTGGGAATGTTATGTGCATAAAGGTGAAGCAGTGTAGCCTAAATAAACCCTTGGGAATAATGTGGCAGACTGACCTAGGTGTAGTCACTGAGGCACGTGCAAACAGGGCAGTTGTGTAAATCATTGTCTCATATTTGTGACAGATGTTTTTCTAATGTGAATGCATCTGGGCAACCAAGCTCATTTTATGTAGATGTAAGCTCAAACAGGCAGCAGATAACATTTTCATTGCAAATCTAGATTTGATGTGAAGGAGCAATCTAGGCATGATGGTTTTATATCTCATTACAATGTATTTGATTCCTTCTTAAGGAGGTCTAATTGAGACAGATTATTCTACATTCTCAGCACAGTATACCAAAAGGAGAAACAGTTTATTTACAAGCAATGCACACATTTAACTCCAGAATAACTGCACTGCTCACAGCTCTGCCTTGCAACATTCTTACTACGTGTTAATATTGATGCTTGTTTAAAACAAACAAACAAGTAAACAAACTTATTAGAGTACTTAATCATACATTTAATTCCTACAGAGTTCAACTGGATTTAACCTATGTCTAATGTCTCTGCTCAGCTAAGGTCTTGATGCATTCTAAATTATTGTAATGGAATTCCAGTTTATCTGGAAAAATCAGGTAACTGTACCAGGCTACTGGAATGCCGTTCCCTGTGGAAGTCTGCAGGCAGAAACAATACCCTGTTCATGTCAATAAATTATTTGTTACTTAGTAGTACTAAGCAAAATTTGACAGACCATAGATTTTTGGCTCATTGAAGTAGGTGCGTTTAAGTGATTGCTTGGAACATATGAAGAACTTGCAAACCACTTTCGTCACATGTGTTTATCAACAGATATTCAGCTGGTGAGATGCTTAAGTGCACCAAGAAGAGGAGCCTCATTCAACTTAAAAATGGCAGTTACATAGTTAATGGCAGTATGCAATATTGAAAATTCAAGTACATGCTCTGTTAAACATTATTCTTTGTTTTGTATTAAAGTAAAAATTTAATCAGGTTTTGCTAGGCAATCAAATTCCTTGCTGTCTTCAAAAATAAATTCATTTGCTTGAAGGTTCTTGTTTGATAAAAGTCTGTGTTTAAGACAGATGTAAATCCTTACATGCATTTGCTAACATATGTTCCAAGTAATCTTTAATGTTACTAACCATAAGGGGATTTTTTGACCTTCCTCATGATCAGAAGTTTGTTTTTCCCTTTTTTGCTGTTTTGCATTTGCTTAGAGTAACAAGTCTGGTTTTACACAACTTTTTTTTTTTTTTTTTAAACTTAAAACCTTTTCCAGAAAATAATTGAACTTTTAGTTGAGAACTGATTGTCAATATTTATATAGACAACATTTCAAATAGACATTCTCTGACTCTTGTTAGCTTCTCTCACAGCTTGTGTTCGTGTGTGTCCACATTGCATACAAAGAAGTTAAAAATGGCTGAAGTTACAATAAAAGATCAAGTGCTTAAATACTGGAAAGTATCCTACAGGTTTTCTATACAACCTTAATTTGATTCTTGTGTATAAACTGATGATGATATCATTATTATGATATTATTATTATCTTAGGAAGAAGTTTTTCACTTTGAGGGTGGTGAGGCACTGNTTAAACTTAAAACCTTTTCCAGAAAATAATTGAACTTTTAGTTGAGAACTGATTGTCAATATTTATATAGACAACATTTCAAATAGACATTCTCTGACTCTTGTTAGCTTCTCTCACAGCTTGTGTTCGTGTGTGTCCACATTGCATACAAAGAAGTTAAAAATGGCTGAAGTTACAATAAAAGATCAAGTGCTTAAATACTGGAAAGTATCCTACAGGTTTTCTATACAACCTTAATTTGATTCTTGTGTATAAACTGATGATGATATCATTATTACTGAAGATGTAATGGTTTTTCCACAGGGCTTGCCTTGCTTACTTGCAGGGTGAAGAAACTCAATTAATAAATAAATTTTCAGTGTACTGCTTTCCTCACACATTTGCATGATTTATGCTTTATTCCTTGAATTCAAATGTTTTTCTACACAAACAATGAGTACTTTCCTCTTAGCTTTTTTCCAAGACACCTATGCCAATAGTGGCTTAGACCTTCAAATGAACAAAACCAAATAGATTTTCACAGAAACACCAGAAGTTCTTATTTCCATTTTGTAGATAGGGTACTGAGACTGTAAGAGTCTAAATGTCTAAGAGTCTAATTGTAGTAAATTTGCTTCAGTTAAAACAGCTAGAAATTATTTTTCAGGGTGTTGAAGCATTTCACATGTTCTAAGTATGTGTTGTTTTATTCATCATTGTGTTGTAAGAACTTTTGCAGATCAGAGCCAGAATCTTAATTTCACCAATCAGAAAATGAGAAATACATAGCAAATGGCAAACTGGACAAATTTTGCATTAAAAGGTTTGTTTAACATCACCTAGAAACTCAGTGGCAGAGCCTGGAGTAGAATCTGTTTCTGTAGAATATTGTTCAATTTTGTTTCCCTTTCTTTTTCCTTTTGACCTTGTAATAAAGCTCATAGATCTTTAATCACCACGTATCCCTAGTTCATTCCTCGAGTGTACTCCATCTGGTAAGCTGAATGAAGCAGGGTCCTTCGGGAAAAATACCTTCTGATTATGTAATTAAGGACTGTACTGCAGTGCATATGCACAAGGGGGCAACTTGCTTCTGCTATGATTAAAGAAAAGTTATTTGTCTTTGGAGAACGGGGCTAGTAGGAGAAAAAAGGAGGATGAACTTGGGAACTGTTAACTTAAATTTGTGATTGTTTTGAAGGGAATATTTTATTAAAGATTCTTCTGAAGGACAGGGGATTTCTTTGAGGGTAGGGGATATGAGATGATGTGTTGAGAAGACCAGTCTTTGGAGTATGCTTTCTGCAGGTTTCAATTTACTTCATTTTCTAAAAGAAACTAATTCTGAATTGATTTGCTTTGAATAACCTGTTACAAATTTGGATCTGTCAACTGCATGAATTATCTAGATTCAATAGTTATTGCTTGAGGATGACTGGGCAGGAATTTAGTGCTTGGCAGACCAAAAGGTTGAAGGAACCATTTATCTGGCAGGAGTAAATTTTAAATTCTGTCTGAGGATATGCTTTACTCCAGTTTGCAGTAGATGCATGTCAGCAATCTGGCTTGCTGTGGTACAGCTATGTGCTCTGTTTTGTAGGCACCTGGTTTGTTTCCTTCCCAACCACTTGTGTTTGGTTTTATTCTTTGCCTACAAAATGTGTCTAACAAGAAAGACAAAGGAAGGTGCCTCAAGTAGAATCAAGGGTGTATGGTTCAACACAGATGGTTCAACATAAATATAATAACAGACCAAGAGCTTAGAAACTAAGCAGGTGAAGCAGACAAGGGATAATAGACAAGAAGCAGCAGTGTCTTCATTTTACAGCTACAAGATGTAGCGTCCACTACTGACTGACACAAACTTTGCATCAGGTAGGGCAAATCATAAACTCTTTGCTCATCTCACCACTTCGGACCTTTCACTCAAGAAAAATGAGAGCAGAAGCTTTCCTTTTATTTTTCTTGTGAAGGAGTAATAAAAGGATGTAACAACTTTATTTATGGGTCAGTTTTTAAATAGGGTATCTTTTCTGAATGAGGGAAAGGTATGTCCCATGTTACTGTGTAATACAAATTGGGTGGTTGGTCTTGGTCCTCCTGTAATTAGGTAAATTCTATTGAGTGTCTAACCAGTGTACTTATATGTAGATAAATAATGAAATATAAGAATAAGAAAGGGTCATTTTTATTCTAAATGAGGAATTACTTTACCAGTAATGCCTAAACACCTAATTAACAGGAAGTCTGGGGATGGTGGATTACAGAGGACACTACAGAGCCTACCCATGTCCTCTGCAATCCTTTGGCTGGACTAAAGGACAAGTTAGGGAACCAGCTGCTGGTCAGTAAGAGATTGCTCCAACAAGTCAGTCCTAGACATAACTACCAATATTTGGGGCTAACAGGGGAAGAAATTCATTAATGCACCAGATTCCCACTTGCATGTCTGAGTGCAATACTGGTTGGTCATACGGGGTTGAATGCGGACCGACATGACACTTTGGCTGAGTCAGAGCAGGTGCAAGTGAAAAGTGCTTGCAGAAAACCAAGAAGCCACATTCGACTTCGCACAGTCAGTGGTCCTGAAAAGAGTCTGGATCCCTCACCCACAAGGGACACCCAAACTCAATGAATTTCAGCGCTGCTTGCCTCCTTTAGGCCACAGCAGCCGCAGCAGGAAGTTGTGGATAGCCAGGAACTAATGTCACTGGTGACTTAATCCTTCTGAAAGGAAGTTGAATCCCTAAAAAGGGATGTGTATACAGAGCTCCACTTTGCAGATCAACCCAAGTTTGTGGGAAAATTACAATGCTTGTTTGAGAATACTTAGTTTGAGTCACTTCAATGTTTAGCAATTTATGTTTGTTGTTTGGTATCCAAGGTTCCCTTGCCTGAGTCCTTTCCTTCCTTTTCTTTAGTTAAACATGGTTTAATTCTCTATGGGAATAAACACTTTTTTTTTTTTTCATTCCCACTTTAAAAAAAAAAAAAAAGTCCTTGATTTCCTGTTATTCTGATGTGTAATAGCTTAGAAATTTTAGGGCTCATCCTCAGTCGTTGTCTTGGCCACAGGGTGGCAGCACTAAGCATCAGGCCCAGGCCTCTTTATCGCAAGGGTTCACCAGGACCTAGAGGAAGGAATGAGGAGCACCAAACCCTCCGATGAGCCCCAGATGCAACTGTAGGGCTCTCTATATCTCCTTTTCTTTTTGTGTGGAGTCTCAGTTCTTAAGCAGAGTGTAAATTCTAATTTCAGGTGTGTTAACAAATGAAGTCTCTGACAGGTTGCTACAACTTCACATCAGTGCCCCAAAACAATGATGGTGTTAACTTTTGCTGAAAGTGGGAGGAAGTAAGTATTCAAGAGAAAGAAAGGACTTTCTTTAAGCTGTTAGGGAGGAAATCAAATAGGATGCAGCAACTAATAGATGAGGAGAATGAGTTTTCCAAATTCATTCCAGAATTTGCTACAGAAGAGTGAATAAGTGAATACCAGCGACAAGTACTTCAAATATATTTCAAGTATGAAGGATGAGAAAAAAAAATAATTTTCATTACAGTTGGTAAGATGCATTTTACTTAAAAAAATATCTTATTGTTCTCACTTGAGAACAGCTGAAGTTACCTTCTCTGAGATAATGCTATTTTTAGTGATGTATTAAAATACTGTATTTTAAGTATAGTGATTTTAGAATTATGATTAAAAATGTAACAGTACTACCCTATGCCTTATAAAATATACTATAAAACTTCAAATGCACAATATATCTGAATTTTGGAGAACTTCAGCATTCATGAGATGTTCTTTAGACCAGTAAAGTATGACTTTACTTTTCTTCCTCTGAAGAAATGCTTTCATATTGTAAAAAAAGTATTTATTCTAGAATATGGCCAGTGTTGTTCTATCAAAAGACTCATGTATTATCAATGAATGGAAAATATTTAATGGTTCTTTGGTTCTTCAAACAAGCCAGGGTTTTCTCTTTTTTAAGGCTTGCATTCAGACAAATAAAGGATGACAAACCCCATTTATTCAAAATTTAAATTCTGCTGCAAATGGTGTGTTTTGCTTGCATTTATTATGATTCTTCTGTTCTTTTATAATCCTAGCAAGAATTATATCCTGGGTTTTATTAGTGTTTAACGATTAGGAATCCTGGTAAGAACAAGTTAAAGATCCCCTTAAATGCCCTGTAAATATTCACTTGAAACCTATTTTACGTAGTGTGCCTGCTAGCAAGGGTGATTTATAACTGACCTATAAAGGAAAAGACTAATGCATCTAAATAGAAGCAGCCACAAGTAATTTACAATGTGCAGAATGCACAGAACCATATCCTCTATATTACGTTGTCTCAGATACCTTCATTTAAGCAGACTCAGTCAAATTCTCCCAGCTATGAATTATGAAAGAGATAATTCTTTTCAGAAAACAAGCTGTTCTCACAGAGTATCGATGGCTTTTCATCATTATCATTTTAAATGGCAGTTTCACAACTGAATGAGCGACCATGTTTTCACATAAACTATTTAAACACTGTCATCCTGAATTTTACTAAACTGCATTGGTACTCATCTTCTCCTGAACTCGTGTTCTCCTGAACACAGAAGACGCAGTTTTATACTTTGCACGTCTATGAATGTTGTCTTTTTAAATCGACACATGAATTGCATGTCTGTGTTATTATTATTTCTTTAAAGTAAGCACCCTACTCCACAGTAAGTATTACACCAAGAAAAAATAGTTAAGCTTACTGTGAGAGAAAGTACAGCATGCAAAGGTGTTTCCCCCAAACACTAAGGAATAACTGTATATAATCACACTAAGAAATTGTCCTCTGAAGTAGACAGATAAAGGTAAAGAAGGTGGAAAGGAAGTGTGTGAACTTCACTGGGACAGGTACAACATGTGCTATTCGAGTTAGATTCAGTAGACAATTACCTCTGAAGAAACCTAATCTGGCATTTTTTCAGTGGCTGGACAATTTATTTCTATTTTTGTGGAGTATGAAAAATAAGAATAGGCCATATACTGCATATCTCTTATGGTGGATTCTGAGATAGAAAAGTCAAAGTCAAGTGTGGCATACATAAAACAGCTTAATGGAATGGGCATTATTTGTTTTTGTAGGTGAAAATTCTGTGCACAATCCTTACCTGAATGAAAATATGTTTGTTTTCCATATTATTAACATTTCAGGTTTTGGTAATTTTCAGCATGGAAATTCCTGTAGCTCAGCATACAGTTTTGAAATGGAAACTGGAGGGTGAAGAAAAACTATGAAGACATGGATTAAAATCTGTGAATTTGCACTAAATAATGTAAAGTGCAGTTTGACCCAAAATCTTTACAGAAATAAGTAGATAATTGTCAATAATGGGCTCAGTTGTAAGGGGTTTGTTAGCACTAAAACCTGACATTTTCTGATGCCTTTTTTCCAACTGATGGGTAGGCATGGCTGAATCTTGCCATGATAGAGTTACGAGTGACTGTAAGTACTGCAAGGGTCTGGCTGTAGCTTAACCATTCTTTTTCAGGCTGTTAAACCTTTCTTCATGTTGCGACAGTGGATCTTTAATCAACATATTTATTCATCCAGATTGCATCTGAAAAACAGAACACCCAATAAGGTGATTACTGTGCTTGGGAAACAACTAAAAAGAACCATGTAAAATTCAACAGAGTACATGTGTAAGAAACATCGCCTTGAAGTTAAATATTTTTCACTGTCTGCTGCTCTATGAAACACTTTTTATTCATGTATGTTTTAATTCTTTACTGTATGATAATGCTTTTTATGTATAAATATCATCAGTATTTTCAAGGACTGGAATACGTTGTACTGATTCTTTTTGTTTCCACTGTGATAGTAAACTGAATTAATAGAAATAACGTCGCAGGTGCTTTGTCATTCATTCATGTTAAAGTAGAGAAAAATGCATTTATATTCAAAATGGATGCAAAGAACTAAAATTAAATTAATCTTGCTGACATCCTAGATGAGGCTAGGAAAGTTACAATCAAGTTTAAATTGGGATCGTGATGAGATTAGGCCTTCTGTAGCCTTATTGTTGTAAGTATATAAGGAAAGAAATTTACACGCAGTATTTTATCATCTGATGTCCTGCATCTCTTAAAAACAGATTTTACAGTCACAATTATGGAATACGTATTTTCAAAGTCCTTTTCTTCTCAGCAGTGTCCAAATCTAAATTACCATGTCGTTGTATTTAGATTCTAACAGTGCACTTCTATTTAAAAATATCCACCCTTATCTCTTAAATAGTGCACTATTGTTTTTAGTTTCCTGTTTCTCTTTGATCTAAGTTCATTGTTGAGAGCTTGCTTCATTTTATGTTTACTCTGCTGAGATAGATCTTTGAAAACTATCTATTTCTTCATCAAATCCTTTTTTTTACGATTGGGAGACCCCAAGTTACCAATACCTTTCTTTAGTCAGGATGAATCCTTTCTGTTTCTTCTGCAGTAGCTGGTGGTTTGCTTGTGTACTTAATTTCCTATTATTCCTCTTCTTGTGTGAACTGCTTTTCTAAGAGCAGTACCATTGCTTTTGTAAAAGTGTACTGGGTGGAGTGTACTGGTGGCTGTCAAACCCCAGACACTGATAGGACTTCAATGAGCACAATAATGATTAATAAATGAAATTGTAACTTGAATACAGCTAGTGCTGTATACAATTAGTATGCATGAGCATTCTTACACAGTCTGTAAGTTAGTTCATGCTATTGTTGTAATGCAGGAAGTTTGCAAATATTTTCATGTGCTTAGTTGTATTTCACACTACAGTATGATTTCTAAACATACCATTATGATATGCAGGTGATAACTACTTCTGTGTTACTCTGTAGTGTGCAAATGACCAAACTTTGATTTGTTTGCATCTTTAAAAGTTGGGAAGAGAAATACAACCACACCATCAAGAAAAAGGTAAGAATTAGAATCTGATGAGTCATAGAATATCTCAAGTTGGAAGGGACCTATAGGAATCATCAAGTCCAACTCCCTACTTGTCGCAGGACTACCTAAAATTAAACAACCCAAAAGCATCGTCCAGACACTATTTGAACTCTGACAGGCTTGGTGCTGTGACCACTTCCCTGAGGAGACTGTTCCAGTAACCAGCCACCCACTCAGTGCTGGCTTATCCAATGTCCATCCTGAACTTCCCCTGATGCAGCTTCATTCCATTTCATTGTGTCCTACTGCTGATCACCAGAGAGAGGAGATCGGCACCTCCCCTCCACTGCCTTCCTTGAGGAATGTGTATATTGCAATAAGTTCACCCCTCAGCCTTCTCATCTCCAAGCGGGGAAGGGTCAAGACAACAAAAATGAAGGGACAAGAAAAAAGAATGAAATGAACAGAGCAACATCACTGATTGCACATTGGATTTTTGGTCCAGCATTTTAAGTTTCATTACTGTTTTGAACACAGAACATATTGAAGCCGAAATGTTTTTATTGGCACTGACACTCATTCGTAATCCATTTCTAAACTGGGATTTCTGCTTTTCTCTTATCGCCTCACTTCTCAACATTTGGCTGGTCTTCAGCTCCTTTTACTCATTTCAACACTGTTGAATTCAGTGAATTCTGAGAATAGCTATAGGGCAGTCATTTTCCATTTCATTAGTTCCCATAAGATCCCATACTTAATGTAAGCATATTTTTCCAGGTGCATCATTGCTGTCACAGAGCTTTCCTAATAGATTTCAAACAGGACCCAGGTGCTGGAAACAGGAGGATGGTCATTTTATTCTTTGAGAGAAAGAAAAAGACAGAGCCTGCTAGAAAGAATGCAAGGATTTTGTTTCCTTAAAACACATTTGGAAAGACTTCATAAAAAAGGGAATTGAAGGAGCCAGGGGTCGTTTGTGTATATTTAAATGGCATTTAGTATTTCCTACTCTGTTTCACTATACTGCTTCATAAATAATTTTCTATTTTTCAAATCACACCATGTTCTTTGAAGACCATTTTTTTACTTCACATATTTGTGTTGCTTTTCAGGGCTAGATTCTTGAAAGGATTTAAAATAAATCTTAAAAGTAACTGCTATTCTCTTTATCTTAGTGCAACATCTAGTTTAATAAAATTTTTTCTCAGTTGCTGCCCATTCCTGCAAAGACACAAAACGGAGCATCCCAGTTTTCAATCTTGAAGTAATTAAACTACCTGAAGGCTTAGTGTTGCTATGCAGTACATCTCAGCACAGGCTCAGGTTCTGCACAAAACAGTATGAGGAGATGGTACACCACCTCTCCGAGCCAGTAGCTTCCATGAAAGGTCAGGCAAATGGCTCCTGATGCTGGGAACACAATAAGCCAAGGAGTTTGAGACCTGTGACAGATTTTGACTGAGGTCGGGCAACGCCATGTTCTTTGTAAAAAATGCTTTCCCTGTCTTATCCCCTTCTTACTTCAGCTGCTTGATTTTCCCAATTCTTGTTTTGTCATGGCAGTATAGTCTATGAATCTCCTGTGATCAGCTACACATTTTGTCTCGCAACTCGTTAGCAGTTTGTCTAGCTCCTGTGCAAACACAATCTCTGTTCTCTCAGTTGGTAGAAGCTAGGACATTGTTTCAAACTGGAAGAGGGTAGATTCAGATTAGATAAAAGGAATAATATTTTTACTCTGATAGTGGTGAGGCACTGGAACAAATTGCCCAGAGAAGTTGTGGATGCCCCATCCCTGGAAGTGTTCAAGGTCAGGCTGGATGGGGCTTTGAGCAACCTAGTTTAGTGGGACGTGTCCCTGCCCCATGGCAGGGGGGTTGGAACAGATGATCTTTATAGGTCCCCTCCAACACAAACCATTCTATGATTCTAATTTACAATAAAACCCAGTATTCAGTCAGCTGCTTCTCCCAGGAGGAGGGTATCTGTTTTGTGACATATATAGTCCTCTGAAAGAGAAGTTTCTTCCCAAAGAAAAGTGTCTTATGTCTCAGGCAGTTGACAGCTGTCTAAAATGAGGTCATTGCTATGTTTTAGGAAAAAAATAACACTGTCCATGAATACGCTTCATGTGCAATAAACATACCCTCAGTGATCAGGTATTTACAGAGTGTTGCGTAATAATTGGAGTAGTGTATTGGTACAATACATTTTTATGCAGGTGAACAGTTTTTTTTTTTTAAAAAGCAGATGTATTATTTGGATTTTCATTAGAGTATTAAGGATGTATTTTAGCTGGAATTTTTATTGTTGACTGTGTGACATGTCAGCAAGATCGCAAGCTGTTTATGTATTCTGGGTACAGATTTGTAAATATGGGAACTGTCTCAGGTGTGAATATGTTGTGTCAATGTCACTGAATCTTCCCAAGTTTAATGTATCTGTGCTATAACCAAGTCAAGAGGGATGGAATAGGGAATCTATATTCAGAGATAGTTGAAATTCCACCCAAAGTGTTATGTACACTTTCCACAGAAATTACAGTGGTTACATAAAAGGAAATGAACAAAGGTATTCGGCTATGAACACATTTTCAGAACATTTCATTTAGCAAATTTCAGAACAAATTTGATTCTCATCAGTCATGTTCTGTAGCTTTTAAATCAGCAAAGGTTCAAAACAACATCAGATTAAATATTCTGTGGGAAGCATTTACAGATGCTGGAACTTACCATACTCCTAAGGGCCCCTGAGACAGTTCTGCTCAGTTTATACTCTCCAGACAATTTTAAGGCATAGTTCAGGAGTTAATATGGGTCAGAACAGCATGGTTATGTTTCAAACAGATATTTTGCAAGGTTTTGTATGAGGAAAAAAAAAATTACCCTATTGGATAGAAAATAAATATGGGATCATTGGAGACACTTGTCAAAATATTTCAATATGGGGATGACTGTGGAGTATCCAACTGTCAGAAATCGCTACCCATCACTACATAAGAAAAGTATTCATTTGGAAATGTTGTTAGCCAAATATATAATATATTGAAGATAAATTTTATATGGAAAAATGTTTATTTCAGCAAAAAATATTTTCTATTTTTAGAAATGTTTTATAACTCTTGGTTTCTTTCCAAGCAAAAAAAGTCACACTTTTTTAACTTCCTGATATGAAGCACAATTTCCAGTCTCAAGTAGGCATTTGTGCTTCCATTTTATGTCTTAATTTGATTTGATATTTTATTTGACATACTGACTCAAATATTCAAATGTTTCTTTAAAGTAATGAAATGTTTCATTTTAGTGAATTCTGAAAAATAATGTCAGAGAGTATTTCCGTCTGCAAAATGTCTGTCTATTTCAATTTTGTCCTAATTTGAAAGAACAACAATTATTGTGCTATTGGAAATTTCCAAAGAGCAAAAATGCCATTGTATGAGCTGGTCAGCCTTTTGTTTACTTACCTCCAACCCTACAAGTCTGTTTCTTTTTCAAGAAGTACAAGCCTAGAAGAGGTTTTCAGGAAATTCAATTACTGAAGGCAAATCTGAGGGTTTGCTTGCACAAGCTTGATGCTGTAGTTCCAACAAGCCTGATTTTTAGACTTCAAGCAAGACATTGTTGGGCTCAGCACATCTGGAACTAGATTTTAAGAAAATACTCATTCCCATTTAGGCTGTTAAATAGCTGATGGATTTTCAGAAAAATTCAGCTCTTATTGTGGTACTGATGGTCTAATTTTTGATAGTGGGATAGAGGTTTAACAAGCATGTCTGTCTGTAACGAACTTTCTATTAAAAACAATAATAGCTATCTTTGTTCCAAAAATGTAGCTGTAGACCTATAGATAGACTTGAAGGGGTTTAGCCAGACTCTGAGCTGAAAAGTGAATCATACTAAATATAATACTAAAATAAATCTGAATAAGCAACCAAAATATGTGTTTGGCAGCAGAAATGTCAGGGATTTTATTGGGGTTTTTTTCACTTCTCTTTCTGCTGCATCTGTCTGTGACGGGAGATGAGATGACCAAATTGTCAGAGAAATACACAATCAGAGCAGGGTAACACACAGGCAAAGTCTCAGCTTCCTCCTCTCTCTACCCCAGTGCTGGCCACACAGCCACCTCAGCTGTGATCATGGCGTCAGTAGTCAAAAGATGGAGTAGGGTACAGATGCTGGAAATTCCCCAGGAATTGGAAATATGAGGGCTGGCATTTCTTCCTCTATGCGTGAGTGTGTTTACATACAGAAGGGGAGTACTCTTTCTTATAGCGATCTTTTTGTCCTCTATCGTTGACCCTATAATTAATTTTGGGGGCAACACATCACTTTATTACATATCATTTGCATGTCCACATTTAGTAGCATTTCCTAGCACTTTTTGCAGATCCTGCTTAACTCATATTTTTTCATCCATTCTCTTTCTCTCCCTCCACCTTTCCCTCAAAGGGTACAGCGCTCTTCTGTATTAACACAACTTTTCACCCTTCTTGGACAAAGCCAATTGCATTATTCTTGAAAATATTTGGCTCTGTGACTGCACTTGTGTATTGTTTACTCAAGAACATGCCCAAAGACTTTGCTGCCACGTTATATCTGGCACACAAAGAGTAAACCTGTTCAGCAATTGCATGGAACACTTCTTGAGGAAATGTTGAGAACGGCTGTGCTATGGCTTGTTCAAGGAGATAGGCAAAATAGGATGCAGCTTAGGGGCTGGGAAAAAAAGATAATTCCTTCCCTTCTTCCCCACAGAAAGCCAACCATATTTATCAGTTCCAGCCTTCCAAAAGTCTTTGTAAGCTTTGATTTCTCCTATTCACCTTTGTCACTCTGAGATTCTCCTACTGAGGCTTGCCAGTACTCTTCCGGCTCTTTGAATGTCACCTGAAGGTGAATACTGCTGTTGAAGAATGTTTGCTATATGACAATTCAACCTAAGTGATATTGCTGAGAAAGGTTTGTCAAACATTAGCTGTGACTGTGACTTAGATCTACGAGCTACTAATTAAACACTCTAAAAATGGCAGATTAATTTTGCTAGTTCATTGTGCTAATTCTTCAGACTGGCAGTGTCCTGACAAACTTCTCCCTTCTTTCTCCTGTCATTTCAGGAAATGGAATAGTTCCACAATAACAGATGAAGAGTGACACTGAATCCTATTATCTTATTTTAGTTGTTTGTCAGGTAGCAGAAATGAAAGTGCCAGGACACAAACTACTGGTAAACAGACCAGAAGAAATGTTAGACATCAGTGGACTACTTTCTGCCCCTATTGCAAAACCTTGGAGATTGTAGAAATGACTGTAGATTTACCTGTGTCATGTCCTGGAATGTGCTCTAACAAATGTTTGTTTCCTCTCCAGGATGAGCCCAGCATACTCATAGTGAGACAAAATAAAAAAAAAAAACAAACAAAAAAACAATCCAAACCCGCAAAGCTGGACATCAAAAGCAGCAACTCTGTATGCTGATGTAGTGAAGAATGGAATAGGAAGCTAAGAAATATATATAATTTCATAGTTTAAAAACCATTAGAGTTTTACTGAAAAGGAGTAAACATTCATCAGTTTGAAAGGGTGGCTGATTGCCTAAATTGTAAGTATAAGCTTTCCTCCAGCCTTCAGATGCTTAAAATTTCAATAACGTACATTGCTGCAAAGTTTTGTTAAATTAGCTATTCTGGATGCCAGCTTCTCAACCAAGAGGAAAAAACTGTGCTGTAAACTGTTTTGGAATAGGTCAGACTCCTGAGGACTTGTTCAAACCTTTAGCAGACTGTATTTATAGAAGTGATGGGCAAATATTTAGTTTACAAAGAGATGTGATATTATTTCTGCTCACCTGTTTCTTATTTCCCTCTGACACAGAGTAGTTACTTCATATAAAGCAGTTGTGTTTGTTTTATAATTAAGTGGGGGTAGAGGAGGATGGATGGAAGGATGGATGGATGGATGGATGGATGGATGGATGGATGGCTGTTAGTTTGAACTACCCCAGACAGGAATGGGAGTGTTTACGTGACTGGTCTTCAGGAAGAGATGAGGGGACAGTGACAACCAGCTACAGCTGTGGTGAACACCTTGGAATGAGAACGTTTCCAGCCAGCAGAGTTAACCTCAGAAGAAGATGTCAGGCAAGAGTTTCATATTCTTTTGCGTGAGAAAATAAGTACACATCTTAAGGAAAGCTTACATTCTCTGGAAAAGGGGGTTGGCAACTTACAAGGATTACCAAGATATAACGAAGCTATGTAGGGGGAAAATTAGAAGGGCCAAAGCTCAATCAGAACTCAGCTTGGCCACTGCAGTTAAAGATAATAAGAAGAGATTCTTTCAGTATATCAATAGAAAAAGGAAGACTAGGGAAAATGTAGGCCCACTGATGAATGAGACGGGCGCCCTAGACACAGAGAAGGCAGAGTTACTGAATGTCTTCTTTTCTTCAGTCTTCACTGCTAAAGCTGTCCCCCACGAATCCCGTACCCTGGAGGCAAGGGGGAAGGTCTGGAGAGAGGAAGATTTTCCCTCAGTTGAGGAGGACTGGGTCAGAGACCACTTGGCCAAGCTGGACATCCATAAGTCCATGGGCCCTGACAGGATGCACTCACGAGCACTGAGAGAGGTGGCAGATGTTATTGCTAGACCACTCTCCATAGTCTTTGAAAGGTCATGGGGAACAGGAGAGGTGCCGGAGGACTGGAGGAAGGCCGACATCACTCCAATCTTCAAAAAAGGCAAGAAGGAGGACCCAGGGAACTACAGGCCAGTTAGTCTCACCTCTGTCCCTGGGAAGGTAATGGAGCAACTCATTCTGGATGTCATCTCCAAACACGTTGAGGAACAGGAAGTTATTGGACGTGGTCAACATGGATTTACCAAGGGTAAATCATGCTTGACCAGTCTGATAGCCTTCTATGACATTATAACTGGTTGGCTGGATGAGGGGAGAGCAGTAGATGTCATCTACCTTGACTTCAGCAAGGCTTTTGACACTGTCTCCCATAACATCCTCATTAGGAAGCTGAGGAAGTGTGGGCTGGATGAGGTGGCAGTGAGGTGGATTGAGAGCTGGCTGTGTGACAGAACTCAGAGGGTTGTGATCAGTGGCACAGAGTCTAGTTGGAGGCCTGTAACCAGTGGTGTCCCCCAGGGGTCAATACTCGGTCCAATTTTGTTCAATCTATTCATTAATGACCTAGGTGAGGGGACAGAGTGTATCCTCAGCAAGTTTGCTGATGATACCAAACTGGGAGGAGTGGCTGACACTCCAGAGGGCTGCGCTGCCATCCAGCATGACCTGGACAGGCTGGAGAGCTGGGCAGAGAAGAACCTAATGAGGTTCAACAAAAGCAAGTGCAGGATCCTGCACCTGGGGAAGAAGAATGCTAAGCACCAGTATAGGTTAAGGGTGGACCTGCTGGGAAGTAGTTCTGAGGAGAAGGATCTGGGGGTGCTGATAGATAGTAAATTATCCATGACCCAGCAATGTGCCCTTGTCGCCAAAAAGGCCAATGGAATCCTGGACTGCACAGGGAAGAGTGTGTCCAGTAGGTCGAGGGAGGTCATTCTCCTCCTCTACTCTGCACTGGTGAGGCCACGACTGGAATACTGTGTCCAGTTCTGGGCTCCCCAGTTCAAGAGGGACAGGGAACTGCTGGAGAGAGTCCAGCGTAGGGCAACTAAGATGATTGAGGGATTGGAGCATCTCCCTTATGAGGAAAGGCTGAGAGAGCTGGGACTCTTTAGCCTGGAGCAGAGAAGGCTGAGGGGAGATCTTATTACTGTGTACAGGTATCTAAAGAGTGGGTTGAGGTAGGATGGAGCCAGACTCTTTTCAGCGGTTCCCAATGACAGGATGAGGGGCAATGGGCACAAGCTGGAACATAGGAAGTTCCGTTCAAATACATGAAAAAACTTCTTTACAGTTAGGGTGACAGAGCACTGGAACAAGCTGCCCAGGAAGGTTGTGGAGTCCCCTTCTCTGGAGATTTTCAAGACCCGCCTGGATGCAGTCCTGAGTAATGTGCTCTAGGCAATCCTGCTTTGGCAGGGGAGTTGGACTGGATGATGTCTAGAGGTCCCTTCCAACTCTGAAAATTCTGTGATTCCGTGATCTGTGTGGAAGCCCAATTTCACCACGTCAGTTCTACCTATCGGGTTTACAGGCAGATTTTTGTGCTTGTGTGGAACACCAGTAAAAAAGAAACTAAATCTGCAGCACAGCTTGTAGGCTCAGATCCAAAATCTGTAAAATATGATCAAGTGCTTTGGGATGGAGGTCAGACATAATATACTCACATTATTCATGATACACTTTAACATCTCAAGAATTTCCATTATTGTTAGTGATCTTTATAAATCTGAAACATCTTATCAAAACAAAGAGGTGAGACAGGAATATTTGCCTTTGGACTTTTTTCTTCAGCTTGTATTTTCTTTCTGATTCATGTGCTCAGACACCTCTACAACCTCACCTTCCAAAGTCTTTTTGTTCTCAGAAATGAACATAGCTGACTGCATAGGTGAGATGCAGATTGTGAACTTTTTACACAGTGCATTGCATTTACACTTTCGTCAACAGGTCTGTCATTCCCAGACAGATACTTGTGATGCCAAAAGCAATGACAAAGACTTATTGGCAATGCCTGCAGCAAGCTCACAATGTAAGACAAATGGACAGATTTTTATCAATTACTGCAACGAGTTTGGCAAAGATAAATCACACATTTTTGTTGAATTACCTTTGTTTCACTAAGCAATGCCTCTTTTACTGAATTTTGCACTATGAACAAAATAATGTGTCTTTAACATTTGATTATTCTCCAGCTCTTTCTTTTTCCTTGTTGATTTTGTAAGGTAGCTGCTCCGACTATAAACTATCCATCCATACAATGGCCTTTCATGCTTCACCAAGGTTTAAGCACTTTTTATATCTGCTCTTCATTGTCCCCTGCTTGGCCTGCCTTAAACTGGACCCCTAGGGATCAAAATGCTGCATAAGCAATCTCTTTTAGTATTCCATGGCTTATCATATAACCCCTTTAGGATTTCATTTTGTATTTCTCTCCAGCAGGAAACAGGAATAGATTCTGTAAATCTCCTTTTATAATGTCTTCTATTTATTACACACGTCTAATGGAGCTGCACATCATACTTTGTTTACTTCAGTGCACATGTTTAATAACCTGCTATATATTGGAGAGCAAACACGGGTCCAAGAGCCTTTGCTTTCACCAGTGTGGTTAGTTACATTAGTAAGGCTGAAGATGCTTCTGTATGTGAGCACATGTTCAGAATTGGACAGGTATAATGAATATTTCTGTATTAATAAAAATCCTGAGTGTCCCAGCATTCTTTTCTGTCTGAAGCTGTTTTTAACAACGGAACAAGTCCTTTTTTAGATTGTGTGTCTCAGAAAAGGGCAGCTTCATGAGTAGTTTGCGGTAAGCATGTCTGTAGTATTTATCAAAAGTCCACATCCACAAAAACTACTAGTTAATGAGAGAGTGAGAGGACATGTAGAAAATAGACTTCCAGACAGTTAACTTATCCAGACATAACTATTGCCCCTCTTCCCCTTCTTAGCTACATTACTTACATAAACACATGCACACACACTATGGCATTAGTTCAGTAGTTTTCTGTGTGAATGTGCATCAGAAATTAAGACTACATGAGCAACATACATATTTCAGTGAGCTATAATTTCCACTACATTTGTAATGATTTCTATTTCTCTTCAAGAAAATAAGCTGGCACTTCATTTCATATACAGTAGGTCACAAAAAGCTCTCTCACATCCTTCCCAGTGTCCTTCTGGCACTATTTGCATAGTATTATACAGGAGACATGTTGCTCCTGTGTTCCAAATTCAGTAAAAGCTTTATCTACTCGTTTGGTGATTAATAAAAATAAAAAATATCTATAATCTGCCAACTCCACAGTCTACTTTCTGTTTCTGTCAGAACATTTAATATGAGGAAGATTCAGCAGGACAGAATAAGAAATATTCAAGGAAAAAGAAGGACAAGACCCTGCATAAATGTTAGCCTTGCAGATAATAGCCATTCTTGTCTCCTTTGAAGAATATTTAATTTATTTTTATTTTCATATTCTATATTTTAAACTTCTTCAAACACTTGAAATTGGATTTTGGTTTCTGAGTGTGAGTTTATACTGGGTAACATTCAAAATCAGGGATTTAACAAAAATCTGAATTACTGATATCTCATCATGATGGAGAGTATTATGCCTTTGGATCTACATTACCAAAAACTGCAGTATTCCAAAATATGTTTTGGAAAGAATACAATGCATAAAAATTAATAAATACACATATGCATTGCAAACATTTTGTGCCACTTGACGGACTTTAAAGATTGTTTTTATGCTTGATAGAATACTATTCCCTAGTGTTCTTAATTGTATATAAATTTCACCTTTTTCAGTCATCTTTCAGTTTAATAACAATTACTGTAAAGCTGAATAATGTCGTTGTGCAATTTCTTGATGCAAAAAATTATTCCCAGTAGAATGAAACATTATAAATGGTCCAAAAATAACATCTGTGTTTTTCTTTGTCTCTCAGCTGGATTACAGTGTACTGCAAAGGAAATATTATTGTAGGTAAATTCCTGCTTTTAGCCTGGATTTCTAAGGAAACAAGATTCATGACCACATAATCTGCATACGTACAAAAGTCCTTCTGCTAGCCTCTCTTAGTAATGAAAGATACTGGCCGATTTCATCTAGGTATGACACAGAGAGAGAGAGTACTTGAAGGCATTATCTTCCTATAGATATAAAAAAAAAAAAAAAGGGGGGGGAAAAAAGAGGTAGTCAAGTGGAGAAGAGAACCCTAGAGAAGAGGGAAAACTACAAACTTAGCCTATTAAACTGAATGCAATGTATGCATAAGGGATACATTGGAAACCAGAATGTATTAGTTCCACTGAATATGAAATTGCTTTTTTCCTTTGGCCAAAATAGCCGTACATGTTCCTATAAAATTGCACAAGCTGATATTATGTATGAAGACTCTCCTGCAGAAACTGCAGAAACATTGTACACAACAGTCATGTTGACTTTAGTGAGCACAGCAGGTATGCAAACATTTGAAGAAAGTTTTATTTCAGTGAAATTAGACTACCTGGTTCCAACAATTCGGGTTTTGTGGATGATAAAAATCTCAACAGCTTTCCAGTTGAAAATTTTTTCAAATTATAACCTCGTGTAAATGTGTTTTTCTTAATTTTTTTTTTTGGTCCATAATTCCAATGTAATTAATATTTGGTAAAGAAAGTTCTTAAGAAGCAGAAACAAATTTTAGACATTTTAATAATTCACTGTTCTCTGCTGTGGTCTGAAGAAATATGCCAGACTTTTTGGAAAGGCCTGTACCTAACAAGTACTCAGTGACTGTCCATCTAAAAGGACAGACTTTTATTCAAATTAAATTTATATATGTGATAAAAGACCATGCTCTTAGTAGGCAGAAGGGTCATTTATTTCTGAAATATTAGCAATAAAATTTGGCCAAAAACATAGATATATTGTGGGTACAGTATGAATATGTAAAATAGATTAGAATAGAGTATTTCTGTTGGAAAGAACCTAAAATGACCATCTGGTCCAACTGCCTGACCACTTCAGGGCTGAAAAGAGTTAAAGTATCTTATTAAGGGCATTGTCCCAATGCCTAAAACACTGACAGGCTTGGGGCATTGACCACTTCTCAAGGAAGAATGTTCCAGTGTTTGACCAATCTCTTGGTAAAGAAATGCTTCCTAATGTCCAGTCTGAGCCTCCCCTGGCACAGCTTTGAACCATTCTCACATGTCCTGTCACTGCATCCCAGCAAGGGGAAATCTGCACCTCCCTCTCCACTTCCCCTCCTCAGGAAGCTGTAGAGAGCAATGAGGTCGTCCCTCAGCCTCCTTTTCTCCACACTAGACAAACACAGAGTCCTCAGCCACTCCTCACAGGACATGCCTTCCAGCCCTTCCAACAGCTAGGCTGCCCTCCTCTGGACACATTCAAATACCTTAACATTGTTTTTAAATTGTGGGGCCCAGAACTGCACACAGGATTCAAGGTGAGGCCTCACCAACACTGATACAGTGGGATAATCCCCTCTTTTGACCGGCTGGCTGTGCTGTGTTTGATGCACCCCAGGATGCGGTTTGCCCTCGTGGCTGCCAGGGCACACTGCTGACTCCTGCTGAGCCTGCTGTCGACCAGCACCCCCACATCCCTTTCTGCAGGGCTGCTCTCCAGCCACTCCTCTTCCCATTTATACTTGTGCCTGGAGTTAATCTGCCCTAGGTGCAGATTCTGGCATTTGAACTTGTTAAATTTCATCCCACTGATCACTTCCCAATGTTCCAATCTATCGAGATCCCTCTGCAAGGCCTCTCATCCCTTAGGATAGTCAACAGCACCTCACAGTTTAGTATCATCAGCAAACTGACTAATGGTGCATTCAACTCCTGCCTCCAGATTGCTGCCAAAAATCATTGAACAGGACTCGCCATAGAACTCAGCCCTGAGGAACACCGCTGGTGACTGGCCATCAGCCAGATGTAGCCTCATTCACCACAACACTTTGAGCCCTGCCGTTCGGCCAGTTCATCACCCATTGCACAATGCACCTGCTCATCCCACAGTTGGACAACTCGTCCAGAAGGCTGCTGTGAGGGACAGTACCAAGAGCCTTACTAAAATCCAGAAAAAATACATCTACAACCTTCCTTTCATCCACTAGGCAGGTGACCTTATCCTAGAAGAATATTAGGTTAGCTAAACAGGACTTTACCTTTTTGAAGCCATGTTGACTGTGCCTGATTATTGCATTGCTCTTTAAATGCCTTTTAGTAGCACCCAGTATGATATTTCCCATAAATTTTCCCAGAATCTGAGGTTACACTAACAGGCCTGTAGTTTCCTGGGTCTTCCCTCATGCCTGTCTTGTAAACTGGAATAATGTTGGCCAACTTCCAGTCAGCGGGGACCTCCCCAGGCACCTAAGACCCTTGGTAGGTGATTGAAAGTGGTCCTGCTGTACCATCTGCTAGATTCTTCAGTACTCTGGGATGAACCTTACCATGTCCCAGGGCCTTATGAACATTCCACTGATGCAACTGATCCTTCAATTTCAGTGTACACCGATTCCCAGGGGACTCTGCTAAGTAGCTCCCTGAACAGCTTTTTATTTTTTCCCCCTGAGAAGACAAGGTAGGATGTGGAACATCATACACAGAGCAGAGGTTATCTCTTTGAAGTGATTCAGCTGTGATGGTACAGTAAGGAATGGACATCACTGCAACCAAAGGAATCAAGTCTCAGAGCAGCTGCCTTCAAATCCCAACTCCAGTGCCTGCTGTTAATTCCAGGAATGTTGGGGTTTAGTCTGACTAGTGTTAGGATGGCACTGTGTCCACAAACACACATTTACGAAAGATACAGGTAGTAGATAAACATATATTTTATTACTGAAAGTAGAGATGGTAGGATCATATATTCAGTGAAAAAGAAGATAAACTCAGTAGCTGAGACTGTCTGCACACACTCGTTGACTACAGACCACAACCAGCATCTAATGTTTATTTTACGGGTGGACTAGATTTTTTTCCCCTTTCCTTTTCAGTCCTGCTTTTTTTCCTATGGTTCTAACTTTTTATGTAGGTATCTCATTTTTTTCTGAAGCGCTAAGCGATGGAGATTCTGTCACTCTCCTGATGCATTTTTCCAGTCCCAGCTGGCACTTCTAGGAAATGGCAGCCAATTTCATCATTCATTTTGCCTAATTTCAGTTTCCAACCAGATCATCTTCCTATGACTTTCTCTGAAAGACTGAAAAGCTCCACAGAATCAATGGTCTTTTCCATGTCTGATATACTTAACATGTTACTTCTAAACTCTTTTTTAGAGAAACTGAGTAGGCTGAACTTTAATATCTTACATTTTTTTTCCAATTCTTGTATTATTTTTGCTGTTCTTTTTTTGAAAATTTTTGTGGTATTTCTACTTCATCTGGAAATGTAGATGCCAGAACTGGAAACAATGTCCTAGCAGAAGTCTGTTCACATAGCAAAAACACTTTTCTCCTTTTTCCTATTACACTGAGAGTTCATATTGAGTACATTACCTCTGATGGCCCACTGGTTTCCAAAGAAATCTCTCACCCTATTTAATTAGTCTTTTATTTGTGCTCTAGATATATTACCTTTAGCTGTATTAAATCCATTTGCTCTGTCTGGGACCATTTAACCAATGGTTAATGGTTTGACCATTCAGAACATTGTGACAATATTATTATTAGCAGAAGTAATGCAGCACCTCTACTGCAGTTTGTGATGACTGTTCTTAAAATGCTTTACCTATCTCCAATTTCACCCTCTGTGCATATGGTTATGTGAAAAAAATCGGTGTTGAAGGATAATGATTTTCATCCTCATTTTCATGGGGACCAGCTTATCCAACATAAGACAGAAAGGAAAAGGGAAGAAAAAGTAGTCAGACCTAGCAGATTCATTAAAGGACAGAAAGGGAAAAACAAGCCCTGATAAAGATACAAGCCTTCGCTTACATTTAGATTTTTCAGATTCATGGTGGTGATTCAGGAGACTGAGTTTCCTTTGTAAACATGGCTAATGAATACAACCCAGGCTGCTTTCTGGCACTCTAGCACAGCACACCCTGCATCCTTAAACCTAAACATATTTTACCTCCTAAACAGGATAGCAAGCTGTCTATTGGAATTGGTTTTGAGTCCTTTCTAACTTCTAAACTGTGTCTGAGAATTTTCTAGGAGGGGGGTCTTGGTCTCCTAAAATTGCTTGTGGTCATTTTAATATTGTGACAGAATAGCTTATTGAGTTTTAGCACTTGAGTGCTACCTCACACTGCTTAATTTACAGCATAGACAAAGTACCACTGAAGGTCCTAACACCATCTCAATAAGGCAATGTTTAGAGTGTAGGAGCCAACACTTGGTGCTCTTTGGACATTTCCTCCAAACATTGGCTTTGGAAAGCTTCCTGCCATGACCTAGCATCCTCACAGAGCACCAGTTTGAGAGGAACTGGCCCTGCTTGGAGGAAGCAAGTATTTGTCATTACTCCTCTGGTCCAACACTGCCGTCGGAGCTGACCCTGGTGTAGCCAGGGGCTGGGCTAGAGATGTCTTGAGGCCTCTTCCAGCCTGAAGTATCTGTCCTGTGATGCTATGGTCCTAAAGCTCAGTATAACTCATTTTCTAGAGACTGACAGCACAAGGCACCATGGCTGCAGATGTGGAAGTATGATAAAGCCTCCACAGCAGTGTTAAGGTCTAAAAACATATCTCTCACTTCTGTACTTCCCGACATGTGTTACAGCTATACAATATGTTGGTTCTGCTTCTGTTAATTTAGACTATACTGACATTAATGTGTTCATTGTATTTGTCTGCCTTATTTTATTGATGTGTTACTAAAAACACCAAAACCCAAACCCTAGACTGAACCTCTAGGACATATGCTGCTGCTACTGCCATGTAATGAATATGAATAAACAGAAAACAACATGGGGGATTTTTTTTTTTTTCTGTAAGATAGTCTTCAAATGTTTTCCTTTAATAATTTTCTGGGTAACTACTGCTAGGTTTATAGTTGCATAAATCTAATTAGTCATGGACATTTACCAGCCAACGATTTTCACTTCACTTGCTCTGAATGCATATCTACACTATATAACTTTTATGTTGTCTAATGTAGTGTAAGTGATTTTTATTGTTGACAATACCTAAGTTTTACTGCAAAGAAATATAAATAAACTGTAACTTTGAAAGATATGATTTAACCAATTTCTCTTGAGAGCAAGATTTTTTGTTTTATAACCCAATATTTACTTATAGAATGATGATATAAATGGTTAAATATTAATTTCCTAGATTCATCCTCTGCACTTATTTCTTTGCCTTAGTTCTGAAACCTGTCAGAATCACTTCATGCCTTCCATCACTCCTAAATTTAATGGGAAAATAAAAATTTTTACTAAAGGGTCTAGCTCAATTTAAGTTGTCAAACAAAGCGTACATCACAGTTGTCCAGCTTTGTGTGACAGAAGCCCACTCCAAAAGTCAGTTTACATGGATTGAATGGATATCTCCTGAATTTGAGTTTAAATAACAAATTAAATTACATTACATTATGTTACAGTAAATCTACTGTACAAGTGACTGAAGAAAAGGAAGTTAATTAAAAATGGTTAGGGAGATATTTCCTCAAGTAAAAATACGGTTGAAGTCTGTTCTTCACAACTGATATGAAAAACCTGTGGTATGTTGTATTTATATTTTCTCTAGGAATTTGGGGGAAAGAGGTTTGTTTTGTTTTGTCTTTGCTAGAAACAATAAAAGGAATTTGTTAAGATCTATTACTGACAGTTGTTCAAGCTCCAAAACACAGCAGAAAAATTGTCAGTTGCACAAGCAGAATGGGTGGAGCTGGTTAGAATATTTTTTTGCATAAACATCTTATCTTTAGCAAATGCCCAATTCAAAAGCAAAATCACTTTGATAAATGAAAATCATAACACAGGTTGTTTCCTGTCTATTTGGGTAATAGGCTGCTTCTAGGTGGAAACAAGAAATATGAACTTGACCAAAAGTCCAAGAGAAAGCCAGCACAGAGAATTTAAAGGAAAGTGGCATAATTAGATTGAGTATACAATTATTTTTGCATTAAATGTTTAATTTTTTTTATAGCATTGACATTTTAGTTTATGAACAATTAAGACAATATTTTCTTACTTAGATTTCTGGTTATAAAGCAAAAAATGTCTATTTTTAATGAATGTAATAAGTTAGCAAAGGACATGCTGTTTGCTCATGCACAGTGTAATGTCTATAAATTGTTATTAATATAATCTATATAAATAAGTAACAGGATGATAGAAAAAGATTGTTTCCTAAGACAATTACAGGACAATTTGAATTATTCACTTTTCACCTGCTAAGAGGAAGATTACACAGAGAAATGGAGGTTTCTAAAATAAAATGTTGGCGTCTGTTGCTGTCCTCTCCTAGCCATTTGATATACACAAAGGCAGCCCAAAAACCTGTCTAAATCTTGAGCTATTCCATAACTACAAGACATTACTGAGACATGCCACATGCACTTTCCCAGTCACTCTTGATTGATTTTGTGAGTTTTGGTTTAGTGTTATGGTTTATGCTACTATATCAAGGAGTTCAAAATATTAAGCTGGTCATTTCATTTTAGTATAATTATCAGTGGTTATTTTATAGATGTCTTAGGAAGCATCATTTACTCGCATAAAGGAACATACTGAAAATATGAAAACACAGCACTGTGTCATGCATCAGCTTGCTATGATAACATTTTGGAATACAAATTTCATGGTGTCTATGAATATCAGTAACATTATGAGTCCCCACTTGTTTTAAATGTTTTACGGAAGATATGGTCAAGTTAAAACTAATGTAATAAATACCAACATTTCTGCACTTCTAAAAGCGTAATTTTTTTATACTCTTCCATATATGTAACAAATGTTTTAGCATAGAATGAACACTCTCAGCTTTTTATGTCACTTAAAGCTATGGGGATACTGAGAATATAAAGTACTTTAAGATACCAGCCTTAGAAAAAGGTTATATTGAGGAAATTTGGGAAATACATTGAATGTATTCTGGGCTTGATTACAAACAGTAAAACATATTGTCTGGATGTACGCAGAAGTGATTCCAGTATATTCATCAAATAACACCAAGTAAGGATAGCAGTGGTGGTAAGGATAGTCATATAATATTCCAGATATTTATGTGGCTATCTGTTTCTTCTGCTGTTCATCCAAGCCTTATACAGTTTGCAAACTGGAGATGTCCAGCTGTGTGAGACTAAACATGTTTATTTTGTTCCAAAGCCATCATTTTTGTAAGTGCTTGGGCTAGTAAAAGGAGCAATTATTCAGAGAAATAAAGCTACTAACAGCAAAATATTAATGCTAATAGGAAGGAAGTTCTGCCAAGTTAATCAAGAGGATTACTCTAGTGCTCTGTCCCCAAACATTACCTTGAACAGATACATTGCAAAGTGCTCAACATTACTTTTATTAAAATAAAAACAAGCTTAGATTAGGTAGTTATTAAAATCCTATACTGCTGACTTCTTGAAGCATTTGACTGTGTCGGTTCGCTAAAAAAATTTGTTTCTGATAAAAAATCCACATGTACCCTGGGTAAATATCCCACATACTAAACTACCAGACAGAAACCCTGCTTTCCTTCTGAACTACAAAAAAAGTGATACATGAAGAAAAAGTTGTATTATGTTGATTTACCTTCATTCCTTATGGAAGGAAACATTCTGGTATAGGGACTGGACCACACCAACTTTTCAAGAAAGGAATTAGTTAAAGAACTGCCCACCAAAACTGAACACAAGCAGCCCACTGAGATTTCAACAAAGCCCTTCTCACAAGCTGAAGGCATGAGAGGCAAATACCAAGCGTTGGATTTCTCATCTGGCCACTAAGAAATACCACATATTTCGTACAACCAGGACTTATCAGAGATGAACACCTTCCTAGTCTCTCATAAATTCCTCTAGAAGATCATAATAATATTGGAACAAGACTACAGCTGAAGTACTACTTCCAACTAACAGTGCACTGAAGTGTGTACCTGTTTCAAGAAGGCTTTTGTAAACCGTCAAACACTGGAAATTTTTTAGGCGCAATTCTAGTCTAACTTGCTGCCTACAGAGCTTTTAATATGTGTTTTCTTTTAGACAGGTTACAATTTCCACATTATTAAAAAAAACCATATCTCTCAAAGATACATATCTTTTAGAGGCCCACAAAGGCTTTCATATGAATCAGAAGCTGGAAGTGCTGAAGCTGTTCATTTGAGAAAGTGAGAGATAAGGGTCATGTTTAAGTGAGGCGTTTTTTTTCTTTTTTAGGATATTCTTGCAGTTGTTGTACTCCGTTTATGATAGTTCTAAAAATCAATGCAAACTCAGCTTTGGTTCTATTTTTGGTGCCATTTTTTAGATATAAACATCATCATCTCTTGATGAGTCTGCGATGCCAGATTTCATAGCTTTATACAAGAAATGTACCCAATTCTTCTGGGAACACACCTAAAAAGAATTAGACATGAGGTTTTCCAGGGTGGTTCAACCTGCTTTCCTCTGACACTTTTTCTGCTGTATGTTCTCGGTCCAGTTTTGCTCATTGACTCCCATACAGCTATTTCTTTGCAAGATCAGAAGTTCTTTAACTTAGCTGCATGGTACTGGACCACAACATGGCTCTGTATTTTTTTCTCCATGTGCCTCTTTACCATGTCATTGATTTACTCCCCAGCAAGAGAAAGTGGTTTTGCACAGTCTGTTATCCACTTTGTATGCAGAATATCCAGGTGTATATTGGGTACTCAGATTTGTATAGCTGCTCCTGTAGGAAATTAGGTTAACTCATTTTAGAATTTAATAATTTCCCTAAGATTTGTGAAGGAGCTCAAGCCGTGACTCCATCATCAGATAGACGGTGTAGGGTGGCAAAATTGAAGATGCATATTTGTCTGAAGTAGGAACTTAAAAATTCCCAACTGTCTGCCATACAGCCAGAAGATGGGAAGTCCTGGGAGACTAGCAGAGCTGTCAGTTCTCAGAGCTCCTTTGATTGTTTCCAAAGAAAATTTGTTTGGAATCTACTTTCTGGAAAATTTCAAAAAATAGACGGGATGCAATATTTTTTATCATTATACTCAGAATAAAGTAGTTATTCTTGAGAGTTTCTTACAGAAACATACCCTTCAATCAATGTCTATACAGTCATAAACGTGACAGAAATTTACAAAGAACAGTTGTTCCCCACTTAGCATAACCCCCCTAAATTAAGACATCAGACTTCAAAGGAAGTAATTTTTTACCTAGCATAAAATTAAAATTGATTGCCAGACATTTTGCCACAGGACGTTGTGCCTGAAAAACATACGGACTTAACAAATTCAGGATGGAAAAATTCCATTGATATGGGATAACCATGGGAACAGAAGAGCCATGGTAGAGTTTGTGACTGAGGAACTTTCTGAATTATGCTTTTTGGAGGCAAAAAAAAATATTTCCTGTACATGCCTGTTTCTACCTTCTTCCTCTACAGATGCAGTAGTTGCCAGTGTCTGAGATGGCATACCTGAGCAGAAGCAGATTTGGTCTTCGCTTCTTAACGCTAGGTTGTCACAGAAAGGACAGTTTCACTGTGAATGGGAGGGAGAACATTTGCTGGAAACAGCAAGAAACCTGGAACTCAGATTTTATTGCAAAGGCATCTACTTTTCATTGTAAAAACATGAAGAAATCTCAGCATCCATTGAGATCTATTGTTACTGCTCAGCTTTACAGAGCTATTTAATGGAGCTATGCCTGTGTTTAAAGCACATACTTAAATGTCTTGTTAAGGGCCAGAAGAAAATATAACCAGAAACTCCAGTTTTCATGATCTATAAGGTTTAGTTGAAATCGATTTCTTTACCTTCTAGTAGGAAACATAAGAGTGGAATAATTACTGAAATGCAAAAAATGAAAATCATTATGTTGAAAAGAATGAGGTCCTTACTTTTTCCTGGGAATATAATTATGGCCTAAACTTTCAAAGAATTTAAACTATCAGGTGTCAGTCCAGCTTGTGTAATTCTACACCTGTACCCATATTTACTCAATTAGAATAAGCATATATTTAAATATAATAGTGTGTTTCAATTGTGTTAGTTAAACATAAAAACTATTATAATATAACTTATCAATAGACATATACTGATACTGCATTTTTTAAAATACTATTTCAATTTGGTTTTGTTCTTTTTTTTTATTTGCTTCAAATTTCAAATTTCAAATTTTCATTTGCTTGGTGTTTGAATCGAAACAGTAAAAACAATTTTTCATCGAAAACAGGGTTTTCCATTTCTGTATGATAAGGAAAACAAAGAATAAATTGCTTCACTAAATATAAAAAAAAATCAGAAAATTAATATTTAAATAGTTATCAGTGTTTTATTTGTAATTTTTCATGAAGCTTGTGAAGATATATTAGTATAAGGGATATCAAAGCAATTCTTCTTCTGATGATGGGCTTCATTAAAATATAATTGATTTCAGTTAACTTTACAATCCTCAGATCAAAAGCAATGGTTTGTAACAGGTTAGGATCCAGTACCTGTACATGTCCAAAAAATGTTTCATTATTATTAAAAAAAATATTAAAATGACAAATTATTGAACATCTCCCCAAACAAAAACAAACAATAACAACAATAACAAAGAAAAACAAACAACAACAACAAAAAAAACCCAACAAACCCCAAACCCAAACCAAAGAATCAAAACCACTTGGTTTCTGTGCTTTGAATGGAACTAATTTTTCAAAAATTATTCTGCCTTTTTTTTTGATATCTGAGGGCATTTTTAACACAACTCAAAGACATATCTGCAAAATACAATAGGACCCTAAATTAGACATAGCAATACGTGAACAGTAATCAAATGGAAAGTGGTATGTCAGCAACATACCTACCTTAATCGTACAGCACCTTCCACAAATGATTCAGTTCATTGCACAAATGGAGTGTATTAAACTTTCTCATTTTATCTTGCTTGGGGTAATTATAAAGAATGTACAGTCTGAAAACTAATTAAAGAGAAAGTCTAAACAACAACAAAGTCTAATGAATTTTAAGCAGCATTCAGAGATAACTGGTGGGGGAGTTTTTCAAATTTTTTATTTAATACATGTGGACAATGAATACTTGCTCAAATAATATCTTCTTGGGCTCAGACTGAAAATAATATCTATAACTTGTGATATAGAAACACCTATAAATCAAAGCAGCTCACTTGTGCTGATTTTTCTTATCAGCTCTACAACTAATATCAAGAGTGACAACACTGGCCAGCACTTGAGCAGTGCCAGTGGGGCTTATTGTGTCACAATAAGGAATAGCAGAGGGTTTAGACAAGTTTTTGGAGCTGCCTTTGAGCAAATCAAATGACTAGGAGAGAATGACAACAAGCCCTTAATGGTTTGATTTAGAAACTTCCACTTCTCTGTGTAATCTTGCTCTTAGCACTTTCGAAACAAAACTCCTAATTGTCCCCATTTTGCATGCTTTAGTTCATGTCACTGAACAGCAAGATGAAAACAAGGCAGAAGATGCATTCTGGGAATGCACCTATCGTGATTCAGGCACTGATGGTCATTCACTCCTTGGGACCACAGTGGAGCTAGTCTGAGGTAAACACCTGAAATGCATGTAGTATGGACAGTGGGGTCTCGGTGTAATTTTTTTTTTTTTCTCTACAAATGCACTCTTATTTGCTAAGGTGAGCATAACCTTCGAAGACTAAATTTAAAATCATGCGAGAGCAGCATGCATTGCAGACTGTGGATATGTATGATATAGACACAGCAATGTTCAAAAGGTTGTATATATTAGGTTTTCCTGTTTTATAGAAACATAGCATCAGCCTAATCTCATGGATTAAACTGGTCATCTCCTTGAGGGAAATATATTACAACACTAATAGAATAGCTACACTACCTCAATGAGATGCTGACTAGTTACTCCTTTCTGAAGTAGAAGACTGTACACAGTAGGGCTCTTTCCTGCCTTATAAGGGTTGGGAACCAAAACTTGGATAGCTCCAGAGAATACAGTGCAAGAGTGATTTGAAAGCTCTGTTAATTAACTAACTTAGCAGAAATGTGAGCCATGTAAGAAGTCAATTAAGTGGAATTGATGTGCATAATCTTTAGTTATGCCAACCTTTGTTTTTATACAGAGCTCACAAAGTGCATCAAATACATTTCCCTCAGCCTGGATACAGAAAAGCAGCTTTNTTTTTTTTTTTTTTTTTTTTTTTTTTTGCGGGGGAAGGTGCTGCATTTCAAAAAACTATTTGGTTCTTGTGCTTCCCCCAAGACGTTTCATGGCAATGCTCATTCTTAGAGAGTGCCTGCTTCTCTGAAAGAGAACAAGCTTTGGAAAAGAAAAGGAAATAAATAAGTCCGACAGTCAGCTGCCTGAATATCAGAACAGAATTAAAGAGTGATTGACACATCATAGACAAGGTTGCAGATACACATGAAATGGTTCAAAACACTGTTTACCAATAGCTTTCCAGAAATGCCACCCACTGGAGGTGACAGTCCCCACAGATAGGTCATCACAAGAGCTCTGATGTGAGTGTGCAGTCCCTCCACATGGCTTGGACTCACCCCTCTTGTCTGGTTTGTTCAATCAGCTCAGCTGGGGGATGGGAAAGCTCAAGTAAGAGACCCATAATAAACACCTGGAGGAGGAAGAGAGGTTCAGATATGTTATTTTAGGAGGGAGAGAGGTTCAGATATGTTATTTCAGCTGTTTGCAGTGTCAATGCTTAACACGGGGAGGGAAGTTTCTTGACACTGAAAGAGGACCTAGAAATATTCTGCTCTTCCTCCTTGTCAAAAATGACAGTGATTTGTTTTTGTGCCCATTTGATGCTCAATGACTAAATCCTTGTTTTATCAGGAAGTGAGAATCAGGTATCTCTTTCGTCATTCAGAAAATGCCTAACACAAAGATCCAGGAGGTCTCTTCCTCCCTGGCCTGCGTAATATCCTGTGCAAAATGGGAACTTGGCATGACTCCAGTCTTCAATGAGTGTCACCAAGGTGGTTTTATACCTATCACACAGTAAGAGCCTCTGTCACATTCAGGTGCAGAAAGCAAAGGGAGAGAGGGAGTGGGGGGGCAGAGAGGAAGCTGTGCCTTCAAATTTCCCTATGCAGAAGAAGAAATGGCAAAGGTGAAATGACGCAGCTCTTAAGTACTGGTTAAAAAATTTTGCCTGTTGCTGACAGAAGTGTTTTTGGAGAAAGGTCGGGCATAAAGATCTGGCTTCAGAAAGGACTTTAAGTGCTAAATGTCCTCTAACGTAAAAGTGGTGCGAATCTGGAGATAGACAGGACTGCAGTCAGCTCTTGCTCGCCAGGGTTTTTGTTAGGTTAAATTAACTACTTATTTCCTGGTTTTGGCTGTTGTGGACCACCTTCTGAGACATTTATGTTGCCTGGCTAATCTAATGGCCTTCTACAATTAAGTGACTGCATCAGTAGACAAGGGAAGACCTATGGATGCCATCTACTGTAAGGCCTTTGGTATGCTCCGCCATAACATTCTTACCTCTATCTTGGAAAGATATGGGTATGATGGATGGACTGTTAGATGGATAAGGAACTGGCTGGATGGCCAGTTCCAATAAGTTACAGTCAAAGATTCAGTGTCCGAGTGGAACCCGGTAACAAGTGGTGTCCCACAAGGGTCTGTATTGGTAACAGCGCTATATAATATCTTCATCTTCAGCATAGACAGTGGGACTGAGTGCACCCTCAGCAAGTTTGCAGATGACACCAAGCTGAGTGGTGCAGCTGATTCACTTGAGGGAAGGGATACCATCCAGAGGGACCTTGACTGCCTTGAGAAGTCGGCCCATGTGAACTTCATGAAGTTCAACAAGGCCAAATGCAAGGTCCTGCATGTGGGTCAGGGCAACCCCCAATATTGATTACAGGCTTGGGGATGAATTGATTGAGAGCCACCCTGCAGAGAAGAACTTGGGAATATCAGTGGATGAAAAACTGGACACCAGCCAGCAACGTGTGCTTGCAGCCCAGAAAGCCAATCATATCCTGGGCTGCATCAAAAGAAGCGTGGCCAGCAGGTTGAGGGGCGTGATTCTTCTCCCTTGCTCTCATGAGACCCCATCTGGAGTACTGCATCCATCTTTGGGGTCTCCAGTACAAGAAAGACTTGGACCTGTTGGAGCAGGTGAAGAGGAAGGCCGCAAAGATGGTCAGAGAGTTGGAACACCTCTCCTATGAAGAAAGGCTGAGAGAGTTGTTCAGCCTGGAGAAGAGAAGGGAGACCTTATAGCAGCCTTTCAATATATAAAATGGGCTTACAAGAAAGAGGGAGAGAGACTTTTTATGAAGGCCTGTATTGAGAGGACAAGGGGCAAGGGATTTAAACTCAAAAATGTTAGATTTAGGTTGGACGTAAGGAAGAAAATTTTTTACAATGAGGATGGTGAGACACTGGAACAGGTTACCCAGAGAAGTTGTGAGGGGCCCATCATTGGAACTGTTCAAGATCAGGTATGGATGGACCAATCTGATCTAGTGAAATACGTCCCTGCTCACAGCAAGGAGGGTTAGACAAGATGATCTTTAAAGGTCCCTCCCAAACCATTCTATGATTCTATGAATATATCTTCCTATGTACAGACAAGGCTTGTATGCATGATCAGGTGCAATTTCTTCTGACAGCAGAGCATCCCAAACATGAAAGGTATCTGAAATGGGCCACATAAGGCATTCATCTACTAACTAAATACAGAAAAAGTCTATGCAATACAAATTTTTTTCCTATTTCAGTTTTAATCTGAGTTAAATCCCCTGCCATGGGTCACTAACCCAGTAATGCTCCCAGGTGTCCAAAGCCCATGTATTTTCATTTTTTTGATGTCCCCAAAACTTTCCAGAAAAATGAGCTAGTCCAGTAACGCATCCTTTCCAAGGAGTCATATTTCCCTGAGTAGTATTCACCACTTTATGTGCTTCAGCTTGATCTGCAGCACTGGGAGTCTGATAGGACATAAACAAAAAGCTATAATGAAATGCAAGACGTCGTTCAAGCACTCTTCTGGTCTTTTTTGTTAGCTGAATGTCTGTTGAGAATTTAGACCGTATGACATTTTAATGACTTAAATGTTGTTACAATCAGAATGTATTTCTAACTAATGCAGAGCAGAGATTACTTAATAGGTACCTGTCCATCATTATCTTCAACACGAAGGTCAAAGTGACCACTTTCTGCTGCTACTAGTCACATTCATGATACCAATACAGTGCATTATTAATTTATAGGCTGGTGTAATCATTTTAATCCTTTGTACCAGCTATATTTTAAATGTCTGATTATAATTTTTATAGTGCTTCCTCAATTATTGAGTAACAATAGCATGATTAATTAAATTGTGCGACTATTGCCATTTATAACATCATCTGGAAGATACACTGCATTTAAAATGGAATTGTATCTTGTCAGTTTCACATGATCTTGGATAATTGTTCTGTTAGAGCTTCTCAATTATGCTTAATTATACTAGCTAAATAAGTAATTTTTAAAAGCTTCATTTAACAAAGTGTCACGAATCAGCTTTATCCTATTAAATACAAGAATAAAACTAGAAAAGCCCAGCAGGTGGAATGTTTGGTGGCATGGGTGGTTTCACAAAAACATGTCACACTCTCTGAAGTAAATAAGTCTAATATATTTCAGCATTAAAGAGGCCTAGTCACACAGTAAAACAAGTGAATGGCTCTCTAGTAGAACAGACTCCTTGACAAGAGTTTTAATTTCTTTGATCTTTACACATCTGGTAACCCTTGCTGACAATTTTGAGGATGCCTTATTTTTAATTCCTTCTCTCTCTTCCATCGCCACCAGAAAACTACACCTTTCTGTGTACTAAAAGTACAGTGTGCTTCCAGATGTCCAAGTCATCAATGGCTTTTATAGGCAGAAAACAAGATGTTCTTAATAGTTCCTCAACTCTCTGCTAAAAGGTTTACAATAGCTTTGCTGAGAGAACTGAGGAGAAATGTGAAATAGAAACGGAAACACCTATCGGGTTTCATCATGTGTCTTTCTCTAAAGTTCCATTCCCCAACTGTGTGAAGCCTGGACTAGCTATTACAATTTGTGAGAGAAATCTTTTGTCTGTCTGTGTCCTACTGTGGGTACCAATACCAAGACAACTGATGTCTTCCGGTAAATCTTATCACTGATTTTTTTTTTTTAAATTAAGGTTTCAAAATATTTTTCCAGTGTCTTGGTTTGAGGTAGAACAGAATGAATTTTCTTTTCGGTAATTTAACCTTTCAGTTACATCTCTCTAACTAATGGCATGCTCTGAAATTAACGGTATGTTCTTCAGACAGTGTCTGCTTCCAGAGTGATAAGGCCTGATGTTTATAAGTAAATACCAAGGAATGGTATGCAGAGATACTCTTGCTTATACTTTTTTACTATAATAACCAAGGTCAGCTACTTTTGTTATGGGCCCTCTTGGCGGGTCAGAAGTGGAAAAGCGTATAGGGGTCCCACCTGCAGAGAGGAGCGGACAGGACAGGTGACCCAAAACCGACTAACAGAGTATTCCATCCCGTCTGCATCATGCTCAGTGTAAAAGCTGAGGGATCAAAGGGTCAGCCCTCTTTCTTCAATGGCCAGAGTTCAAGGAGGACTTTGTTTGTCTGCCTTTGATGCCGATCCGTGCATTCTTGAATCCACATCTTGAATCCGGTTCCCATCCATCACTGAGTCCAATCTGGGACTTTCCCTGTGCCTGCTGGTGACACGAACATCATCCTGGAAGGTTGGTACTGGTTTTGTATATATTATTTATATTTCATTATTTTCTTATTGATATTATTATCTTTTCTTTTTATTACTAATATTTCACTAAAGTAGTTTTATGGATTTTTTCAACCCAGAAGTATCTCTTCCTTATTCTCTCTCCCTTCTCTTGAGAAGGCAGAGAGGCTAAAGAGAGCATCTGTCATTCATTCAGTGGCCAGTGCAGCCCAAACCCCAACACCTGGTAATTTTTGAAATCATATATTCCGACTGTTTGAAAAACCATAATATATACACAATGTGATGCTTTTGTATTGTAAAAGTTACACATTTTCTTTTGGAAATGACAGCTATCCAAAATACACCTGTAAGACCTAATATATATGTAAGACCTAAAAATACTAAAGCAGTGGGAGAAAAAAAATAAAGAGCTTAGGCTATAAATGTCTTAGTTAGGTTGGAGGGTTAAAAATTTTATTGCTGATATTGGATATTACTCATGGATATTGGAAAAAAATAGAAAACTCTCCCACTGTACTGTGCAAATCATCCCTGCAAGGTGTTATACATAACACCCAGAGCCCTGGAAGAGATTGAGAGACTGGACCGTTGGTTAACAGCATACTTAATGCATTGTTTTGTTCTGCAGCTTTAATATTCGCTGTCAGGAATAAGAGAAGTGTGTGTACTCATATACAGAATTAGGATTAGACTACAGTACCCTTCTATCATAGAGAGCAAAAATAAATAGTCCATTCATTTATTTATTTGTTTAATAAGGCTTCATTAGCTGATAAGCAGAGATCTGACTGAATAAAAGATTAACTGCTTGCAGAGTATCAGCACTGGACCTATACAACACTTAAGTTCATGTCAAGGCTTTAAATGGGATTAATACAGATTTAGCACTGTCATTGAGAAATTTTGTTTATTTTTACCATTTGTCTTGTATCTTCTTATTTGTGCTGCTGAAAATCTCTAATACAGTGTCTGTTTTGATAGGCATGCAATTTTGTGTAATCACAAAGGCCACAATTATCAGAGAGGCACAACAGAGAGGCAAAACAGATTGTTTTGAATCTTACAGCACATTTTGGACTGCAGTCCATCATGGTTGTAAAGTCTATTCATGTACCACATTTTTATTTCATTTTTAATTTAGGAATCACTTTTTGTTGGGTTTTGTTTGGTTTTGTCCAATATATAATTTAACTAGGAAAATGGCTATTAGACATAGGAAAAGTAATCTCTAATCATTCATTAAATTTGAAGTAATTTTGTTTAACTATCTTTGTTTAGAAAATAGAAGAAAAATCTATACACATTAATCTATGACAGATTAGTAATGCAGTGGTGGTATTACGTTTTGTGAAGTTCATCATGATGATGAAACAGACTCTGTGGGAGAACAGCGCTGTCTAAATAATGAAAGGTTGGATCTAAAATCTAGTTTTGAAGGCCACCATAAATTATTACATGAGATGCTTGTCTGATAAGCATTTGCAGACAGCAATAATACTGGGATTTGCTGAGAAAGTGATTGAAAGCGTTTTCAAAGAAAGCTCAGTGAAAACATTCCTGCAAAGGCTTTGCTAGTAAGTATGTAAGTGATCACACTGAGGTGATTACCTGGCATAACAATTTATTTAGTTTTAAGTTCCATCCATTTCCTTGGCACTGCTCATGCGTTTAAAAGCAGCCAAAACAGTTGCAGAAGGATTTGAAGGAGACAAGCTTTGCATATATTTTCACTGAAACGTTTCACTGTAGTTCTCCCAAACTCCCCAAAGCTGGATGGTCGAACTGTCCCTGTGGAAGAAACAATTCAAGTAATGTGTTTCCACTGCTCTGCATATCAGGGATTAATTCAATATTTAAAAATCTTTCTATGTATTTAAAATTCGTTCACCTTTGAACTACATGCACCTTTCTTGCCTGTCTACATGTGGAGACTAAAGTCAAAAGAACATGTCCAGGTACAATTTGCACTTTAAAACTCTGTTTGTGTAAATTGGTACAGGCCCAATATTTTACATAAAATGTCAAGCTCTAATTTGCTCATTCTGTTTCAAAACACGAGAGCCTTTTTTTCTGAAAAGGTCACCTTTCCAGGATATAGCTGAAATGTGAATTATAAGCAGCCAGTACCAGTTTGAAATTGGTATGGGAGGAGTGGGTGCTATGGTTTTGCTCCAGTTTTTACAGAGACAGGGATTAAGATATTCGAGTAGTATTTTGCTTCTCCAGTTCTTTTGCACACTAAATGAGGATAGGTGTTTTGATTATAATGCATTATACAGTGTTCTAACTAAATTTCTTTTTTTTTCCCCTTTTCACTTGGCTGTATTGTGTATCGCTGAAGTGTTGTGACAAAGCTTTGCATCTGTATCATGCTTACCTTGACACTGGCTTTGATAACAGCTTGATGATTCACTGGCTGATGGCTCGGATACAAAACAACAGGCAAGAAGGGCGTCAAAGAAAAAGCAGATGCCTTCATTAAAGATATCTAAATCTAGGGTACAAATTTAATCTGTAAATATGTGATAACATTCACTATCCTGGCTTGAAATTATATTCATAAGGTGTTTATGAATACTCTCCTGCCAACCACTGCGTAATCTAAAACTTGAAACACATGCAGGAGCCAAGTGCATTTTTTGGCTGATGCACAGAAACATATGCTTTTTGTTTGCAAAGGGTGATAAAGGGACTAATGTATGACGCAAACAATAGAGATTTAGATTGAGAATATGTGGTTATACGTTCTGTATAAAGAATAAACACAAAGGCATATGCATCCAGTGCTTAGGGTGGTTTTCTTTTTCTGATTTCTTAGATGGGATTAAAGCTAATCCAGAACAAAAGAATTGTGAGCTGCAGTCACAAAGAGACCGTGGGTATCTAAATGCCTCTCCAGGCCCTGTAGGCTGATTTGTGGTCTGTACATTAGTGTCCACCATGCCTTTTACTCCTTGTTGCCTGGTATAAGCAGCTCCCTGGGCTTCAAGGAGAGCTAAGTGTGACAGCTTATGCTGTCTGAAAGGTACAAGGTTGGGACCACAGTAGAACTGCACTGTCTGCTGGCATATATATTTGCCCATTTTCCTATGTTCATTTCTTAGAATCATAGAATAGTTTAGGTTGGAAAAGACCTTTAAGATCATCGAGTCCAACCGTTAACCTAGCAGTGCCAAGTCCACCACTAAACCATGTCCCTAAGCGCCACACCTGCACATCTTTTAAATACTTGCAGGGATGGTGACTCAAACACTTCCCTGGGCAGTCTGTTCCAATGCTTGACAACCCTTTTGGTAAAGAAATTTTTTCCTAATATCCAGTCTAAACCTCCTCTGGTACAACTTGAGGCAGTTTCTTCTTGTCCTATCACTTGCTACTTGGGAGAAGAGACCAAGCCCCACCTCTTTACAACCTCCTTTCAGGTAGTTGTAGAGAGCGATAAGGTCTCCCCTGAGCCTCCTTTTCTCCAGACTAAACAGCCCCAGTTCCCTCAGCTTCTCCTCATATGACTTGTGCTCTAGACCCCTCACCACCTTCATTGCTTTTCTCTGGACACACTCTAGCACCTCAGTGTCTTTCTTGTAGTGAAGGGCCCAAAACTGAACACAGTAGTCAAGGTGGGGCCTCATCAGTGCTGAGTACAGGGGGATGATCACCTCCCTAGTCCTGCTGGCTGAACTATTTCTGATACAGAAATAGTTCTAACTAGATACAGAAATAGTTCAAGGACCACTGACCTTTAGCTTGCAGCTGTGCATGTAGCCAGGTGACAGACCACCAACACACCAGGAGCCCTGATTCTCATTCTATGCTTTTAGCTCTGGTTGAGGCATGGCAAGTACTTTGGTCACCTCATTTCTTTCCAACAAAATGTTCAAGACTGAACAGGAGCTGAGAACCCCTGGTCTGTTGACACAGAGCAGAGCTCAGAATAAATATTCACATGGAAATCAGCCAGTTTGGATCAGAACTTAAGGACATGCTTGAGCCTTTTTAAGTTTGTGGCTGGCTATATGCGTCTGCTGAATAGGCATCACTGTAATCAGGTTTTGCAGTCTCATTGTTTCACAGCAAATTGACACCACCAGGCTGTAAGACTTGTGCTAGCAAAAACCCTTTTGTGCATATTGCCAGGAAAATTTCAACTTTCTTCCCTTAACGTTCAGATGTGAAGAAACAAAGCCAAATACTTACATTATAGAAATTCTGGGTCATGTGTATACACACTTACAAAATTCTGAAGACAACCTCTAATTCCATGCTAACTAGACATAGAGATAGAAATAGTGTTTTCTGCTGGAAACTCATAAGAAGCTTTTGATTTTTTATTTTTTTTTTTAATAAAGGAGTAGAAAGATACCAGGGAAGGAAAGGATTTGTAGTATCAAGTAACAAGCCTAAGAATTGCATAGGAAGAGGTGTTTACCCCAGCAATTAGTATTATAAAAAGTAGATCTGTAAGTGCTTGGTAGTGAAGCTACTCCTTTACTGTGTTGTTTTTCTTTTCTCTTCTGTGCAATGCAGAGCTAAAGCTCAGATACCAATTTTGGATAACAATTTTTCATATTTATTTTTTAGCAGCAGCATCTGGCATCTTGGCAGACAACTCAAGCAGGTTTTTTTGGCAGCTCCAGACTTGTCCCTTGTTGAAACTACTGTTAATGGCCCAAGTTATCTCATCCTCTTAACTGACGTTGTTCAATGACGAATACTTTTCTTTCCGGGAACTCACGATATTTCCCTTTGTGCATCAACTTTCACAGAATGGTTTGCCATACAGAAAATGCCAGGAATTGCTAGAACTTTATGACCAGCTGACATCATATAAAACTGTTTAATACCTACCACTTCATTAGCATATGTTTGTGAACTTCTCTTTCGGTCTCACTCTTGCAAATCTCACATGAAAACAAATCCTTTTTGCCCTTCAAAGGTTTTTAATTCTTTATCTCCAATTTTGTTTATCAGATCACACAAAGAAGCAGGTTGTGAAGCATTTGGTATAGAACTTGCCTGAAGGAGTTGCTGTGAAATGTTTCCATGTATTATCAAAACTGCAGGCTAATTTTTTTTTTCCCATTCCACCTTGGTAAAGCCTTCCATTTTGCATCAGAGTTCATGTTATTTAAATCACATTACACCTGCTTGTTAATACGTGAGATACCACTTGCTGTGCCATATTAATCAGGGAAGAGTTCTTGGGCCTGATAACTTCTTTTGCTTTGAGTAGCTTGATTCTCCCATAATTAATGCATAATTCATATTGAAAAGTAAATAATCTTTGGCCTTACTAACCTTTGGAAGCGAAACTGGTTAGAAATCCCACAGAGGCCTGGGATCACGGTGAATATTTAGTAATCACTACACTGTGGAGCCAAATGAGTTAAAATGATCTGTTAGCCTCTGTTGCCACTACTTTGCTATTGGAAGGGAAAGAAGGGGGAACTTGAGGGGAGGAAAATACAAAATACATTTCTAAAACCTTGGGTTTAGCAGCAATAATTTATTTATTTGTAGAGAGATTAAGAAGTGAGTAGTAAATCAAATATGCATTGACTCTTTCCTGCTGAATAGATAAAATGTTTTTAACATAAGAAGTTGCTAGCTTTCTCTTTCAAGTGCTGTGAGTGAACCTGTCACAGGCACTTGGGACAGCTGTCAGCAATAGTTGGTGCTCTGGAGGTGCAGGAAGAGAAAAACACATCTGTGCATGTGTGTGTGAAAGACTAAGGAGATGGCAAGCCAGCTATGTCTAATAAATATCAGAAATATCAAATCTGACAACTATTTGCATGCTTATATTCTCAGGATCCAAAAAAAATACACTTTCCACACGAAAAAAAATAATCACCATTTTCAGAGGAAATGGGAGTTCAGCAATATTTTAGAAGAATGTATCCAGCTAGTGTGACTAACATTGATCATGCAGTCACCAGTAAGCACTGATCTACTATGTAAAAAGTGGGGATTTCCTCTTGCATCTTTGGTGGCTTTATAACAGAGAAGTGAGCTATCAGTGAGCATTTTAAGACATGACTTAGCTGCGTCACTCGGGAGGGAATTTTTGACTGTCAATCCCCATACTAAATAGTCATCTCTTACAGTGTTTTAATTTGGGAGGGGAGAAGTGGGAAGATCTCACGCAATTTTTTAAGTCTTGTGAAAAACATAATAAATAAATATCGGATGGCTCATCCTGTAATTTTGTAATGCACAATTAGATTGAATGCATGCTGCTTAAAATATGTTAAGTACACTGTCCCTTTCTATATGCATCTCTCACTGTCCCACATGCTTTTTGAAAATTATTCTTTCTGAGAAGACGTGTATTACCCCAGTTTTTCTGCAGACTAAAGAAATTTCCATACCTGCTTTTATGAAAAAATTGTCCTGCTTTTCTTCTTTAGCTGCAGCAATATGATCAGAACAATAATTCAGGAGCATGGAGAGACTGAAACATGTCTCCAAGACTGTATTGAGATGCCTAATCATATATCACACCATGCCATAAAAAAATGGATTCTGCAAGCCTTTTTCCTTTCTTGGCCACATCTACAGGAGAATTAGGCCTGTAATTTGCGCTCACTGCTGGAACCCAGCTATTATTAGCAATGCCCAGGCTGGGTGACATGACACCTTGGCAGAAAACCCCAGGCCCAGTCTGCTGTTTTGTTTCCACCTCTGTCAGAGGACATCACCAATAAAAGTGTTGCTTTATTGTCAGCGTGGAGAAGGACTTTGACATTGGCTTCATCTCAGCAATATTCCCCACAAAGGAAGAGCACGACTGTGCTGAGCAGCACATTGTCGCACAAGATCCCTGAGCTGTCTTCCAAACTGGAGGGCAGGATTCAGCTGCCTAAAGACAGGTTTCTTGTGCCATTGGAGAGTCCATGGGGAGTGAAAGACATCTGCGTGGCCTGGCAGACACTGCACAGGCCTCACAGATCTTTAATGAGAGGTCAGGTCTGCAGTGATGGCTCAAGGCCAGGCACAATAGCTTATATTGGCTGTAATGACAACGAGTGCACGTTTAGGTAATTGAATGCTGCCAAATATGCCTAGAAGGCACAGTGCAGCATAATTCATAGATACTGATCAGAACCTGAAAGCAATACAGCTCTTTTGCCATGGTATTGCATCTCTGATGCATTGTTGAGAACGGAGATTACTTTGCCTGTAGTGATGGGGCTGTTGTGCTTATGGTGTTGGAACTGAATAGATCAGAGCTGGCTTGAGCAATGACATAGTGCTGCACTGGGCACCAGGAATGACACATCTAAAGTTACTACTCAATGCATATCCAGTATGGGAAAAGGTGGATTTGGCTATTGAAAAGTACTTTGCTTAATCATATATTAGGGAGCTATTGCTTAGTGATTGCTATGCAGAACACTAAACAGACAAAAGTGCATGTATAAACCACATGAAACTGATAAAATTACAGGAAAAAAGTTACATGATCTTCTTTCTGTAGGGTGTTACAGCATCAGAAGTTGAATGTTTTTAAATTCTCCAAGACAGACTCTGAGGGGTGCTGAGGAGAAGCATATCCTCTTAAAGCCAGAGTGAATCACATATTCAAGAATATGTCATTTGGATTTTGTTCTTTGGTACTCAAGAACAGCTCTTTTCATCATTGAAGTCTGAATATTCAGAGTTGAAGACCCTA
>VUYV01000564.1:0-10950 GCA_008711295.1 Anarhynchus alexandrinus | reverse complement strand
CCCATTCCACCTTGGTAAAGCCTTCCATTTTGCATCAGAGTTCATGTTATTTAAATCACATTACACCTGCTTGTTAATACGTGAGATACCACTTGCTGTGCCATATTAATCAGGGAAGAGTTCTTGGGCCTGATAACTTCTTTTGCTTTGAGTAGCTTGATTCTCCCATAATTAATGCATAATTCATATTGAAAAGTAAATAATCTTTGGCCTTACTAACCTTTGGAAGCGAAACTGGTTAGAAATCCCACAGAGGCCTGGGATCACGGTGAATATTTAGTAATCACTACACTGTGGAGCCAAATGAGTTAAAATGATCTGTTAGCCTCTGTTGCCACTACTTTGCTATTGGAAGGGAAAGAAGGGGGAACTTGAGGGGAGGAAAATACAAAATACATTTCTAAAACCTTGGGTTTAGCAGCAATAATTTATTTATTTGTAGAGAGATTAAGAAGTGAGTAGTAAATCAAATATGCATTGACTCTTTCCTGCTGAATAGATAAAATGTTTTTAACATAAGAAGTTGCTAGCTTTCTCTTTCAAGTGCTGTGAGTGAACCTGTCACAGGCACTTGGGACAGCTGTCAGCAATAGTTGGTGCTCTGGAGGTGCAGGAAGAGAAAAACACATCTGTGCATGTGTGTGTGAAAGACTAAGGAGATGGCAAGCCAGCTATGTCTAATAAATATCAGAAATATCAAATCTGACAACTATTTGCATGCTTATATTCTCAGGATCCAAAAAAAATACACTTTCCACACGAAAAAAAATAATCACCATTTTCAGAGGAAATGGGAGTTCAGCAATATTTTAGAAGAATGTATCCAGCTAGTGTGACTAACATTGATCATGCAGTCACCAGTAAGCACTGATCTACTATGTAAAAAGTGGGGATTTCCTCTTGCATCTTTGGTGGCTTTATAACAGAGAAGTGAGCTATCAGTGTGCATTTTAAGACATGACTTAGCTGCGTCACTCGGGAGGGAATTTTTGACTGTCAATCCCCATACTAAATAGTCATCTCTTACAGTGTTTTAATTTGGGAGGGGAGAAGTGGGAAGATCTCACGCAATTTTTAAAGTCTTGTGAAAAACATAATAAATAAATATCGGATGGCTCATCCTGTAATTTTGTAATGCACAATTAGATTGAATGCATGCTGCTTAAAATATGTTAAGTACACTGTCCCTTTCTATATGCATCTCTCACTGTCCCACATGCTTTTTGAAAATTATTCTTTCTGAGAAGACGTGTATTACCCCAGTTTTTCTGCAGACTAAAGAAATTTCCATACCTGCTTTTATGAAAAAATTGTCCTGCTTTTCTTCTTTAGCTGCAGCAATATGATCAGAACAATAATTCAGGAGCATGGAGAGACTGAAACATGTCTCCAAGACTGTATTGAGATGCCTAATCATATATCACACCATGCCATAAAAAAATGGATTCTGCAAGCCTTTTTCCTTTCTTGGCCACATCTACAGGAGAATTAGGCCTGTAATTTGCGCTCACTGCTGGAACCCAGCTATTATTAGCAATGCCCAGGCTGGGTGACATGACACCTTGGCAGAAAACCCCAGGCCCAGTCTGCTGTTTTGTTTCCACCTCTGTCAGAGGACATCACCAATAAAAGTGTTGCTTTATTGTCAGCATGGAGAAGGACTTTGACATTGGCTTCATCTCAGCAATATTCCCCACAAAGGAAGAGCACGCCTGTGCTGAGCAGCACGTTGTCGCACAAGATCCCTGACCTGTCTTCCAAACTGGACGGCAGGATTCAGCTGCATAAAGACAGGTTTCTTGTGCCATTGGAGAGTCCATGGGGAGTGAAAGACATCTGCGTGGCCTGGCAGACACTGCACAGGCCTCACAGATCTTTAATGAGAGGTCAGGTCTGCAGTGATGGCTCAAGGCCAGGCACAATAGCTTATATTGGCTGTAATGACAACGAGTGCACGTTTAGGTAATTGAATGCTGCCAAATATGCCTAGAAGGCACAGTGCAGCATAATTCATAGATACTGATCAGAACCTGAAAGCAATACAGCTCTTTTGCCATGGTATTGCATCTCTGATGCATTGTTGAGAACGGAGATTACTTTGCCTGTAGTGATGGGGCTGTTGTGCTTATGGTGCTGGAACTGAATAGATCAGAGCTGGCTTGAGCAATGACATAGTGCTGCACTGGGCACCAGGAATGATACATCTAAAGTTACTACTCAATGCATATCCAGTATGGGAAAAGGTGGATTTGGCTACTGAAAAGTACTTTGATTCATCATGTGTTAGGGAGCTATTGCTTAGTGATTGCTATGCAGAACACTAAACAGACAAAAGTGCATGTATAAACCACATGAAACTGATAAAATTACAGGAAAAAAGTTACATGATCTTCTTTCTGTAGGGTGTTACAGCATCAGAAGTTGAATGTTTTTAAATTCTCCAAGACAGACTCTGAGGGGTGCTGAGGAGAAGCATATCCTCTTAAAGCCAGAGTGAATCACATATTCAAGAATATGTCATTTGGATTTTGTTCTTTGGTACTCAAGAACAGCTCTTTTCATCATTGAAGTCTGAATATTCAGAGTTGAAGACCCTACATCATCTACTCCAATTGCAACACTTTTAAAATGTCAGTCCAATACCGTATTTTCTAAGCAATTCTTCACTTGCTAAACATGAGACCTCTGAAAACTGTCACTAAAAATCAGGCTTCTTAAAACTGCCTAAAGCACTTTAAATATAGGCAAAACTTCTTTGGCAGCTTTAGAAATGGAATAAGAGCACTTAATGGCAATGCAGGAGTTGAAAGAATCAACGGAACATCTGTAAACCCTCACATACTTAGGCATGAAAAGACAAGTTGGACATTCATTAATACAAAAGCTTTTGTTCCTAATAACTACTCCAGCAAATGCAGGTTCCTGAGGTATAATGGCAGCACAAACAACATGCAGTGAACCACTCTGGTACACAGAAACAAGATAGAGTTCCTCAGTGCAATAAAATAAACAGTGTGGGTTGAAGATTTAGTTTGGGTTATTCCTAGCAGCCCAGCAGAGAAATGCGTTTTTTAAAAGTAGACCAGTGACAGCCAGGACAAGTGAGTCTTGGAACCCCAGCTCCCAACCAAAGAAACCCTGGAGGAGGCAAGATGAAAGCTCTTTCTGGAAATGCAAAGAGCTTCAGTTTGAAGGACATTGCTTTGCGAAGAAAAGACAGGCCACAGAACCACCAGGTTTACTCCTGATTTTTAAATGCCTGCCAGCAGCCAGCCAGTGTCCAGTGTTACCATGCTGCTCTTTGAAGACTTACAGAGATTTGCAGCCTCTATTAGCTCTTTTTGTCATACATCTAAACATCAAAAATGGACTCAGCCAGTGTTTTTCACTTCTCACGTTTCCTACCTCTCAGTACTACGTAACTCCAACTTCTCCCAAAGGCAGGTGTTCCCTGCCCTTCAATCCTAGCCCAGAAGAGAACAGGATCTGTACATTAACAGTTTAAGAGATATACTCGTGACTCTGCCATGGAGTACATGGCTGTGGGTACCAGCAGCTCCCTCTCAGCAGTAGCACCCTTGGTCTGCCTGCTCTGAAGCCTGCTCTACTTTACATGCTGCCCTGGAGCCAGCTGCAGACTATGCCACTGACCGCCTTCGTACTGGCAGTGGTTGGAGAACCATGCTGGTGCAGATGTGATTCTGAGACATTTTTCTAACCAGGCAACTCAGACTAGTCAATTAGTCTCCAATGAACTTAACACCATTTTATTTACATATTTACATTTTATTTCTTTCCTTTCCTCATTCCAATGGAAGTATTAATCATATAACACACTATTTGTGTGTCAAAGCAGACTTCCTGGCTTTAATGTTTTGCTTTAAATACCCCTGTGCCATTCTCTGATTCTTTTTTAGATATCTACTCTATATATGAACTTTAAATATAATACATATGTGAAAGAAAGTATTCAAAATAGAGGAAAGAGGTACAGAATATTTCTCTGTTGTATGACTCATTTTTGAATCAGAGTTCCAGTATTTTTAGCAGATTTTTCTGGAATTCTTTCCTTAGTTCTTTTTCATTGCTTCTAATTGTACTCTTTGAAGCACATTTCATAAGTCCTCTCTTGCCTTTTATATTTTAGTAGGTGTGGTTTAGAACGATGTCCCAGTGGCTCATTTTTGAGCATAAGGTATCCATATATTTGAGGCAGAGCTAGACAGTGTAGAGTTGCAACTGTACCTTGAAATATCCTGTTCAGTCCCTGCCACAAAGCAAATACCACCTGTGAGATCCTTCGGTGCAGATATCTTGTGCCTGTATTGTACAAAATAAGGCCTTGCTAAAATATAAAATCTGCACGCATGGCGTTTAGTGTATCCAAGACTTTATCTTAATTGCATAGCTATCTCATAAGCTTTTCTTACTCAGCCCTATGTAACATACCCCAAACGCACTACTTGTCTACCTTAAACACATTACACTGAATTTACCATCTAAAGAGACAACCTAAGCCTTTGCAGACTATGGCACCTGGCCACTTCATCTACTCCTACCCTTCATGGTTTTTATTGATCAAGAGTTAAGTTATCGGTCCTTTTGTAGAAAGGACCCAGGTGCACCATTTGAATGCGCCTGGAAATGACGGTCCTGGAGGAGCTGCCACAGCTATTGCTTCAGACCAGATTTAACAGCATCACATGTATCAGTCACAGGCATGGATGACTTGTTGGCTCATGAAAACACAAGCAATCTTGCCAGGATCACGCAGGAGTTTTGGCTGACTGAAGACCTGCTGACAAACGTGGAGGATCAATTAAAGGCAAGAATGAGTATTACCATGGAGATCACATCAGCCTGTTGCTTTCTGGGTAAGGATGTTGCAGAGCCAAGCTAAAAAAACTCCTGTATGATGTGCCATGCCATATTTTCCCAGTTTTCACACTCTCTGCAGGCATTCACTTTTCACCACTATCATCCTGAGAATATGGCTGGAGGACATTGGACCAAATAGATCCTACATAGTTGTTCTTATTTTCATACATACACACTTTGTATCATCCCAAAAGAAAAAACAGACAAAACAAATCAAAACAAAACAAAATTATCTTTCCTTGACATTCCTTTCTTTGCCTCACAACTATTCAAAGCAAACTCAACCTGACTTCCCTCATTCTTATTCCTCTTCCAAAGCCTTCGAGAATAAGGAAAAAAACACCACTCTTTTCCTTTCTTTCTGCCCCTGACATGTTTTTGCAGCCCTGAAAACACTTTGCTTTCTTCTATCCAAAATGATGGAAAAAAGGTTGGGATTTTTTCTCCCTTGCAATCTAAAAGACAGTAAGATTTACTTCACCCAACGCTCTCCTTTTCCAGCCATCCTGCATGGATTATTACCATTCTATGAATCATACCTGGATATCCTGCTAGTAAGTTATCTAGTCTTCATGCTCTTTTATCCACTTACTATCCTTTTTCCCCAAAATAGCCATGTATGTATGAGTCCAACATTGAATAAATGGTCATAGCCACTCACACCAGCCCCTACCTTGGGACCTGAATAGTCCTGAGCCATTCTTTCCTTGCCGAGCCATGTTGCTTATGTCCTAGGGCAGGTTAATAAAACAAATAAAGTTACAAAGGCAAAAGAGCAGAGTACACCTAAAGTGAAATGTATTCTTATAGGATGAAGAGTCTTAAACTAGAAAATTCTAGTACTGAAGGACAAAATAGGAGACTTTCTGCTCAACAGCTAAAAAGAATGGTTCAGGGAGGAAAATAACAATCATAGCAGTGAAAATCCTACATAAATGAACAAGAAAGAGAAGCTATTAATAGAAATATAACCAACTGTGAAATGACTGGTATCAAAAAACCTGTGGAACAGGAAATATAGACCTCCAAGCAAGCGGTTCTGTAAAATACAGTAACAATGAGAATGTTTTGCAACATAGCTCAAGGAATTGATCTACTGTATCCAGAACAGATCCATTCCCAACAGACAGAGCTCCTTGGCCCAAAGGTTACCAGCGTAGGTCTTTGCTAAGTAGGGGGATCAGAAGAAATATCAGGAGATTTGGCGATGTGGGAATGACACATTGCAATGCAGCGTTGAGGTTTCTGCCTATTCCTGAGCCTTCTTTGCTAGGAATCCCCATGGTGGTTCTTCACCACAGATACTATTAGGACCTGGTGGCCAGTCAGCTCTACAATGCCTGTCAGCAAATATTTCTTAGTTTTCTTTTACCACTGTCTCATTGGCATCAGGGACAATGCCTTGTCATGTGAAGAATCTGGGGCAAAAAGAGCAAGCATGTCTTTACTAGTGCTTGGAAACTCACAATATTCAGCACTGTTGCTCAAATCTCTCTTCCCAATGACTGTTCACATGCCAACACCGTTCAGGGTATGCCTGAATATGCCAAAGCACTGGGCAGGTGCTTTACAGCATTTACAATTTTTTTGGCTTTGGTCCTAGAGAGGCAGCAGTGTGCCTGAGACAGCAGCTCCTTTGGGAGTTTGGCCATAAAAAAGGGCTTAGAAGATCTTCAGGAGACAGATAAGTGATGTGGTTGGGAGCAACACTGTGAAAAGCTGATAGGGTATTTGAAACTCTTTTAAATTGACCATCTATCTAATATGGTGTAATTTGAAGAAAAGGGGAGGGAAATAGTGGTAAATAAACTGTTAAGACTTAACAGCACAATGGGAGATGGAAAAAAGACTAAATACAAAAATCTATCTCTAAACTCATACTCTGCATTTATGTAAATAAGATTTGTTCACAGAGAGTAAGAAAGAAAAGAGAGCCTCGCCCAGCTGACAGTATAACCTCATATTACCAGCCTTCCCCTGCCTGACCTGTTGGAGTAAGATGCTTCTGACTCCTGATGCTAGAATTTTTAAATCTGTGAAGTTTACAGGCTCATGAACAGGTTCCATCTTCCTCAGTAACCATGAGAAAATTGCCACCAAAATCCTGAACAGAGAGATAAGAAACAGCTAAACACCCTCAGCGTGCTTTCCAGTGGCTTCAGCCCTCATTGCTCCATGGGGAGAGTGAGACAAGGCATCCCTGTGATGCAGTTAAGACTGGAATAGCCTGTTTTATAATAGCATCATGACTTTCAATAAAACTGAAGGAAGTGGAACCCAGAAATACATTTATTTCATTTCAGGTCAGATCATGGACTGCAATATTGGGGCAACACCTAAGTCCTTTATGGAGAATACAGCTTGTGACTGCCTATTGCCATGATGTATGATGGGCAGACCCATTGGAACATGACTATGTTTTTGAAGCATAAGAGTTTTACTAAAACGTCTCAGGCAGACACTTAGGGAGTGAGCAAAACAACAGGGAAAATCAGCACATGCCAAAGCTAATGGTATTTCATTTCCCTTAATGGAAAATGCAGCTTTCACTGACACAGTGTGTCCTGATGCTGTCAGAAAAAAACAATCATCCTTTTTCTTTAGTGGAGTTCAATAAGTGAAGGAATCATGCTTTCTCATTTCTACAAAGGACATTTGTAAGTTAATTGTGGTAGAGTGATGTGTGTCAACACAGAAGCAAAGAAAGTTAGGAAATACAACCGGCTGATGCCAAAATGAGATGGAATGTGTAAAATTGGCAGTGTCAGGGTACAGATTACTGAGGTACCACAGGGAAATTTGAAGAGAGAGAAAACTATTTGCAGAGAAATATACAACATCTTAAAGAAAAAGTCTTCGCAGATCCAATGCCTATCTCCCACCTGTTGATTTCAGTTGCCTTTTCTTTCTTTTATTTACTTTGCATGCCAAACTCTTTCTGGTATAAGGAAGTGGAAGTGTGCAAAAACTTCAGCATGGTAGCCCTGCACATCATAAAGAACACAGTCTTTTGCTTTTTAATAAAATAAATCTGTATTTAAGACTGGTAAAACAAGAATCTGCATTGATTTTAACATTCATAATTTGGCAGAGTTCATACATATCATCAGGTAACATATAAAGGCAGGTTACAGCACAAATAGAAAAAGCAAATAGCACACAGATATCACATGCAATTTAACAAATTTAAGACAAGTCTGCTGGTTAACAGTGGTACACAGCAGGAATGCTAGAGAAACAACATGCCTCTGTGACTACAAGTAGAAATGCTTGGACGTGGCTGAACATATAAGGAAATCACTGAAAAATGGGGAAATTCTAGATTGCTTTCTCAGATGGTATAAATCAGGACGCAGCAAACACTGTGAATCTGACCCATGAATTTAAAGGAGATTCTTTTTTTTTAGCTTAGCATTGGTGTTTTTTATTTTTGCAAAGATAAAAATTCAGAATGCATAACAAAGGAAATACCCATGTAGAAACATAATAACCTTATTATTGTGTTGTATCAAGCATCATATTGTAGTTACACATTTCACTAAAATGTAATCAGCTTGACATTTATCCAGCATTGTTTTAACTGAGTAATTTTTAGAGCATTCATTTAAGCCTTGTGCAGAAATTGAGTTCCTTTTGTTGTTGCTGATCATTATTTCTGTTTTTTGCAGGATTTACTGTTTATGATATTTTTCCTCGGCAATATATTACTGCTTATTATAACTATTTTCTTTGACTACTTAATCAAATACAATTGATATTCACGAAAAAAATTAACCACACTGTAAGATAAATAAGACAAATTACATTTTCAAGAGCACCTTAATCTAAATTTTCAAAAGGGTTTCAAAACCCATTAATTCCAAAGGGATTAGGTGCATAAATTTCTACATGCATTTGGCAGTAGTAATTTTCAGATGTGTGTAAGGAATCTAAAGGCAGAAATACAGAGAAAGGCTTTAGGGGCAAATGGAGCATGTGTTGATGAGAAATTAGAGGCAGACCACACATTTGGAGTTACACTGGGAAAGCTGCTCACCACCTGAACTGAAACTATGTGTCTGAACTCTGGCTTGTGATCCTAAGTATTAGTCCTGGTTCTGAAAAAAATCCAAGTCAGAGAGAGGCTGACCTGCCTGTTTCTTTATTTCATATGATTTGAAACCAATGAGTTATGAAAATATTGTAGGGAAGCACCTTACAATGTTTCTTTATATTTTATACTTTTAATTGGAATATTAAAGAATATTTGATTTCTGTTCCTCTAAACCAAATTAGTCATATATATCAGTCTTCCTGGACCTTAAAGTAATCACAGATGTGAAGATATTATATGAAAATATTTGACAAATTGCTGTCTTGTTCTGATTTGTTTTCAGGTAAGCATTCCTTACAAGCTTTTTACCGTGTCTAGAATTAGAAGGAGGCCAGGTACTTCCATTTGAATTATACTGTATTTACTGCTAAATGTACTGGCACTGTCAAAGATTAATATAACGTTCCCTGAGTACAGAATTCTCCGAACAGATTATTAAACGTTATCTTAATCTCAAACATTACCTTTTCTCCTTGCACACAGTTCTTTCTTTTTTATAACAGCAGCCACAAAAATCAATGGAAATGACTTACACTGCAATTTTAGACAACCACATTACAGACTCTCCCCTAAAAGTCCATTTTTGCAACGACTTGTACAAAAGTGTTTTCGGTAGTAGCAAGGCATGTATTAAAGCAAATGTCACTATAAGGACCTCTATTCATGTTTCCTCCGAGGAGTTTTATATGGCGTCTTTCCATGAAGAAAGTTAGAAAACTCTTCTGTCCACACAGATGTCTGAAAGCCTAGTACACCTGATGTGAGAAATTAATAAAAGCTTCTGGCTCCTATGGCAGTATGAACATTAAACAACAAAAGACGATTCTGCGTTTTAGCACCAATCCTCAATCAGAGGTAGAGGCCTCATCTTCAAACAGAACTGTCCTACAGAAAGGGAGTGCAAAGTACTTTCTAAGCAAAAGAGTTTTCCAGACAGATTTAAAAAGAAATATTGCTGCCAGTCATACAGTGAGTTATCTGTAACTCATCTTAGAGGTATTCACCTTAGCAAGCAGGATAGATGCTGAAAAATTTTCAGTATAAAACTGCTGGTAAAGGAGTTTGCCTGCGGAGGAATTTCAGGTTGCCAAAGGCATGTTTGACAGGTATCACGTGTCACACCTTTGTCTTTGTAGAGAAAAGAGCAGGTGTCTGGTCAGATTAAATCCAACAAAACTGGGGAATCATTAACCTATGATTATAAAACACTTAAAAATAACCAGAGCCTGAGGTATGGCGGCCATAAGGTCATAGCATTTAAAACCAGCACAAACATTACTCTTCTTGGTATTGCAACTAATTCAGATATACAGAAAGATAACACTAACTTGCATTTACTTGGAGCGTATTCCCCAGAAAATACGGCACATTTAGATCAAAAAACAGGAAAAGAGAGAGGCACTATCATATTCATGTTGTAGTGGTTTCTTAATTCTCGAACATTTTCTGCATCTCTCTTCCATACTGTATCCAGTTTTTTGTTACCTTTTAAAAATTTTGTATATCAGAATAGGTCAGTCTCATCAATTCATCAACAGAATTAATCTTTTCCTTTTTTTCACTTCCATGCCATGTTGACAGACGAGCACTCTTATCATTTATTGTGTACTCTAGCTATTAAAGTAGAACTCAAAACCAATCCATCAGGTAGATTTTATTGAACATTTTTTATATTGGTTTTATTACATTGGCTTTGTAGCTTTTAGTCAGTGTGTAACATGGTCTAATACCTTATGAAATCCAAATATAACTATTTGCCATTCTTGATTAAATTTGTTATTTCAGCAAAGAATAAAATTAGACTTGTTTCAGAAGATCCGTTTTCCGTATAAAAGTATCAGCTGAATTAAATTTGAATCCTTCAAACTGTTTATGAAATGACTCTTGCATGAGCTTTTTCATTGGTTCTGTGGATCTCTCTAGCCTTTTATTATTTATATCATCTTCTTTGGGTGCTCTGGGGTGGTTTTTTTGTGTGT
>VUYV01000563.1:314560-330395 GCA_008711295.1 Anarhynchus alexandrinus | reverse complement strand
CTCATCTCATGCCCATATTTACGGGTTTTAATGGCTTTTTAATCCCCCTAATGAATTTTCAGACATTTTACATTTTTGGGGCTGTGACCCGCCTCTTTTGGGGCGTGACACCCCCCCCCCCTCACCTGCTCCTCTGCCGCATCATCGCCCCCCCTTTGTGGACTGTGCGGTGCCACAAATGACATCATCGCACCCCCGGAACACCCCACGCACACAGCTGCCCCCCCGGTATTTTATTCACCCCAACAAAAAGGTACAAAAATGACTGGACCCGGGGCTGGCCCCTTCCACTCAGGGCGCTCAAGCACCTGCAGGCAAACCTCAGCGTGGGGATCTATTGAGCGTCGCCAGAGGCATACGATGGGAAACAAAAATCCCCAATTATATTTCAGCAGATTCAAAAACAGCACAGAAGAAAGCAGAGGCACTCCCTCAGGCCGAGGGACAGGACAGGAGCTGAGCTAGAGTGAACAATAAAGTCATTCACTTCATGCTCAAAAGGCACGCGTTAAGTTTACATGCGTCCAATAAAAACACCTACACTATAAAAGCATTTGATTTTCCTTTGGCATTAATTTAACCTGCACGGCTGTGAACTGATATCATCAAACTATCTATCTCCAAAACGCACAGCTATAATTTGACTAGGGTTTTTTTTGTGTGTGTGTGTGTGTTCGTTACACAGTCAGGAGGGACATCTGTCCGGCTGCACTGACCAAGAGAGACGGTACTGAACTGCCAGGGAAAGGCGCCACTGACAGCCAGACAGAAATAAAGTACTTCAGAGCCCTCCATCAAAATATCCGCAATAAAACCCCTGTAACGTTTGGTTGCCTCTCTTTTCAAACATTTACAACAAATACCTAACTGCTTAAGTACACCTAATAAATTGTATGCTACAGCAATTTGGCAGGTGCAGTTTAAACAATGCAAGTCAGTTTGTAAATTATACAGTTTTAACTTTTTGTTTAAAGTTTCATTGATGACAGAAACACCAGCGAGATAAAAGATCCCCCCTACGGTTTTACTCGGGGGGGTGGTGTGTGTGTGGGGTTAATCAAATCCCCGGTGCTGATATCCCTAAAGCTACCAAAAAGGACTGGCAGATTTGCTAATGCTTTTGGCTGCACTGAACATGCAGAGGAACACGTTATCTCGCCTGTTACAACTGAGAGCCCAAAGACTGGTGATGCCATCAGCTTTTGGAAGATGTGCAGCAGTGCTTGGGCCTTGGGAAGGCTGATGGCTTCTGCTGTCAAGTACGTCACCTCTGAAGATCCGCTCTGATGTGAAGTTCATAAAATGCAACCACTTTGAATAAAAAAGATTTCTGTTTTGGAAAATCTCTTTCCAACTGAAGTCAAAATTACACATGCTGTGGGGCAGTGGACCCTAGTCCCTCAACTTAGCTTTCAGAGGTCTGGGGGTCTGAATCCATCCTCAACGAAAAACACATCAGCTAACCAGGGTATTCCTCCAGTTGCCAGGTTCCTCTTCATCCTCTGCAAAAAAAAAAAAAAACAAACAGTGCTGGCCACAAGCATTGGCATAGTTTGACACCACCCTCCTCAAAAGCAATGTGGTCTTCCGCTCACCAGCTGCACACTGATTCCAGTGCCGGATGCTGCAGCCATCACCACTTGTGGCACCTAAGATACCAAAGCACGGAAAACTACCATTGCGCTTGCGAGAAGCACCATGGCCCTCCTCACCACTGCCCAGCTCACCTCAAACACTCATCCAATTCCAAAGGTGGCCTGTGTGGCACCTGCAAAACCAAGGAAAAACACTTAACCGAGCTGCCACATGATTCTCTGCTCTTAGACACTGACCTGGCTGACAATCACCTCATCTTCTCGGACCACACATGAGCGTGTGGCTTCGCCCCTCTGAGCCTGCTTGCAGCACCTGAAAAACACAAAGCAAGAGACACAAGCTGCAATACTGCCCAAAACTGCAGCCTGCCCACACCAATTCCCATCTCCCACTCCTTTACCTTGACCACTCACCTGTCCGGCCTATGCCATTTTCAGGTTGCCACGCTGAGGCTCAAGTACCATCTGTAATGCACAAACAAGGGATGCTTATAACTTCACCCACAATACAACACCTGAAAAAGAACTGCTACTTCAGCCCACTAGTCATTGCTCACCTTGCCTGAGTCAGCTCCAGCGCCAATATCCTGCTTTACTCATTGCTTCACGCCTTCAAAATAAAAAAAAAACCCAAACCTCTAAGTTGGTCGTGCAGCCACCAGTCACACCTTCCCTCTGACACCACGTGCTGACCCATCTTCTTACGGCGCTCTACTTGCCTCTGCTCCTTTGCCCTTTGGCACATGGCTTGTCCTTCTGCATCTGCAAAAACAATACTGAACAAACCCAATGTGAAGCGATAGCTTAACAAATACAGAGGTCTTGTTTCCATTTAGGAATACCATCTAGATTCCCTTCCTGGCACATGCTCATATTTTGCACAAAGGACCCCAGAACTTCTCTTTGCCCAAGTGTGTCCTATCCTGACCTGCCCTCTCCGCTACACTGAATTTAAAATCCCTCCCTGCCACCCTACACAAAGACAGCATTGGCCCTTCAACTTAGCTTTTGGAGGGCTGGGCGTCAGAATCCATCTTTAACAGAGACGTCTCGCACCTTGCCCGACAAGCCCAGGGATGGACGCCCTGCTATGCACATGATTTCAAGTTGGTTCACACCTTCAATACGCAGAGTGTTAACAGGTCATACAGGCACCAACAATGGACCTGTTCCCTCCATTGTTGTGTGCCCACCAACCTTCTAACGGCCGTCTGCTCACCGTCTGCCATTGGTGCCTGGCTCACTCCTGTGCATCTGCAGCAACAAAACAAAAGTCAGCCAGATGCTGACAAGTACCCTAACAAACAGTAGACATCCCCCATTCTGACTTCTTTGCTCCACTAACCTTGTCCATCTGTGCTTTGCACTCCGATCTGCCATGCCGAGTCAGTTACCTCAGCAAGTTCAAGAAAAACAGTAATACCGCTAGGAGTATACACCTGTCCCTCTTCTTTCCCTCACCCTAGTAACCACATCCCGGACTCACCCTTTCCCCCAGTGGGCTAACACAGCTCCACTCTCCTCCTGTGCTCTGTCCCCGGGGTCAGCGGCTGCATCAAGCACCTGCTCATACAATTGGTCCACCTCCAATGTCTCGGGAACCATAACCTTATCTGCCAGGCCTGCCTCGGGAAAATGCAGTGAGGCACACTGGTGTTATATACTGCTTTCCGAAAGAGAGAGCCCGCCATGCAAAACAGACTAACAAATCCTTTTGACTGACTTACATACTCAGGCAACACAGAGACCCCACAGGCACCAAATCCCAGCGATCGACCTCACCCCCTGTCATGGCCCACAAGACTGTTCTCTCGCCTTTGCTGTTGTGCCTTGCTCGACTGTCCTGCTTAGCCTAGACCTATTACTTGGGCTGCAAGAATAAGTCAAACCACCCACTGACACACAAAAATTACAGTTACTGCCAGATGACTCAAAGCTCAAAAACTCAGTGCCACAAATGCCAGAATTATGGGTAGCAACCGACCATGGCTGGTGTAACGATAGACTTTTCCGTTGTGGATAAATAACTCTTAAATGACTCCATGAACTGCAGCATGGAGGACCCCTCCATAAACAGCATGCTTGAGCGAGAACACCAACATAAACGGGACGTGACACTGGGCTGCCAGAAGCCACTCACATACAGAAGTCTTCTGTTAGATAATAATATGCTAAAATGTCTTAAGCCAAAACTGCATGGTAGTTACAGGAGACTTGAGGTCGGACGGATGCTGAGTATGACTTGATGGTCCCAAAATCTAACGGAGACTGGTGCCAAAATCTAATGGAGACCCCTCAGACACAAATGCTTGATGACTGCAGCTTTTTTCCAAAATACAAACTCGACAAGGAAAGGCCAACAGTGATGCAGACCAAGCTATTAAACTCTCGGTACAGAAGTATGCCTTACTCCAGATGGCAGGATGGTTCTGCCGGGTTGGTGCGACCCAAGCACCAGGTCCTTCTGTCTGTCCAGCAGCGTCTGTGATAGACCTCACAGCCTTGAACGCAACAGACAGCTCCCCAGTCTGGGACCGTGTTCTGCATGTCTGAGCCACACTCCCCCTGCCCCCCGCCATGACCATGCCCCCCATGATGAAAATCAAACAGAACAACTAAGGACTTTGCTTCATCACCTTGGCTTCCGAAAGAAGCTTCCTTCCTCTGCTGACTGTCGACAATGATATTTTCATGCTGTTCCTCGAATGTGGGCTGGGCCTTGGGTGCCTGTACTGCCAAAGGAAGAGAAAATGATTATGCTCTGATAACCTGCTTCACCCTCCTCTTGTTCTTCAAGAAGTCTAAAGCAAGCTACCATCCCAATCACTACATAACAGAAGAAGCTTGTGCAAAAAATGGCTGAGACTATCCCCATAAGTGGAAGACTCTGCTAGCATACTATATATGCTGCTGAACCTCAACAGGTCCTGAAGGTCTTATCTCAAACTTCTTACCTCTGATTCTCTACATGTCAAAACACTCCTGCCCAAACAGCTGAGTAGTTAATTAGATGCAAAAAAAATATTATTATCAAAATTCATGTGCTTTAGTTTATTTTAAAACAAACTACGATGCTGTGAGGTCATACTTCATTTCTAGCAAGACCGTGCGTACTACTTAACTTCTGCCAGAATGATGTTCTGGATAGGACTGAATGACAAAGCGGAATTAGATCCCATGAGAAAACCCCCAAAATATCTCTATTTGCAAACTAAATTATTTACTGTAAAGTGCTGACAATTTAGAGTCACCTTGATGATCCCTCTTCACCCGATTTCCTTAACAGAACTAGATGAGTCCCAAAGGACAGAAAGTGCCAAAAGAACATGGAAATGTAAGGAATTTACCAGAAACTGTACGAAGCAGCCTAATTAACACCAAAGTAACTAGAACAAAAATTAATTGCAAAACACAACAAAAAACCACCATGGGAGATGCATCAATAAAAACAGATGAACGCTATCTAAGAGGAGATCTGAGCCGACGATAGGCATCTTTGGGGTACCAAATACAAAACAGAAGTATACGATAAGACAGAAACAAAATGGACCACTCTGGAGCACACAGACGGCTTCAGAAAAGGTTCTGGCAGAACAAGAGGCATTGTCAGAGGGATTAGAGAGGTCCCAAAGGGGCCAGAGAGACCAAAGATGTCTTGGGGACGCAATGAGCTCAAAAGGGAATTGAGCAAAGTATGGGTGTCCTCAGGGTACCAGGGACCAACTGGAGGAGCACTGAAGGGATGAGAGGACAGAAGGACCAACCAGGATAACAGATGCGGACTCAGGAAGGGTTCTGAGGGGAAAAGAGAGGTGCAAAATGCCCTCCGGAGGTAAAACGGGGCTCTGGGGCACAGGGGATGTCTTGCAAGAGCTCGGCAAAGGGAGCAGAGGAGTCCCACTGGGGCCTGAGACGCCAAAGAAGCCTCAGAGATAACACGCGGAACTCTGAAGGGGATTTTAATAAAGGACAGATGTTATCAAGCGACCGGGTGCTGAATGAAGGCATCCTAAACAGCAAAGAGTAAGATAAGAGTGCTCTGAAGTGTACACACACACAAAAAAACCCACAAAGGGAGCTAAAGTGCTACAAGAGTACCATGGAGTACAAGAAAGGACTCAGAAGACATTGTTATAGAGAGTAGAGGAATCACGAGGGGGCAGGGTAAGAAAAGAAGGCTTGGAGACAAAGCAAGGGCCTTGGGATCTCAGGAGGGCATCTGGGCAAACTGCAGATGAATGAGTGAGAGGGGAACCGAATGGAGACACTCTCAATGACAGAAAGATAAAGGGATGCTATGTAGCAAAGAAAGATGCGAGGTTCTGATAGAACAAGAAAGATGGAAAGGGAGTTAAAGTGCTCCAAGGAGGCTGCATAGCATCAGGGCAGCTGAGAAGGAGTTAGCTGGTTCCAAGTGCAATCTGAAGTGTACCCACAGTCCATGGCCAAATAATCCAAACCTCCCCCACTAGCACACATGGAAGGGAGGGCGGCCAATAGCGCAGATGAATGGAAGCTTGCAACAGCAAGGACCAGCAAGAGGAAGAGACTTCAGGGGGAGGTAAAGTGCTACCAAAATGTTGTGGAGCACAAGGTAAGTCTCGGGAGGCATTCTAGATGGCATAGAGAAGAAAAAGAATGCTCTTTTTTGGGAACGGAGATCTTAGGAAAGGTGCAATAGTACAACAAAACAAGTCCAAAGGAGGCTTACAGAGCTAAAAGTGTGCTGTGGGGAACATCTAAGACCTCAGGAGGCATCATGATGGTGGCAGAAGCGTTCTGAGAGGGACAGACAAAAGAAGGCTCGAGAATGTGATGAAGTCCAGAGGGGATCAGAACAGACTACAGATGTCCTCAGGGGACCAGAGACTGAACAGAAGTATCCTAGCCAGCACAGAGGACAACATGAGTAGTCTGGAGATGAAAGATGGCATCAGGAAAAGTTCTTAGGGAGGGAGAAGAGTGCAAAGTGTGCTACAGAGCCAAAAGAGGGCTGTGGGGTATGAGGATGGCCTCAGGAGACATGGTGATTATAGAATGTGATGGTGTGCTCCCCCTCCCCAGGTGCCAACCTGACCTTTATCTCCCATAACACTGCCCAAGCGATAACCACCCATGGTGGTCACAATGAGTGCATGTAGTCCTGATGCCAGCATCCGGGCTCAATGTGGTTTTGGGGAGACAGATAACAACACAATAGCCAAGGGCTAACTGGAGCAATGCTGGTACTGTGGCCAATATGCAAATAAGACTACAGGTCAGTCATCTTACCCCTATAAATAGTGAACAGCCCAAGAGTCCTTTGAGCTCTCCTGCACGGCAGTGGGCTGCACACCAGGATCTCCCCTTGAGCAGAGATGCCCTCAAGGTTACTCCTCCAGATTCAGACATTCCTTGCCACAACAGATCCTCAGCAAGTGACCAATAGCACGCTAAACTGAAATCTTAGCTAAGTGATATAAAGGATTGATTGCATATGTATAATCCTTTAGACATAAACCGTTGACCAAGTCTGGGATGAGGATTGGATCCAGCTGCACCCAGACTCCTCTCTGAGAAGGAGTTTAGAAAGCCAGGGGGTCCTTTCTGAAACCTTGACTCAATGGGAGGGTCTCCCTGACAGTTCTGTCTGACCCTGGCCTCTATGCAGTGAATAATCAAGCGTGCATAGCCATTGAATCTTGTTAAAACACTGTCACATTTACCATCAAACTTTTTTAAATCCCCGTTTTGTACCAATAAACGTATTCCTGCTTCTTTCTACGAGTGAAGTGTATCGCGCCATCCGCGAAAGACAAGGGTGGTGAGTGAGAGACAGAAGGCGGCTCCGGGACATAATGCAAAACTCCAGAAGGTGTCCCAGCTGTCCTTGGGGGACGAGCGACTGAACAGAGACATCCGAGACGGCAGTGATTACAGTAAGAGAGTTCTGGGGCACATAGAAAGCCTGAGGAAGGGTTCTGTCTGAATAAGAGAGATACAAAGAGGGCTGCAGAGCTTGAAGGGCGCTGTGGGCAGGAGGACAGTCTTGGGAGGTGTCATGACAGGAATGAGAGGGCGGCAGGGGGAACATACAGAGAGACAAAGGATTGCTGAAACAATGAGGTTGTCAGGAGGGAATCTGAAGAGAGTACAGGTGTCCTCAGCAGGGCAGGGACGCAACGGAGGCATCCAACATGGCAGAGGGGAAGGTCAGAGAGCTCTGGGGCAAAGCGAAAGCCTGAGGAAGAGTTGTCTCTGAGTAAGAAAGATACAAAACCTGCTGCACAGCCAAATGATGGCCGTAGAACACACTCGCAGGAAGCGTTGTCATGGAAATAGTGGGGTGCTGAGGCAGCCAGAGACAGAAGGCGGCTGCAGGGCACAAAGGTACTCAGGAGGGGATTCGAACAGAGCCCAGATGTTGTGAGGGAGACACTGACCCACGGGAGGCAAGTAACATGGAGGAGAGGACGGAAAGGCTGCTCTGAGGAAGAAGGATGGCCTGAGGAGACGTTCTGACACACCGAGAGCGGTACAAATTACAATCCAGAGATAAACGTGTGCAGAGGAGACCCTCTAAAGCCTTGGGGTGAACCGAGAAAAGAGAGAAGAAAAAAAAAAAGATACCAGGAAACTTTAAAAAGCGACATGGTATGAGACAAACAAGAACTGAGAAACAGGGACAGACAGCTTGATAAAAGTAGACATAGGAAGAAAATTTAAAAGCGAAAGGGTACAAGGCAGGGGAGAAAAAAAAATAAGGACAGAAAACTAGATAAAAGTAGACAGAAAAAAATTCAAAAATGAAGGCAATAAAAGAGGAAAAAATAAAAAATAGGGGCAACAAACTAAATAAATGGAAACATAAAGAAAATTTTAAAATTGAGAGAGTACCCAACAGGCAAGAAAGTATTAAAAAATAAGGACAGGAACTAGATAAAAGCAGATGTAGGGAAAAATTAAAAAGCAACAAGATTAAGATAATAAAGGGAAAAAAAAAAAACGGAACAGCAAATTAAATGAAACAAAAACACAGAAACAAAATTTAAGAAGTGACAAGGTACAGCACAGACTAGAGTGAAATAAAAAATAAAGACAGTGACCTGGATAAAAGTAGATATAGGAAAAAAAGATGAAAGCAAAGTGACACAGGACAGACAGGAAATAAATAAAGGGGTTAGACATCTTGATAAAAGTAGACATAGGAAGAAAATTTTAAAAGTTACAATGCAGAGGACAGACAGGAAAAAAGTAAATAGGGACAGAAAGTTAAAAAAAATAGAAAGAAAAGTTCAAAACTGAACACAATGAGAGGAAAAAATTAAAAATAGTGCAAAAAAATAAACAGATGGAGACAGAAAGAAAATTTTAAAAGCAACTGGGCACAGGACAAACTAGAATGAATTAAAAAATAAAGACAGTGAACTCGATAAAAATAGACAAGTTAAATTTAAAAGCAACGGGGGTACAGGACTGACAGAAAACAATTAAAAACCAGGGAGAGATATCTTGATAAAATTAGACATAGAACAAAAAAATTAAAAGTGACAGGACAGAGGAACCAGGGAAAATTTTTAAAATAGAAAACAGAAAATGAGATAAAAGTATACTAGGAAAAAATTTAAAACAAAAAGAATTATGAGTAAAAAATGAAAAATAGGGACAGTGAACTAGATCAAAGTAAACATAGAAAGAAAATTTATGAAGTGACACGATTAAGGTAATAAAGGAAAAAAAAAATAGGGACAGCGAACTAAACCAGAGACATATAAAATACATTTAAAACCTAACAGGGTACAGGACAGACAAGAAAGAATTAAGCTTGACAGAAGCAGACATAGAAAAAAAATTTAAAAAGCGAAGGTGAAAACGATAGACAAGAAAAGTAACATTAAAAATACAAACAGTGAACTGGATAAAAGGAGACAGAGAATATTAAAAGCGACCAGCAGTACCAAGCCGGCAGCCTGCACGCCTGGGGGGCAGTGGGGACGGGAACACCTCCGGAGCGACCCACCCCACAGGGCCCCGGGGCACCCTGGGAGGCAGCAGGGCCTCACTCGGGCATCCGTAAAGCCTGAGAAAAGCTCTGGAGGCTTTATTTTATATTTTCTGTTTGTTTGTTATATTTGCAGTTTGTTTTGGACCTTTTTCTGTAGTTTTTGAGGACTGCCGGTCCACAGAGAGCGAGTTCCGGAGGACTGAGGGGTACTTCCGGTGAGCTGGAGGACTGCTGGCCCATAGAGTGCGAGCTCCGGAGGACTGAGGGGCACTTCCGGTGAGCTGGAGGACTGCTGGCCCATAGAGTGCGAGCTCCGGAGGACTGAGGGGCACTTCCGGGTCTCCAGGAGGCTCTAAAGTGCGGTAAGAGCCGGGCCTGGAGCGCTGATGGCCGCTCTCGGTACCGGGGGTGGGGGAGTGACAGCCGTCTGTCCGTCGCTGCGGAAGCCCCGTTGGAGCTCCGGTGGTGTCGGTTCGCTCTCCGGCTGCAGCTCTCTATGGCCCGGTGCCGTCCGTGCCTCCGCGACGGTGTTTCTCCGCGGCCCGGGGCCTCCCGCTGTGGGTACCGGCGGTAGCGGCCGCCGCTGCTGAGGGCGGGTTCATCTCGCTGCGTCTGGTTCTGTTTAGGGGCCGGGGCCGAGGCCGAGGCGGTGCTCGGTGGGTGCTGCGCAGAGCGGGGGTTGTCTTTCGGTGTATTTCATCGAGTTACTTTGTTAGGTAATGTGATATTATTTAAACGGGCTCGTTAAATTATTTGCTGTTATCAAATACAGTGAGTGAACGACTAGTGCCCAGGGAGGATCCTAGTTCTTTGCAGCTGCAGGAAAAAAGGAAAAGGAGAGAAAACGCCAAAAACAGAGGCTGAGGCAGAAGGTTTTATTACTCTTCTAAATCGTGATTTTTCTCTTATGAATTAGAAATCGAATTAGAAATACTGCAACTCCCATAATTACAATAAGACATTATTATAGGAAATTGCTCCCAATTAGCACTCTATTTTAGCTTTGTACCTGGAAATTTTTATGGTGATGATACTGCTTGGGCATCATTAATACACAAATGTAATGTTGCTGTTATTAAATAAGTAAGAAGCATTAGTGATGCCTGATTAGTGTTCTAAATGTTTTTAAGATTCAATTTAAATGTGTACTATGCAAATTTAATTTGCCCTGGTTTTACTTTTATTTTAGGTCTACTTGGAAGTAATTAATACCTGTGGTTTGGTGGGGACGTGTCCCTTTGTGGAGGGGCTGGGAGCCTGGAGGAGACTGGCACAGCCTGGGGCTGGAAGCACCCAGAGCAGCGAGCCTAGGCCAGGGGCCCCCCAGCCCCACACTGGGGGCACACAGGGCCCTGCGTCTCCCCTGTCTCCGGACGTGCCCAGGAGTGTGCAAGTGCTAGGCAGCTCCAGCCCCATGGGGTGTCCTGGCCACATGCAGAGCTTTCACCCCTGGGGCTTCTGCCGTGGGGGAGGTCCCACACTCCTGGGCTGCCCTGGCCCACACAGTGTCCCCATGCCCACCAGCCCGGCCCTCACCATGGCCACTCTCTGCCCAAGCTGTTATGGAACTGATGATGAGGGGGGCGAGGGGTGCCTGGCGGGGCCCGTTCTGATGCACCCCGGGGGTGGGGCCTCCGTGGGGCAGGGCACCACCCCAATCAGTTCAGGGCAAGGGGGGCTTTAGGGGTGGCGGGGGCTGTGGGGTTTATTAGGGCAGGAGGGGTCCCTGCAGCCCCAGGCCCGAACTCTGCCTGGGCACCACCCCAGAGGATGGGAGGGCTCTGCCTCCTCCTGTCACCACTGCTGGCTGGCAACAGGGAGCCTTCCTCCCACAAAACACACTCACACCCCCATCATTATGTGCATGTCATATGCCCCTCCCCCGCCATGTGCCAGCACCCCCAAGGACGTTGGGCTGTTCTGGTGCTGTCCCCATGCCCAGGCACGCCTAGTCCCTGTTGCTGATTGTTGGGCTCTGTGTCCCTCCACCCCCCCCAGTAAAACACTGGGTTTGGATGTGCAGTTGCTGCCTTTGCCTCCCTGGGGATGGACGGACAGCGGGGAGGAGACCCCCAGGGACGGGGCTATGCTGCCATTTGTCCTTGGTGCTGGCCCTGCCCATCCCTGCAGCAGTGATGAGCTCTGGGCCACTGGCAGAGACCATCATTGTCACCTTTCCCCCGTGCTGGCTGCCACCTGGGACAGAGACGGCCTGTCGTGTGCATGGGTGGGCAAGGTGCACAGGCCACCCCCATCAGGGGACACGCTGGGGACACTGCCTGCCCCGGGGTGTTTGGGTCCTTTGGGTGGGAGCAGAGCCACAGGACACTGGGCCCCCCCTTGAGTAAGCCCTGTAGACCCTAGTGGGGCACAGGCGTCCCCTGTCCCTGTTCCTGCATGGTTGTGGGCTGGTGCTGCCATGGCGTGGCCAGGGCTGGGAGGACACAGCTCCTACAGGCTGGGGCCAGGGCGGGGGCAGCAGACTGGGGACCTCCAGGAAGGGCTGGCAGGGGCAGGGGCTCGACCCTCCCCAGGGCTCATGGCACCCTGGAGACATTACAACAAGGTGCAGCATCAACTGTTTTATTCATACAATCATAGAATAGTTTGGGTTAGAAGGGACCTTTAAAGGCCATCTAGTCCAACCCCCCTGCCATGAGCAGGGACATCTTCAACTAGACCAGGTCACTCAGAGCCCTGTCCAACCTGGCCTGGAATATTTCCAGGGAATGGGGCATCTACCACCTCTCTGGGCAACCTGGGCCAGGGTTTCACCACCCTCATTGTAAAAAATTTCTTCTTTGTATCTAGTCTAAATCTTCCCTCTTTTAGTTTAAAGCTATTACCCCTTGTCCTACCTCAACAGGCCCTGCTAAAAAGTCTGTCCCTGTTTTTCCTGTAGGCCCACTTTAGGTACTGAAAGGACACTATAAGGTCTCCCCAGAGCCTTCTCTTCTCCAAGCTGAGCAACCCCAACTCTCTCAGCCTGTCCTCACAGCCGAGGTGCTCCAGTCCTCAGAGCATCTTTGTGCCCTCCTCTGGCCCCGCTCCAACAGGTCCATGTCCTTCTGATGTTGGGGCCCCCAGAGCTGGAGGCAGCACTGCAAAGGGGTCTCACCAGAGTGGAGCAGAGGGGCAGAATCCCCTCCCTTGCCCTGCTGGCCACGCTGCTGGGGATGCAGCCCAGGATACGGTTCACCTTCTGGGCTGTGAGAGCACATTCTCGGCTCATGTCCAGTTTTTCATGCACCAGTACCCCCGAGTCCTTTTTGGCAGGGTTGCTCTCCATCCCTTCATGCCCCAGCCTGTATGGATACTGGGGGTTGCCCTGACCCAGGTGCAGGACCTGGTCTTGTTCAACCTCATGAGGTTCACACGGGCCTACTTCTCCAAGCCTGTCCAGATCCCTCTGGATGGCATCCTGTCCCTCAGGTGTATCAACCGCACCACTCAGCTTGGTGTTACCCACAAACTTGCTGAGGATGCACTAGATCCCACTGTTTATGTCACTGATGAAGATACTGACCAGTACTGGTCCCAGTACGGACCCCTGAGGGACACCACTTGTCACCGATCTCCATCTGAACCTTGAGCTGTTGACCACTACCCACTGAACAGTCCACCCATCAAATCTGTATCTCTCCAATTTAGAGAGAAGTATGTTGTAGGGGACTGTGTCAAAGGCCTTACAGAAGTCCAGATAGATGACACCCGTAGCTCTTCCCTTGTCCAGTGATGTAGTCACACCATCATAGAAGGCCACTAGGTGTGTCAGGCAGGACTTGCCCTTGGTGAAGCCATGCTGACTGTCTCGAATCACCTCCCTGTCCTCCGTGTGCATTAACATAGCTTCTAGGAGGTAGCTATTATCTGTGCAGTGTCTGTGGATGTGTCCCTGTCATCCCCATCCTGGTCCCCCTGTGCGTCAGGGTCCCAGCTGCCCCTGGGAACGGCTGCAGGGGTGGGGGCGTGGGATCCCTCCTCCCCGTGGTAACCCCCACTGCCCCAGGGTGTCCCCCACCTCCTCAGGTCATCCCCCCCCCAGTCTCAACCCCCACATGGTGTCCCCAACCTCCCGATAAACACCTCTGTCCCCAAATGTTCCATGACCCCACTCCCAGGGTCCCACCCCAACCCCAGGCTTCCCTCCCCTGCCCTGAGGCCTCCCCCAGCCCCAGGATCACCCCCAGCCCCGAGACACCCCCCATGCCCCCCTCAGCATGGTGGGTGCCTGTGGAAACACTGTGAAGATCCAGTGCCACCACTTTGGGGTCCCACTGGCTCTTGTCCCCCCCTAAAGTCTTGCAGCTTGCTGTCCTCCTGGGGGGAGTCATAGAATCAGAGAACCATTTTGTCCCTGCAGTCAGTGCAGGTGGGACCCCGCCCAACCTGTCCAGGGCTCCCCTGCAACCTCCCCAGGGGCCCCCAACCTTCCTGACCTGTGGGGTCATGTTGTCCCCTCCAGTTTCAACTACCAGGGCGTATATTATGGATTTATGAATGCCATAAATGCACCATAACAGGGTCCGACCCGGGGATCCCACTGGTTAATGTCAGGTCTGAGTGTTTGGGTGTTCAATTGGTGTCAATTTCTCTTTGATTAGTCCTCAGGTGACAGCTCCAGCTGGGTAGCTCCAGCTGGGTGGCTCCAGAGAGGAACCCCTACCCTAGGTTGCACCCCCCAGTTATACCCATACTACCCAGCACCCGATCCCCAAGTCCAACCCCAAGTCCAATCCCTTAATTCTGGTTGGTGGTCTCTTTCTTACCAGGTTTCACTTCTTCTGAAGTGACCTCATTCTCTTGAGAGGCCTCAGAGGAGGCCACGAAAGTGATCTAAGGGCTCGAGCCCCTCTGCTGTGGCTGAGACAGGCTGAGAGAGTTGGGGTTGTTCAGCCTGGAGAAGAGAAAGCTCTGGGGGGACCTTAGAGTCCCTTCCAGTCCCTAAAGGGGCTACAGGAAACCTGGGAAGGGACTCTTGATCAGGGAGGGGAGCCATAGGACAAGAGGGAATGGCTTTAAACTGAAAAAGATGAGATTTAGATTAGATATTAGGGAGAAATTCTTTACTGTGAGGGAGGTGAGACACTGGCCCAGCTTGCCCAGAGAAGCTGTGGATGCCTGGAAACATTCCTGGCCAGGTTGGACGGGGCTCTGAGCAACCTGCTCTAGTGGAAGGTGTCCCTGCTTATGGCAGGGGGTTGGACTAAATGGCCTTGAAAGGTTCCTTCCAGCCCAAACCGTTTTGTGATTCTATGAACTGTTTCCTTGGTCCTTCTCTTCTTTGTTCCACTCCCATCTGCCGGATATAGTGAGTTCTGTGTTTGCAGCATCGGTTTTGTCAGAAAGTTTCGGCTGGGTCAGCTCCTGCGGCCTGGGGCTTCTGCTCCTTCAGCTGCTGGCGCTGAGCCTCCGTGCGAAATGGGGCTCTTCAGAGAGAAGAACGCAGGTCATCACACTTCTTTATACCAGCCCCAGTCCCCGTTGCAGGGGGGTCCCTGCACACCAGTCCCTGTTGCAGGGGGGTGTCCTTGCACACCTGCAGCTGTGTCTGGGGGGGTCCCCACACACCACGGGAGCCACGTGGGAGCCGGAGGTGGCCTTGAGGACGCTCAGCAGGAGCCCAAACACCCCGGTGGTATCAGACACTGGCTGTTTTGCTCCCGAACCCAAGGCTGCTGCCGAGGAAAATAACTCTGTGCTGGCCAGAGCAGTACAATGGGGGTCTGCACAGCCACCGCCATCGCACGGGGGTCCCTGCACGATCGCCGTGGTTACGTGGGGGTCCCTGCAGGCCGACATAATTGTACAAGGGTCCACGTGCACTGGCCGCCCCATTGCACGGGGGTCTCCAGACCCCCGTGCCCCTGCTGCACCAGGGACCCTGCGCAATCCCCACCGTCGCACGGGGGCCTTGCACAGCCCGCCCCGTCGCTGGGGGCGCCCTGCGCATGCGCGCCCCGAGCCGGGGACTACAACTCCCGGCGTTCCCCGCGCGGGCGGCCCGACGGAGCGGCGCGCTGATTGGCTGCGGAGGATGTTTAAACGGGGCGCGCGGCGGCGCCCGCACCCTGGCGGCGGCGGAGCGGCGGGAGTCTGCGGGGTCGCGGTGAGCCGAGCGGTGCGGCTGGGACCTGCGGGGACTGGCGGGGCCGCAGGCCGCGGGGGCCTGTGAGCACCTGGGGAGTGGGGCTGGGGGGGCTGCGGGCCCCCCGGTGGGGCTGCGGGTCTCGGGGGTGCCGGGGAGTGGGGCTGA